>RXPK01000163.1:457408-714115 GCA_004143645.1 Protaetia brevitarsis | reverse complement strand
TCATTATCTCTAATATCTGTCGCGGCCAATTTAACCCTCTAGCTAATGCCCTAACCTCCGAATGAATTCGCTCCCCTATATAGGTATGTACACTCAACCCAAAGAAAGATGACATAGGGAAAGATACACCTCCTTTAATCTACCAGCAATTGCGTATATGCAGATTCTAAGAATTATTTTTTTTACTGAATTCTGTCAATTCTGCGAATGTAAATCTCTAACCGAAAAGGTTGCGGCACCTTTGTCGCTTACCGTAAAGAGTATGAGCTTTTGGGACGATCTTTCTCGGCATATATACTTTTCTTTTGTTCTTTTCTTTAACCATATACTACGCGCGGATGTGTATATAGTATACTTTGCAAATACTTAATGTTTGTTTACATTTAATTACATAGCAGTGCTGTGCCCTATTAAAAAAGAATGTTTAGAAAAGTGTTCTTGTATAATTATTTGAGGAACTAAATTTACTGCAGCCGTTACTTTTATTATAAAAAGAAAACTGTTTAAGATTTAATTCTACAAAAATTTATGGATGTATAAAAGAATCTATCAGATACGAATGCCAGCTGATGGCAGTTTTATTAAAAAAAATCTTGAAAATTATACACGTTGGAAAAAAGTGTTACTCTTACTTAAGAAGAGATAGTTATTCTTCATTAATTTTTTATTTCTATTGTTTTTTATGGCGGCACAAATCGAATTACGTTTGCTGGAATTTCGTGTATAAAATGTGGATATTCGATTGACGAATTATGATGCTTCGACTTAATAATTATATTAAAAATAAGAACAACACTTGCTTTATTTTATGCATACCACCAATGGGGTCGTGCTTGTTCTCTTAAGGTGCGTGCCCACTAGCAAAAAAATGCGGCATTTATTGCGAGAGTGAGCAGCGACATCTGTGTATACACACATCTGAGAGTGCGTCGGCAAGCGAGATTTAATTGCACTATTTACTGTCAGAGAGCACGTGTGTCACTAGCGTAGACAGGTATTTTGTTTGTTGCTGACACTTTGTGAATATTTCCAAACGATCTGGAAAATTTTAGCGAGAGAAGCAAGAAGACGGAAAAGAAGTCCGGGTCAAAAGAAGAGATATTCATCTTCATTTCGCATTGGGAATTGTGTCTTGAACTATGGGATGTGAAAAATAAACAATATAGGTACAGGAATAGAATAAGAAAAAAACCCGAAACGCTGAAACAATAGCAGCTGCATTAAATACAAATGAAAATGAAATTGATCCTAAATTTCATAATTTGCGAACATCATTTCACAGTAAATTAAGAAAAAGAGAAAACCAAACCAAGTTGAGTGGAAGGGAAGATAATTATAGAAGTTCTTGGGATTTCTTTTAAACTATCAACTTTCATTCAATTTGGTCGTTCCAATAAAAAGACTGTTGCACTGTCATTAATGGTAAATAGAAGTAAGTTAACACTAATTATTGTATAACATAAGTTAACTAAATGTCATAATAGTTTTAGACGTTTTGATACTGCCAATATACCTTCCCTTGTGGAGAAATAAAAAAATCTCTAAATTCATAACGTATGTATCTCTTAAGTAGCATTTGCTGCATAATTTTGAGCATTTTCATGTTCTAAATCTAAAAGATTTGATTGAGAAATTTCGTCAAGTCCTCCAATCACTTGGTCTAGTATCTCTATCAAAAGTACCTAGAGGGCATAGAATTTACTTCCACGCGGCAAAAGAAATTTATGAAGTACTCATATTGCTAAAATAATAATTATGGTTTTTTTTCTGGGCAAAGTTCAATTGGTTTTCTTAATACAGAGAATCTATTAGCTATTAGATGCTTTTTAAAATTTCGTAATTGAAGGGGTTAGAAGTAAAAAGGTTTAAGTACATTATTTATAATTATGAGGAAATAAGACATAATTTTAGTAGCTAATGAGGGATTTGCTATATGATCATCTTTAAAGATTCTTTTACTAACAATAAGATCATTGGCAAAGAACTTTTACAAAACTTTTACAAAATTTTAGTAAACCATGTTCAAAGTTAGCCCCTTTACATTATAAAAGTTGTTTATCAAATGTCTTTTGTCAAAGAGCTTCTATATCTAATTATAAGTGTGAAAAATAGTACTAAGTAAACGAATTCGGGCGTATAGTTTACTACCAAATTATAACTTTTAACTATGATTTTGAGTACTTAACTAGTATTTATTTATTTTTTTTTTCAAATCTCCACTTAAACCTTTTTATTGCTGAAGCCCTCAATTGTTCACTGTTGGGAAGGTACAAAATTCATTTTTTTTTTATTACTAATGATGTGAATTTCTTGATATAGCCGATAGTTTGAATTAAAATCAAGAATATGTTAGTATTAGTAGTACTAGTATATTGGTATAGATTAGTTATAACTATTACATGGTCATCGATAACCATCACGTCTTTTTGTTTGTGTTCGTTTTTTCTATTACCTTCATTTATTAAAAACCCTCATTGGAAAATGGGAAGTCTCCGACCGCACACATCTGCCCCATATTTGCCGCTGTCGATGTGAGAGTTTCGATTGGCGATTTTTCGACAAGTCGATTATCACCGGTAATACCGAAGTCGTCGCCGTTGGCTTTTTCCCGTGCGGGTCCTAACCACCGAGTCCTCGATTGGGGTAGTCTGAGAGAACGCGGAATTGCGCGCACCGTCGTCGCCTTTTTCCCCCCACAATTCCTTCTGACCGACCGTCGCGGTGCGGCCGAAAATCTTCGGAGCGTATATAAACGATATATACAACCTATATAATAGAAATTTGACTTTATGCTATCTTAGCGTAATGAATACTTTATATATTCGCGGATTTTCACAGAAATTAACTGTGATATAGAGCACATCCAGGCGGTACGATGCTGTATAAGTTCTAGGTTTATGAAATATTTAGTTATGAATTTGGTTGTTCGTGTTATGAGATCAAATCTAATAATAAATAAACAATCAACATCAAATACTAAAAAAAACTATCAGATGCATTTACTGAACGAGTTCATATATCTTTTTGATAAAGTGCCATTCATTCTTCATGATTTATATTTTGATTTATTAAATTATTTAAGGTACGCACTATGTGGCTTTCCGCATTGCTTTCATCCATTACGTCAGACTGCGCATTTATAGTGCATATATATTAAATAATAGCATTTCGTAGAAACACATACATAATCTCATTCATTTCAAGATTTATTAGATCTGTAATTAAACATGAACCTTCGAAAAGTCACGTAGACGTTGGATATATGTGTATATACAAGACAATCGTTGCAAGTGATGTATTATGTCTTGTGCTGCGTACATGTAGTTTAGCATAATGCTAGTAATTAATATCTATAGTTAATGTGTTGAACATGTTACTTCCAAATAGCCTAATCATTGCCAAGTAAATTCCTTGACGTAAGAAGAAGTGAGTATCCATTAACTGCTTTGCATGAATATAAATTGTGATTGCTAAACAAAATTAGCACTGTTTTCCTTTGAAGATGTAACAAGATTCGAGTTTGACCACACGAAGCGCAATTTATGGAAGAATTGGCAGAAAATGAAGAAGAATTATGAAGATATGGCATGTGTACACGAACAAGACGGAACTGTTATTGGCCTGGATTACAAAACTAGAGCTGTAGAGTACTGGAAAAGCGGTAAATCCAAACGACGACGTTCTCTGGAAGGCTTCAAACATAAATTCACAAAAATTAAGTTACTACTACAGTTATATAGATGGGAAGAAAGTGTTAATAGAGGTAGGACGGCATCCACACGGATAAATTACGCTTTATTACTGAATAAGTTCTCACAAAATTTGAAAATGTTATTGTTTTGGTAACGCAATTTTTTTAGGTTATAGTAGTGGTTAATAAATCACATTTTACTAAAAAATAAAAAAAAATATGAATGAAGTTTTTCTAAAATTTGATGTTGAATATTTGTTATTATTTTTTTTATTATTATTATTTAATTTTATTATTTATTATTTCTCTGAATTTGTTATACACCATCCTTTTCTACGTAAAAGCGTTATTTTTGAAAAATAAGAAAAAGGTAAACTATTATGAAAACTAGGGTGGAGGTATTCTCTTTTCCATTGTTAGCGTCTTACGAAGACATATTACGTTACTTTCTGGACCATGTAATCTGCTGCAAATTATGTTGAAAAAGTTTTTTAATATCTGCTTTCTGCGGTTCCTAAGAGCCACAGAGCCATGCCCCTACTATTGCAAAACGCAATCATTAAAAAGCTTTTATTTTCTATAAAAATATCGATAAATACACATACACACATTTAAGTACAGAACGAACGTTGATATTCCCATGATTTGATGGAACGTAACATGCATTTATTTATGCAGACAAGCGGCGAATGGTCAGCCACTTCCAAATTGGCTCCGATTTGAGACATTTTGTATTCTCCACCGGGAGCTAGCGCAAGAGGAGTAGTCGGACTATACGCAAAAATTACATTGAAGTGGGGCCAACCATATCTTGGCCCAGTGCCAGTTGATTAATTGATCGAGTAACGCGGTTGTTTGTGATGAATCTAAGCAAGGTATAAATAACACAGTATGCTTGCGCGCCTACGGAAGTACATCATTGCGGAGCAAAAATTGCGCTGCTTAATATAATTATTATTATTATATTTTGGTCGGACAAAAATCGATTTCGGCCGTAAGGGCTTTGTTAGTGGAAAAGGCGTCTTTAGAAAATCCGGATGGCATTACGGAATGTATTTTAACAGCGTCAAGGTGTTTTTAAGATTTCATTTTCTAGAAAAAAAGCGACGGAAATACGTTGTAAAGCATACACGAGATTCGCTAAAATTATAGAAATAACCGCTAGCGCTACTAGATGGCGATAAGATAGATAAAGTAAACGTCAAGCTAAACCGGCTTTCTAAAGCAACGCTGCATTTGAGTTACATTGATTTTAACATTTTACTATTTACCGTATATTTACCATAAATGTATTTCATATGCTCCGCGATGACGTCATCTGACCGGCCTTAACGAATTTGAGATTCGAACCGAGCATATATATTTCAAGACGCGTCATCAGTATACGTTTTCGATATGGTTACTGGCGCCATTTATACTGTTTATATGGTTTAACTTGTATGTGAAATAACAAGACAATTGTTTTTATTAAAATTTTGCACATTTAAGCTTAAATACTCTTTATTTCCTCTAAATTTGTCTTATTCATTTTTTTGTGTCGTATATAGTTTAGTTTGCAATAAACTAGGTAATCAATTCCTGCAAGCTTAGCTGAACTGATTCAAAACTTTATAAAATTAATAAAATGAAGGGGAGGGGAAAAAGCAGTTGGCTCGAGATTGGTCTCACCACTCAATATTGTCACGAGCCGCCACTGTATGTTACAATTTCGGAGATATTCCTGGAAATTGAAAAACGCGCAAACTTTGAAGGAGGTGGTAGCCCCCCTAAACTGCGGAATTGGCAGGAAAAAATGTTTAGTGCTCCTACCATCAGTTTGTAGAGTTCCATGGAAATCGGAATTTGACAGTTGACAGTGTTCGCTTGTCATTTGGACATACCGAGGAAATAGAATTGTGGGTGCCATTTTTTTTTTCTTCTTAACCACCTCGTGGCAGTGTACCACTTACAAGTCGTTCTGTTTGATAATGGCGCCGTTGTACGTTTTTGATGGGACTCCTTTCTGGTGTACAGCGCTTCGAGGCCGGTGGCAATCGAAAAATCAATAGCTACAGAGGGGGTGAGAGGAGAAGGAGCGGGGTTAACGGAGTCGACCCGGCACCGTCAGCCTCACTTCCCATTGCTCCGCCCGTGGGACTGCCAGAACTGCACATACACATAGAGACACACATAGCCTCTCTCTCCTATACATATATATAGATATATACACGTTCTATATACATACATATACATAGAACGAAAGCCAAGAACTCTATCTCGTGGCGCGTGTGTGAATCTCTCCTGTAACAATTGAATTTTGATACTGCCGCCTGTCGCCGCTGTGGCTGCGTACGTGTTTTAATAATACCGCTCATTCCGTGGTGTTTTATTGTCACCGACGACGACCCATCGGCGTGCTTTTTTCTATCGCCCGTCGACTACATCAATCCGCCGCCGAGCGTCGAGTTACCGACCGCCGACAGCGTTATCCGAATCGTCCCCCGAAAATTTCTCTTCGTCCTCTGATTAAGCGTTTGATTCGCCTTAGGTAAGTCCTTTTTCTTCTTCTTGCGCTTCTTCCGCACTGCTCCCGATGCGGCACACGCTTCTTGCGTACACCGCTATACGTGATGTACTACTTACGTCGGTAGAGACATTCGTTTTCGATTTGTTTTGAGTGGCGTTCCGTGAGGTTTGCTTTTACGGCCTTTATTATTTTTATTTTCCGTATCGACAATCTGATGCTTATCTTCTTGTAAAAAAGTTCGGAGTGCTCACGTTATTGGATTCTGAATATATTTTATGACGTCATCTGCCGCAATCGACTTTAAAATGCTTGTTTTTATAACCTATAAACTGTCGTTTAATATTTGTTGCCCATAAAAACTTTTAACTTCACTACAATGTAACTAACCTAATAAGAGTAATATTTGCTACATTTATCTACGTTTACGGTTTTGTCTTCTCAAAGTTTAGTTTGTCATTTTCATTTGGTTTACTATAACAAAATGTAAAGTAAATTTTATTCCCAAAAGATCTACATAAGCAGATATAGGGGAAGTCAGAAACAAAAAGGTCGTAGATTATAAGAAAACTTAACTATGACTAAATTAGATTCGATTCTAATTAAATATAAACAGAAACAGTGAGAAGCAACAAAATTAAAAAAAAAGAAATAACAAGAAAGATAAACTAATAACGAAAACACATCTAATCCTAACATTTTTAAAATTTCTTTTCTTGACCTGTATATATATTATTTTTCTTTCTTTTTCTTGGTTTTTAGGTCATCTTTATTACAAAAGCTTTTTCAAATTATAAAAATATAAATTGTAAAGGGGTAATATTATTTATAAATATTTTTTTTAATAAATGATAATAATAATAATTGTTTTATATACTATAAATTTTGAATGTATGTATTTGTTTTATTTAAAGATTGCGTTTCAGTGTAATATGTTGATTTGATTATTTATTGTTAGTTAAATATGATAACATTAATAAACTTTCTAATTAAATAGATTTCTAAAAAACATTACTGTATTTAGTTATAAAATTAAGTTATATAGTTTAGTGAGTATTGTGTGTCTGTTTTATGATTTAACGGAATTTTTGGAATCTGTTCTAGTATATTACAAGCTTTAAATTTCGTTCTTTGTTCAAAATTATTATGTTGTTAAAATCAAATTTAAGTTTAAGGTTCTAATTTTTTTTCTATACTTACGTCCTTTTATCCTATTTTCTAAATATTGCATAGTTTCCCCAATATATACACCATTAAAATTTTGACAGTCTATTTATAAACTATGTGCGATATTCTATTTTTTCAATTTTTTATTTTAAGTTTGTATAGATTTACAATTTGTATGTTTAAATATTTTTATAACTTAAAAAAAGGTGTTGTAACAAAGGCGAAATGTCTTTATGCATTTATATATTTTTATAAAAAGGATCTAAAACCCAAGAAAAGGAAAGAAGACTAATTCTAACATTGTAACAATTAAATTAAAATCAAGATTATTTTAACATTAATAAATTGGTAGTAAAGATAATATAAAAATAACAGCAATCATATTTGTAATAATGATACAATTAAATATATTATTCAAAGACATAAAGTAAGTAATAAAAATATGAAGAATAGTAATAATGATGGTAATACTAAAACAATGATTATAGTAGCACTGTTAATAATGAAAATAACTTAAAGTACATGTCTTTGAATAAATACGCAGAGAAAAAGGATAAAAAGTAAAACAGTAACTGGTAAATGAAAATTAAGTATGTAAATCTAAAATTTCAAAATTCTTGAAGAGAGTAAAAACTATTCAAGACCAAAACTTCGCGTAAAAAAATATTTTTTTCAATGCTTGGGAATTTTGGTAAAGATTTTAATCGCAAGAACTGTGGGGATAGCTGATGTAATGTTAGTGTAGATCTGGGGATAGCCAAATCATCCCTATATTTGGTATTATGGTCATGTTTGTCTTTGTTAACTTATTCCTATTATCATATGCGTAAAGAATTAATTCCACAATAAAGATTGAAGGAGAAGTTAGGAAATTATAAATATGTAATAAAGGCTGGTATGCATGGAGTAAAAGCATTTAAACCTAATAAGCAACGTAGGCTCCGTTTCTGACGAATAAAAACGTCCTTAAACAAGGTAAAGTTACCCCAACACAAAATATCACAACTAAGCTTGCTAAAGACGTAAGCATAACACATACAATTAAGTTTGGGAATGAGATTCTCAGAATGGACCTTCCAGTAGAGTAACTAACTCCATCCATACTCCCAAAAATTTAGTGCAACCAACTTTGGTAAGTTGGATTAGGTATTATTTATTGATAAATTTAAAATTATGTAGATTATTAACTTAATTATTTATTTATTTATTCAACTAAATGCATTTGTTTACAACAAGTAGACAGATAATACAAACGTAAACGAAAGAAAATTGCTAGTAAAAAATAACTGATATTTGCCTTATAATTAACCTAATTGTTTAAAAATAATGATTTTGCATTTCTATCAATGCTAATTTTTGTCACAATGTATAAGATAAATAATTAACTAACAAATTTGACTTAGAAGATATGTTGCATCATTTCTCACTAATATAATATCCACGTATTCTAATAAAGCATTAATTATGTTTTACATTAATTTTAGATATTCAAAAACTCTTATCATAACACATTTACGTTAAACATTTACAGTGGCGAGGTTTGTATATGATGCATACATATTTAATACATAAACCAGTATGCCATTAAATTATGAGGAAACTGTATCGTATCATATGCAGAATCATAAAATACTTTCAACACTAATATTTTACGACACATTGAGGCATAAAATGCAAAGAATCTATTTATTAACTTTCCTTCACAATCATGGCGAAAATATATTGCTGCCTGTATCTGTTTGTGTGTGTGTGCCTATGTTTTATAATGTTACAGATATCGCAATCATTTAAATTGCTAATTAACTAATAATTTAAAATATATTGCTGTGGAATATATGATGAATTTCACTAATAATAAATGTAATTATTATTTTCTGTACATACCTGATTGTATATTAGATGTTGATTAATTTGCAATCGTAGCTGTGATAAGTAGGTATATACGTTCATCGTACGGTAACTGTATGATTTTAACTTCCTTGGTATCCATGCGAATTCAAGGGTGAAAACTCAATGTAGCTCGTATTAAGTAAATGACTGGTGGTCCATAGAGACGAGGTGGTTGTTGATAAAAATCTTTTTGAATTTACCATTGGGCTATAGAAATATACATATATAGAAATTAAGATAAGAAATTAACAGAATTAGCATACCTTGATACTTTTTCTTTTGTGAAATTGTACATGTTTTTGCTGTTTTGAGTATCACGATATACCTTGGATGCTTGGAAGAACCTTACTACAACTCTGATATCGGTGTCGTACCTATCTTTGATGTGGATCCTTTTCCTGTAACATGTTTGGTTTATCACTGTGAGGAAATTCCATTCTGAAATACTTTGGGGAGTGAATGTTTAGAAATATGCTTGATTTAAAAAATAGGTTACTAGCTCCAGCTGGAATTTCTGAATAGAAATAAGGTCACATTATAAACCCTTCTATTTTATCATTGTGGGCGCATAAAATAATTGTCCTGAATAAATTCTCCGACATTTCCATTGGTGTAAGCGATGTGCGTATCATAAAAACTTCTAACTGATTGGAGATACGAACTGCCTAAATTACCTAAATCTAAAGTCAGCCTACACAGTTATATTAACATAAAGTATAGTTGTAATGAATTTCTTTTTTCAGTTTCGATCTGTGATTGCATTAATAAAATATTCAACGCAATAAGAAATATTGATAAACTAAGTAAGGCAACTACCACAATACTACCAAAGTTTAGTAATAAAAATATGTCAATATATGAAATACAGATTACCTTCAAGTCAATAATATATGGCTTCAGTGAGTAATTATCTCCATTATAGTCTAATATTTATTGATCGAAATGGTAATTTTGTCTTTTTATATACAGTTTTACGTCACGACGATGAATCAAAGAAAGCTTTAACCTTGTACACGTTACCAAATCGATTGAATGGATATGATTATCTCTTGTTTTGCACAATCATTTGATGGAACTATCGGAAGAAGTTCCTTTGAATGGAGATGAGTAAATGTGGCGATCTAATGTATTTGAAAATAAGTGGATTGGTCGAGGTGGTCGTGTTCCACGGCCTCCTCGGTCACCCGACCTTAACTTCCTTCATTTCTGCATTCTGGGGCATTATGAAGACATGGTCCACAGCAACGATATAATTGATTTAGATGATCTTTGTAATCACGTTGAGATAGCTGCGACGACAATTTAACGGCAACACCAACGCTTAGTAAGTTATGCCAATTCAATGATACATCGAGCAAGACTTTGCGTTCAACAATACGGTGATAACTTTAAACAACTAATATAACGTGAATTCCATGAAAAACATAAAAAAAATGTATACTTTAATATGCTTAATCACCACTTAAAAATAGAAAAAAAATTAAAAGCTATATACTATTTTTTTACATTAATAGCTCTCTTATCGTGCAACTTTTACTAAGATATATTACGTTAATGACCTTATTTTAAGATCACTCTTTAAAAGCAAAATCACAAGACCTGATTAAAAAAAAAAAACAAATGTTTAGCAAGTGAAAATATTCTTATGCTCGCAGATACTACTGAGAACATCGTTATATTCCTGCAACAAGTTGTTAACCAACCTTTTAGGCAAATTTGAAATAACTACACCTGGTGATGATATAATTATTTAAAATTAATTAAATATAAAATTCTTAATTTTTTTTTAATTAAAAAACTTTAAAAAATAGAATTATTAAATAATACACAAAATGAAAAGTGAAAAAATTAGTCTTGAAAACACACAGACTGGTGTGACTGGAAATCGTCTAAAACAGCTTGTAGGCGATGTAATTTCTCATATATATTTTTGGTATTACAAAGTATATGATTCAGTCATTTTAACGACTACAATACAACTTGTTCTACTACAAATTGCATCGTTTGTGAGTCGTTTGAAATATATAGACATTGATAAAGAACGAAAAATGAACGTACTCGGTCTGTGCCAGAGAGAGAGGGAGAAACCTCCGATTAAGTAGAGCATTTTGGAGCCTCACTGCATCACCTCCTCTCTTTTAAAGTATAGAGATATTCAATATAAATTGGTCTTGGATCTAGCAATATCCTATGAAATATATAAATCTGAATTTAGATGAAGCTATATCTTTACAGTGCCCAGCATAGGAAACAAATTGTCCAGTTTATGCTACCACTACTCATTCATACATATAAATAGCTCTGCAATATGTTCAATATCTGCAATTTTATATCATATAGAATCCTGAAATAAAGCGGCTACAACATGTCTTTATATGTCAGTAAACGTAAAATATTTTTATTAAACATTCACAACTCGTATTTTCATGGCAAAATCTCCATTTGAGAAATTAGTTTGCCTGTTTCACCTCAAAGAAATTCTCTCACAATCTTTATAACACCCGCATGTGAGTAATCTGTGTTAGCATCATCAAATTTCTCTCTAATCTTATTTACTTACTTTGTTACTTTGAAGTAGACAAATAAAGTGGAAAAAAAACCTCGAAGCTGTTTAAACAGAAAATGAGCTTCCTATATCTTTCCAATTCATCACAGATTTGGGACCGTTTCTCAACGGAACTCCGTCTCGGAGAAACGCCATACTATATCTGTTTGGCGGATTCATATGGAATTCTAAAAAGTGACCGTTTCCCAGTGAATCTTTCAATATCGCGACGTTCCGCCGTGTTTTATTATTTGCGTACGGTAAACGTGAGATATTTCTTCTTCTCTTGCTATCCCCTTTTTGGTTACTTTTCCGCGCCGGCCGAGGACGATTTTGAATCCAATATGTTTTGATTTATCCGTCTGATGCGTGTGCGTACGCATTTAAGATTTTTTTCCCGTAGTGTAACAGATCCTAACGCTTTATATGCGGAATACAAATTCGCCTTATACGGGAAAGGAATCGTATTTGTTTGGCCGCTTTTATTGGCTTTTCTATTTCTTGTGCCGATCTTGGGATATTTTAAAGGATTTCGATGTGCGAAACTGATTCGAACTGCACTCCGTTTAGTATACACTTTATTTATGAAAAGCTAAATAGTTACAATTCATCCTAAACCCCATTCTCCACCTAGAGGTATCTACTACACGAGGCTACCTATTTTAAGTACCATATGGATTCCATAACAATTGAAATGTTTTTATGCTAATTATATATAATAATAATAAAAAAATATAATAAGTCGGTTAGCTATCAGTTGTTATTATGTTTGCGCTCATGAAATGGCTTTAGCTATCTTCAGGCATTCACCAAGCAGTAATGGAAAACCATGGAAAAACCTTACTGTGGGAACAGGAGCTGGGAAGTAGTCCTAAGACCTTGTTACTGATAGCCACCAAATTATTAGTATTATTATCCTTCAGGGTATGAAATATTCATTTATAAATACGTGCTTCCCCATTTTCTTTTTAATAACATGAGTTGTTTTAGTAAAAGTATTTAGGGGAAGGTGGGACATGATGGGAACATTTTGCTTTAGAACACTGCATCAGGATTGGAGATTGATATACAAGGTTCTAAGTACCCTTGTTGTAATCTTTAAACATTTATCTGCTGATGGATGAATTTACAATTTTTCGGTGGGTACTCTTGATGTTGTGAGAAAATTTTGAAAAGAAATGTGTAAATACACTTGCCCCACCATGGGGGCAAGATGGGGTTCCAGGTGAGTTAAGAATGGGTCGTACCATAAATCTAGGTAAAAGGTAAAAAAAAAAAAATATTCTTAAAAATTTGCAGGAACAAAGCTTAAACTCTTTAAAGCGAAACCACTTAAAATAAAAAAAAAAAATACAATAACGATAAGAATATTAAACTTAATCTTCACAATTGAGACAATAGAAGACGAACTCATCCACGTTATTCGCACAGCTTCCATGTACCCAACCTCGCCATCCATGGCATTCTATCAATACTTCCCCTTACAATACTAACATTGAGCGTCATCTTCCTCAACAGAAGAACTTGATTATTTCCTTGACGTTTTCTAAAAATCTATCTCTTTGCTTTCCTTACAAAATTCGGCTTCTTGATCTCTTCTGTTTCTTCTTTGTCATTTTTTTTTTCCTTTAACTCTCCCTCAACACTTCTAGTTGCCTTAGGGATTCTCCAGACTTATATTTTCCTGTAGCAGATTTTTATACGTAGTGCTTGTAAGGATTGTTGTCTTGCCCTTGTTACGCTTTGATTAAACCTGTACTTTATTCCTAACATGAGAAATAAGCATTATGTCTTCGAGAAAGCATAATGGCATATCCAGGCATAACGGACCAGACTGCAGAGTGAGAGTGTCTCCATCATGCCTCGTGGCCCCATCTTGCCCCACCCTCCCCTATGTATATAAACAATTTACAAACATTTATATCCATATTATATAATGGCATATTGGCCACAAAAGTGTGGTTAATTAATTGATTGATTTTGGCTGAGTACGAATCAGGTATTTGTATTATCTCCTTAACACCGGAGCCTCAAGTATGTTGTATTATTTCATATAGTAATGTTGGAAACGAAACTTTCTTCATCATTCACGGTAGATCGCCCGTTTCATAATACGACTTCAAGCAATCTACTTCACTCATTGCGTGAATGAAGGGCTCGTGCACGAAGTAAATCTTTCACATCGCTTGCACGAGAATAAACGTGTTGCAGCCTGTTTTGTATGTAAGCAATTCACTATTTATTTTATCAATAAGTTATGGTCAATAAGGTATTTGCTCAAAAACTAAATTGTAACCTATTATAAAAGCTACGCCGTGAACGGAGCTGCTTGCTCCTGCCTTTCACGAGGTATATCCATTCATATCGTGAAAAAGCAACCTTGAGTCTTTGTTTCATTCGTTATGTAGCTTCGCACTGCAATATTTACTCATAGCTACACAGGCGAATGAAACCACGTTCATTGCATAGTTAATGTGCTTTACAAGGTTTGGTAGCTTGGGTAGTAAACCTTTTTCCGGCAGTTCGGTTATAGGGTTGAATGCTCCCAGCAATGGTAGTTTCTTCCATCCCAATGCAATATATTCAAACACAACGTGATGGGCTGTCTCCTCCTCCTCGCTACTTAATCTACATATAAGTAGGTTCATTTTTAAAGATGCCTATTCTATGTAGGTGCTTTCTCAGACAACCGTGTCCTGTCAGCAGACTCGTCACCGTCTAAGTTGTATTTGGTTGAGAGCCATTATATCCCCAGCTAGTTGCCGAGATCGTTGCTTCATGATCCGTTTCCTTTGTATCTGTCCTACGCTGTTCGAGTGAGCCTATTATTTTTCTGCGATCCACACTCAGCCACTGCACCTCGTATTGTAGCTTTAGTTATTCCTAGATCCGGTTGAGGTCCAGTGAATATTATTTCAAGGTGCTTTCTTTTCAAATATATGGTATTGTGGCTACCACTATTTAAGAAATGAAGGAAGAGAATCGGCAATCAAACTTAAGCTAAAAATTTTCTGAAATCATTCTACAATCTTAAAAAGTATTGTTTTCTAATGAAAAGAAGACCATCAAAGAACAAGACTGCAGAACTACTGCAGCTAAAAATGAACTCAGAAGATTACTTCTATCAACCACTGGAAGGATACTGGAGTGGCTGAATAAATTTAATGGGAAAAAGAAATTGGAGATCAAATATAACAAAACCAAAGGGCTAGAGTGTTTCCAGAGACTTCAGGTCAGACGGCTTCCACAACAAAAAAAACCCAAATTTAAGTCGAATTCAACTTCCAGCAACCGAGTTATCATAGTTCCAAAATAGCCAATTTTCAAGAAAATTATATTTTCTTCCAGTGTGTTTAGATTTCGCTATATCGCAACTACATATAAAATTATTGAAAGCATAAAAATAAAATTAATGAAATCAGCAAGATCTCGTTTGGTCAAAACGAGAATAAATGGCGGAATTTTCAAATTGGGTGAAAATTAGGATTTCTTACTCATATATTGTAGCATGCAATGAACATTATACAACGATCGGTAGAAGTGCGCAGCATACCAGATTTTCTTTTTGTCTTTTAATTTAGTAATTTTTTGCAAATTACCTCTGCATGTCTTTAAACTAAAATAACGCTTATCAAATCTGCTGAAAATTTAATTCTATTCGAAGGTCAATAATATAAAACTACGCTAAGAGTAATGCATCTCAGTTTGTGGGTTTAGAAGATTCTTTTATAAAGAAATGTTGTTCCAAATTCAACGCTGTATCCAAATTTGAAGTGTCGCTTAACTTTGGGATTACACGGCGAAAAGGAATTCTTTAAATCAAAGCAATATTTCTTTGCCACTATTTAAAACAACATTTTCTTCAGTTAATACATATTTCTTTTAATTAAAATGGTACTATTTCAATAAAAGAAATGTGTGTTGACTAAAAAAATATCTATTAACTGAAAGAAATTGGTCTTTTAAATATGGGCAAAGGAATATTGCTTTGATTTAAAGAATCTTTTTATTTAGTGTACAGGGAATTACCTTGTATTCAAAATTTAAACCCGGTTGGGATCATACAAAACACTATCCTATTATCGGTATACTTTGTGGGAGAAAATGTCATGGCATTCAAAAGGAAAACTTCAAAATGGGAATTATTTTTGCTGCACATCTTGTTTTGTTTTGGAATAAAACAAAATAATTGCAGCGTAGACCACCTTCCAACGCCTCGTTTTCCCCAAAACTACCAAATGCTTTTTCTTTCGAAATTGTTCAAGAAATCTCTGCCGTCCAAGATCGCCAGATCTATCTATCCCTAACGGATTTCTTTTTTTTTGGGACATAAAGAAAGCAAAATTACAAATTTCAACCATTCAGAAACATCGATCACTTTTAGACAATCTATCACGGAAATCAATCCTGCTATTTTTTTAACGGAACCTTGCTAAAGAATTTGAGACTAGATCGATAAAATGTTTACAAAACGGAGGGCGACATGTGGAAGTTTAATTTATTCTTTACGTTAATAAATATCTTGTTGACATCATTGGAAGTGCATTATGTTTTATTTTTTCTTTTATTTGTATTAGTGATCAACATTTCTGCTGTTTTTGATGCATTAAAGGTATATAAGAAAGTGAAAACCATTGATAAATACAGTGGTATATCTATATTTCGAGATCGGACACCAAGGCAGATTCAACTTTATAAAAACGTCTGAAAAATTCTGAATTGAATATAATCGTCTGGAAGATGGGGAGACTAATCTACGGACAAAGTACAAAAATGGCATACCACAGATAATATCCTCGGAAAACTAGTTTCGTCCAACAGTTCAAGATGCAGTAATGTTATTACTATCTTCTACCAAAATGTTCATGGTCTTCGATCTAAGCTAGATTTCTTCCTTGTATTCGTCTGCTTCTGCATCTCTAGGTTTCATTATACGGTCTTGTAGAGGTTTCTCTAACATTTTAATAATCAAAGTGTTATTTTCTGCATTTGTGTTGTCCAAGTTGGAGTATAGCTTTATTGTTTGGTATCCACACTATCCTTACCAACAGCTGCTCATCGAGCGAGTTCAGAAAAGATATCTTAAATACTTATTGTTTAAACTTGATGCCATTTACAGATTATACCCTCTTGCTGCATAGACATGACCTCCGTCTTCTTTCTCAGAGAAGAGATGAAGCTTGTACCAAATTTCTTTTAAAATTAATACGTGGCAGTGTTGATTCACCTTTGCTTTTTAGTCAAATATTTTTTATTGTCGCTAACTATAGTTTTAGGTCGTGCGTTATATTTGCCACTGTTAGAGCTCCCACTAACACTTTACAAGGCTCCGCTGAGCCATATGTACAGAAACGCCAACTTGTTATATAGTGACCCTTTGCATTCACATATTTAAGTGTGTAGTAGGTAATCACTTTCTTTATTTTTTTTTATTATTTCATACGTTATAATTTTGTTTCTTTCAGTTTTCGATGTATTCATTTCTGATTTATTTATAGTTTGCTTTTTGTCTTGAATTATTGGCCTCTTTTCTATTATTATTATTGTTTTATTAATGTTTTTTTTTTCAAATGTATTATTACACACTAATGTTATTTTATTTCTGTTATTTTGTCTTATTATTGGAATTTTGTTCTGTTGGACAATAAACGCTATTATTATTATTATTATTATTATTATTATTATTACGACCTACCTAGAAGAAGAACGAAAACTGATTGTGAGTTAAATCAAAAGTTTCAATTAGTTGTAATTATTTTGTTTCATTTGAAAAGAAACTAAGTGCAACAAAAATAATTCCTATTTTGAAGTTTTCTTTTCAAGGCTATAACATTTTTAGAATTAACTAATTTAACATAGTATGCATGATTTCCTCTCACACAGCGTACATAGAATAGGATGTGGGAGCTGTATGATCTCGATAAACTTTGTATGCAGATTAATTCAAAAAAAAAAAGATTAAATATCATTTCTTTCTAAAATTTACTGAAACTTCATATCTAGATATAGTATTGAATTTGGAACAACATTTCCTAAGAAAAGAATTTCTTAAGCGTAGTCCCTCTTAGCGTAATTTGATATTTTTGACTATGTGCTATGCAGAGGTAATTTGCAAAAAACAAGATTCACTGAACTCAAAGACAAAAAAAAAGTTTGCGTATGCAACCCATTTTCTGCCGATCACTGTATCAACTACTGACGCAGAAAAGAATCTCTATGATTTTGAATTTCCCAAAAAAAAGCTATTTGATTGCCAAATACTTGGGAAAAGAATCCGGAAAAATCACAATTTTTCTTTTAATTTAGAGAAAAATCTATCTGAGACCCCAGATAAAGAAAGCGGCTCCATTTCTCGGAGAAGTCTTTTTTCATTGTAAAATATCCACGAACAAATTTTATCGGATTTGGTGACATAACGACCACAGTAAAAGTAGTAGAAATACTCATGTATTTCTACACATCTAGATTTGCATATCACTTTTTAATAAATATTGCATCGCAACTTTTACACAATCGCTTAGAATATGCACCGTGGCTTTAATTTTATTTTTATAACACCCTATAAAGGAATCGTAAACTCGTGACCCATTTGTACCGGCGGAGAAGTATATGTAAAATGTTTTAGCGCGCTTTACCAAGTTGTAAACTATACGGGTGTTGGGTTTGCTCGGGACGTTAAGGTGCGAACTTCACAATATATTATCTCTCAAAGTCCGAAACTAACTCTCTACGAACGTACGTAGAAACTACCCAAGTCGTAAATTCCAATAAATAATTTGACCCGGCCCAAGACAACACTACGAAATCAATTCAACGACAAGGCGAGAGGGACACTGCAAACATATCAAAATTAAAGGATAGTTAGTATTGACGTTGGGAGTGTGTTTCGGGTTTCTAGCAAGGAGTGTGGGTCTCTATCCTGAATCTTAAAGTTCGATACACCGTTCAAAAACTGAACGCGCCAGCTGTGTTGTGTGAGTGCGTTGTTGCACAAAGTTTCCGCCTCAGATGAGAGAAAGAAAGAAGGAAAAAAGAATACCGGTACACGCTTTTAGACGTTAGAACTTTCCGAATTTCGTATGGAACAAGTGTTACGCAGCGGCAACGAAGACACGACAGGAGCGTCGGTCAAAGGATACGAAATAGCATCAGCGGAGGAGCGAAGGGGTACATGAAGAAGGAGAAGAAGAAGAAGATTCGGGAAACTCAATTAGGACCATCCACGCAGGGCGCAGCATCGGACACCCTTTTCTTTTTTCAGTGTACGGCGAGTAGGGGGGCGTCCTTTCGTCTTTCTCCATCCGCTTTCTCTCTTTCGTTCGGGTCTCGGGCAGGGTCGCATTAATTAGCAGTTTAGAAGCATCAGAACGAACAGACGACGAATATTAACTAGGAAAAATGGAAAGAGCCCCGCGCGTAACCAGATGAGAGTGGAATCGGACGGATGCGGAGGAATTTCCGCAACGACTTTTGTACGGCATTAGCGGTCGTGTTGGAAATTTGGTCAAATTGTTCCAAACAAATTTAGACGACGACGGCGAAGACAGAGAGGCGAAAGGTGGACCTTTTCCGTTTCGCCTTAAATGCGAAAGGGAGAAGAAGCAATTCCCTTCAAACTTCGAATTTTAAATATTACACCCCACTTAAAATTGGGCGGAAGTAGACGGTTATTGGCGAAAGTAAAGTAGGTACTCGTAAAAGGGAACGATTTTAATTTCTTGTAAGGTCCCATATAAAAATTAATGAAATTCACGATTGCCAAAAGTTAGAAACATCCATTAGTAAATCAGAAAAAGTTTGGTGTGAAGAACGATAAAGAAATCAAATTAGGGAAGTAAAAAGAAGTAAGGAAAATTTTATGCCAACTTACTTAAAGTATAAGTATAAACCACTGGTAGACTAACAGAAAATTTTCTAACATACTTTCTAGGAATACTAACTGGAACGAATTCGATGTACAGTTACCTCAAAAAATTATGACCGGCGGTTGGTAAAACGAATTCGTAGCTGTAATTCTAACATATCCACTTTAAACGCAATGCCATCGTAATCCGCGACGCAATGTCTCGAAAGATAATACCCTTTACAGTGCTCGACAAAGATGCCGCCACCTTTTCGGCGATTTACATTCCCAGAATTAAAATCTTTGTAGTTTTCGCCAAAGAATTTCATATAATAATTCTGATCTTCAATTCTCTTTACTCGCGTGGAAATTTTATTGCAATATACTGTTCGTATTTTTTTTCTTATATTTTAGTTATCATTAAATTTAGTTCTATAGTTTACCTGTGTACGTTATATTAGTATTTATGTAAACAATACATTATTTTTGTAGGTAGTTTTAGTTTAAATAATTGTTTTTATTTCAGCTATAATAGGGTGTATATAACAATAAATAAATGGGCAGCCTTTATATATCTTTTTTTACTTTTACAAATATCGATGCCAGTTTACTCGTTTAGTTATTTATAATATATATTAGTAGTAGTAAGTAAAGTTATTGAAAAACAAGCGGTTTACTTCCTTGGTTCTTATTCAATTGAAGAAACACACTTTCTATGGAAGAATCCCTAGGGAACAAAACAATTATAATACTATTTGTGGAAAGTAGGTTTATCAAAACAATTTTACGTATAATAGGTTTTTTCTTCTTCATGATTGTTAAGTCGAAGCATCTTAATTCTTAAAATTTAAAATTTTAAAAAGTCAAAACATCTAATCCATTTTTATGCAAAAATTCCAATAAAATGTAATTTGATTTGTGCCATAAAGAGCAATAGAAATACAACATTAAGAAAGAATAACTGGACATTTTCTTTAAATAAATTTTTTTCTTTGAAAAGAAAAAAGAAAAAAAAAAATAAGCATTCAAGAACGCATACACCTTATATGTTAACATTTTTAAAGTATTTTTATGTAAAATATTTTTCCGTCATATATGTATTTACAAATAAGTACACATAGTCCTGCGTATTTGGATAAATAACATTTAAAATAAAAAGCAATAAGTAAAAGAAACAAGGTCAGCAAAATATACGCATTTTATGTGTGTGGTTGTTCAAGTTAATATGTTTGATGTCGACGCGAGTTTTAAATTGTTATTGAAATAAAAAGTTTTAAAAAAATGTTACCAAATGACACACTAGGTTTTCACTAGTTTAAATAATTTACATGTTTTAATTGGAATTACCCAGGACTATGAGGTATGTGCTACTAATTATAGTTTTGGTTTTAAATAAAATTACATATGATTTTTGTTAATTTATATAGATATGTAATTGGCCAAGAGGGAGGAATTTAAGAAAATAGTTTGAAAATGCATTAATGTAAGAGAATCCGAAACGTAACGTTATTAATGTAGAAAAAAAAAAACCAACAAAATTATATACCGTATGCCCGAACAATTGAAGTTTTTATTTTAAATAAAATTAAAACTTTTTTTTTCGAGGTGTATGACATTTTTCCCTATATTCTATGCTCTTTTTTTTTGAATATAGTTTGCCAGTTATTAGTTCTTCAAAAAATAACAACATTCCTGAATTTCTTAATACGGCATGGCAGGGCAATATTTTATTATATTTTATGCAAAAATTCCAATAAGTGCAATTCGATTTGTGTCCTCATAAAAAGTAATAGAATTAAAACGTTAAAAGAAGGAATAACACGTTTCTTAATAAAAGTGAAATGTTTTTCCAAAGTGTATAATTCTTTTTAATATACATAAATTCTCAGTTGGCATTTATGTCTAATATTTTATAAATCCATATTAAGAGATTCTTATAAAACTAAACTTAGAACAATCTTTTGTAATAGAAGTAAGGGATTTAGAAAATTATAATTCTTCTAATAATTATAAAAGAACACATTTCTAAATCATTTTTAACACGGCACAGTACGGTTACGTAATTAAATGCAGAACATATTTGCAAATTATACCGTCCAAACACTACGCGAGTAATCGATGGCTAAAATAAGCAACAAAAGAAAGATACATATATATGCCGACAATCACCCCGAAAGCTAATCTCCTTGATGTTTGGTGACAAAGCGGCCGCAAGAAATTTATTCGCAGAATTTGACTTTAAGGTTTCCGGGGAAGAATTAAACGAAAAAATAATTCTTAGCATCTACCCATGCGCAATCGCTGGTAGATTAAAGGAGATGTATCTCTCCTTATGTTTCCTTATGGCTAATTTTCCCTATGTTATATTTTTCTAAGTCGTAGTACAACTTTGCAACAATTACACCAAGAAAATTAGATAACTAATTCTAATTTTTATCTTTCTGTTATACTCAGGAGTGTGTAGATAAATTGCACGCCAAATCCACAGGTCAAT
Organism: Protaetia brevitarsis; assembly: GCA_004143645.1. Classification (NCBI taxonomy): domain Eukaryota; kingdom Metazoa; phylum Arthropoda; class Insecta; order Coleoptera; family Scarabaeidae; genus Protaetia; species Protaetia brevitarsis. Next base: position 691,982 of record RXPK01000163.1, on the reverse strand, counting down.
ATAATCCTGCAGGTATTTTGCACTTCCGTTTCCTCACTGTCTGTTTAATCTGATCGGTATATTGATTGCATTCTAAGTATGAATTAAATAAAAACAAGGAATTTTCTACTATATTTTATTTCTATACATATAGTACAAAATTTTCTTTTCTTAATTATACTCTTGATGAATTGTTCAAATAAATATGGTATGGACTATGAGCGCCTAGTATAACATAGTATTTATTTTTAATATCGACAGAGACTCGAGTTGAAAATGCAGATGGATTTTAAATTAATGTTTCCTGCCTCATAAATAGTAATAGATATAAATATACTCTAGAACTAGTTTCAGTTAAAATTATTAGCTAGAAATGTTTTTAACAGAGATATTCAATTTATGAAATTTATATTTTATAGATTTCTCCTTGACAATTGCAAAATTAATATAAATAGAGTGTTCTGGGCAGACAGTGGAAATATAATGAAATATATGTCCATAATTAATTACTTACTCTATAGAGAATAGGATTGTAGAAACTAATTTTGTGTCATCATTGATTATTTTCTAATATTATTATGTCCTTACCTGCACTGTTTAAGTTATTTCAATAAGCGAAAACGAAAAGCAATAAAATTAAAGTGGAAGCAATAAAACAGGATATTAAAGGAAAGTATCGTTTTCGTAAACATGTTTATGTCATCATATAATAAATGTTTGAGGTTGCAAGATCAATAAATGCCTTGAAAGTCGGTTAAGGTAAAATTATGGTTTGGTGGTTAACTTTGCAAAATACACATATACATATAGGTAAAGGTGTTTACCCTGAGGTAAAACAATTGAGTCTTGGAATTTTCGACGTTTAATATCTGTAATCTCCTTGATTACCAATTATAAAATTAAGGCCAGACGTTCTATGATTTATTGTCGAAAAAATGTAATGTGATGTCAATCGATTGTTAAAATTGTTAATCTTTAGATTTTGTCTATTGATGTAGTAGGTCCTTATATTGGACACACTATGTAAGAAGTGCTACGACTTTTACTTTAGAAGGAAATGGTGATAAAAAAATATGCTAAATTACCTTAACATATCGCAGTTCAAAAAGTTTAGGCGATATTGTTAAATAACAGAATTTGAACATTTGCTTCATCTCGTGTAACACTGATAAATCTTTTAGACAACACGAAAGATAAACCTCATCTCTATGAAAGATCGGGCATTTACAAAATCGGTTGTAGCGGCTGTGATAGAATTTACATTGGACAAACAAATTGTGCGATCGGAACTAGGTTTAAGGAACACATAGCAAGTTATCGCTATGGGAGATGAATCACCCAGCGTTGCGTAATATATAAGTGATACCGGACATAAAATCTATATAGAAAACCTCGAATTAGCGAAAAATGTGCAATCACCGAAATAGTTGACGCATACGAAGTCATATGTGCTAAGCATTTAAAGTATGGCATATTGAAGTATAACAATGTTTCAATAATTTTGCATTATATTTGTTAAAATTAGCACATTATTATAAATAAGTATGCCTATTAATTCAAGCGAATTGGGTATTCCCGCGCGACTGCAGAGTTTACCGAGACAAGACTGCTTGAACTGATTCATATCAAGCAGTTGGAAAATACGGGTACCCGTATTTCCCGGTAAGGTTTTAGCGTTACGCAGGCGTTACATGCACCCCAACCGATTTAACAGGTATAATTATAAATAAATTACGAAATATAAAAACTCATTTACACCAAAATATGCGAAAATATCTATACCGAGGTGAATACGTTTGCCCATGGCTCTTTAACCTCGCTGAAAATCCTTTAAAAATGATTTTTCTTCCACATCGAAGCAGAATGAGGGGAAAATGAGAATAGGATTAAAGCACCGGTTGCACGTGCCACAATTTGCGTATACGAGAGTAATTCACGTGCGTGTGGCCGTAGAAAATGAAAAGGGCGTCTATAGAAGCGACCCTCTCATATCACTCGCACACAAGTAGAGTGCCATCCGCTCATATACAAGCCCGAAACGGTAGGACCTTAAGGGTACGTCTTCATGGTCGATGGAGCGGTTGAATATGCGGCGAACTTCAATCACCGAAGTCGGACGCGGCCGGATACAGCAATCCTGCATGAGCTTTGTCTTACGCATACCCGTACTACACCTACTACGTGATTATCGTTGGCGTGTGTGCGTTCGTAAGCCGCCTCGGATCCTCACGACCCCTCGAAATGAAGAATTAAGGACGGAATGTCCTTAGAGGTCTGCCGAATAATGCACTAGTTAGTGGAAGATCCACGCAAACCGGCACTTGCTGATAGAAATTTGATGTTTGCTGAATTGACTTTGTACCGTCGTGAGTCTCACATGTAGTTCGGTCTTTCCTGCACCGGGCTATGCTTGAGTAATTCAATTTCGTGAGGGAACCGCAAACGTTGTTCGGCCCACACACCTTTTGCTCCAAATGCTCCCCAGTTTGCGTTGGTGTCGACGTGAAGGATTTTGTACGTGAGTTTGAAAATCCTCTTTAGTGGTAGTATTGTGTTTAAGGGTTTTGTTACGTATTTCCACACTAAAATATTTACGATGAAAGAACGCTCTTCAGGTACAATTAGAGTAAAAACGGTGGTTAGTGCGCCATTTTTTTATATCGTTTTCCTTAATTTTTCCATAAACGTTTCGACCATAAACTTTGGTCTTTATCAAGCTGTCGATTAAATAAACAGTAGTGTCGAGAATATATAAACAGAAGAAAGGAAAATCATTCTTGTTTATTTGTGTAAACGGTTACCAATTTATCGGTTGAACGAACCAAGAGTCAATAAGTTAACTCTTAGCCAGCTTGCTAACTTTCATGAAAAGGTGCAATCTGAATGAGAGGGCTGAAATGGACATGAAGGCACAATAGGTCTTTCTGGCCGAGTTGCCTTCTTCGGGTCTACACCCACCCATGGACACAAAAAAGAAGCCTATCTCAAGCCAGGATGAGAAACGAGTAGGGGAGGAAGTATCAACCATGTTAAAACAAGACAGATAGTTTCAGTCTATTTCAGAAGTTTCATCTGGCCCGAATCCCCAGATATCCCAATCAAACGATAGACCCAAGGTGGGAGACGTAAGCTAAATCACTGAGGATAATAAGAAAAGTATGGAGGGTTAAAGAGACCTGACGAAGTTTTTATAACACTATTGCAAATCTCGAAGGAACGCAATGAAAGTTTCAGCGCGGCAGCGTTAAAATTATATATAATTTCACGAAGAAAATCTATGGTAGAAGAGATAAATGAGCTTCCACGGCCAAGATACAAGCACCTAGTTTAAGGCAGAGGTATCCATAACGAATCTTTGAAAGGGCGCGGATATAACTACTGAATCCAACGGCGCCCCAAAGAGACTGTCTCTGTATTCAGGAAATTCAGAAAAGTACGAACCAGTAAGGGGAAAAGTAAGGACTCTGGATTATCGGGTGTAAACTGGTTTAGAGTATAACAATCGAAGTACCCAGAAATACTTAAAAACACTGGCATCAACTTTGGTCGCTGACAAAATAGGCCATGGACAAGGATATGTCGTAGAATTTAATTATTGGATCGGCATATTTAACTTGATGACAATGACCTACTACGAACCAAGGACTGACTAGGGAATTTATATTTGTAGTAAAACTAGACTTCAGTCTAAGGGGCACGAAAATGGAGGAATTAAATACAAAAGGTCAAGAAGCTGCTGTTTTGCTGGAGAATCTATGTCAGATGGCTCTCACCAAGCAAACACAAAAAAAAAACTGTAAAGCAAGCTAGGATTGAAATGCATTTATATGTTATATGTTATTCTAAACGTATCTATTAAAAAAGAGGGAGTACTTGTAGTTAGAAGAGGATTACTATGTTCCTTTTTGCCCAGTTCGTTTAATTTTCCTAGGCATTCATTCTCAGATCATCTTGGAGCTGATTACGATTAGCTCAATGCGTTGATAGTGGCTTGACTATCAGATATAATGGTAATCTTCAGCTTTTGGTAATTCTTGTCAATATTGAACTGAGCGCATCTCTCAATTGTGCGTATTTCCACTTGGAAGATACTTGAGTATTTCCCCAAGCTTTAGAAATACTTGGTTCTAGGTCATATATTCCTATTCCAGTTCCTTCTGCCATTTTGAAACCATTCGTGTATCATTTGATGGCATTTCTATTCATGTTCTTGAAGGTGGATTTTTATCCCTCTCGTTGTTGTTAAATTTTGTGGCAAATTCTTTTACAAAGGTGATTTTTTATAACGTGTTCTCCCGAGCCATGTCCCAGGTTTGGTAACCGTAAGGAGACTGAAACCCATGCCTTGGATCGAGACGATTACGTTTAAGTTTTGTTTCGAAAATAAGAGAGATTTTCAGGTATTGTGTAGGAGATAACCATCACCATGGTTCAGATTATTAGAATGTTTATGGATTTCAGTGCATCATTACCAATCTGACAAGTTAAGGAGTAATATGGATGACCAGTTTTTTTACGGCTGGCCGTGCCCTAGGGCCTAGGGCCTTAAAGGTCTGTGGTAATATTTCAAAAACATTATAGTTTTCCAACTTCTTAAGCAATGTTTCTTATGAGAAAAATGTCTATATGAACGTCTATAGTGATTTTACTAAATTGACCATGAAATTCTGAAATGTAAAGAAATATAATGACAGGTGAGTGGGATGTAGATTCCCAAAGCTTCTTACAGTGTAGAACCTTCATCAACTGGAAGTCCAAAACTAGAGGTGCGCAAAATTATAATAAAATATGAATAAAGATAAACGTATGTGTGACTGAAAAACAACCATTATTTGATCATCAGTGAACGAGGAGAGAAATTTAAAAATACAGAATAAATGTATTTTTCATGTAATTGTAAAAACGCTGACAGTGATTTTTCATTGTTATTGATTGACATTCTTTCATCCTTCCTGTTACACCACTATTCTACAAAATTTTAATTACATCCCTCAACCACACACAAAACAAAATATTTCCATCACCGGAACAGACACCCCCTCTCCCTGCAACAACCGTTTATATCTCACTTTTTTTCACTGCTATCGGTTTTAAAACGATCGAGAGGCGCGTACCGTGCTTCGGGATTTAATATCAGCCGAAACGGTGTTCGAAATTTTATTTTAAAACAGAGATTTAATCCGGAGTTCGAACGACCGTTTATTGCGCCATTTGTCACGGCGCTAGGTGGGACCGTAATGAGAGTAACGCCGACTTGATGAAGATTTGTGATCTAAGGCGTAAAAGGAATTTCGGCTTCCTATTTTCTTCGGGCCCCCACTTTTCGTCCGCATTACCACATTATCAAGATTTAATGATATTGCATTTATTACTCAAATTGTTGTACGAAATCCATTAGGGGGTGGGGATTTCCGCCGGGAATGAGATATTAAGCTTGATAGAGTTCAGTATTTAGGATAATAGTGAAAGTAGTATATATTTGGTTTGGAATAAGGACAGTTCAGACGATGCCTCTCAATTACTATAAAATTAGTTTGATATGCAGACCTACCACATGGATGGGAGTAGGTAACATCGTCGGTCCATACTGAAGTGACATTCTGCCGTTGGGAGATCATCGTTGTGTACCTTATATAAATATAAGGGATAATTAAAAAGAACTTTCAATTTTGCGATATATACCATCATTGTTACTGTTTATTTAAAACTATTATTTGTTTTGATTTTTAAAAAATACTTCAAAAAAATTCCCAACCAAAGAACTTTATTCAAAGAATTCTTCAACAGCATATGAAGCAAATGATGCTGACAGTTTTTCTCATGTAATTGCGATAGCAAATTGCGATATTTAATTGGAACGTACGTTTTTCATGCGTTGTTATTTATTTCTAAATAATTATATCAAAAGTATCAATACTAAAGAAGCTTCTAGTAAAACCGAAGGGAAACTGAAAAAAACTTAAGTGTTTTGTTATTTATATTTGTTTATTCATTTTATTAATTTTTTCCTCTGAGATATACGCTTTGTTCTACAAGATCTTTAGTGTACCACATTTATTAATCTTAATTCGCAAGCAAGCACCTGCATAACCGTGTGTGTGTATGTAGCCGTTTAGAACTATAGATGTCATGCCTATCCGCTATTGTGCCCCGCAAAATGCCTCCACTAATTTTTGATTCTCGGAATATCCCCTTTCCTAGTTCAAGGCTGTTATCTATACCTTGCTCAAATTAGGAGGAGTAGCGGAAGTGGATCGCTTTGCATTGCAAAATCTTATTAAGGTGATATACTTCTAAACAAAAAGGATAAAAAAATAGCGCAAGTTTTAAATTTAAACCAAGCCACAATTTTTGAACTATTCAGATAGTTTATCTAATTTTATGCAATAACATGTAAAGGTTAAAGTATGTACTTGAGTGTGAAACGAAGATTTCCAGTTAAATATCATAAAATCAGTGCGTACTGAAATTTTTATTTTAAAAAGTAAACTTTTATCTGCACCGTACTGCCCTCGTTAATAACTAATATTGATGACTATTTGACAAAAATCGCTTTCTGTGCCACCACTTCCTAAATTAACTGTTCTATCAAATCGTTCATTATCTCATCACAATCCATTGTGTACAAACCATGTGTTTACGAATAAATACTCAAAGTGTTGGAAACATTCGATATATTTACTGTAATGCCTTTATCAGGTGACTTCATCATCTTAAAGGTATTCAAAATATTGTTTTTCTCGTACAGAGATAATTCGGCCATGCACTAATATTTCCTTGTTGGGGCTCGTTTTGAAAAAGTGTTTAAACCTGTTTTCTTAACTCGTTATAGCCCATTAGCTTTTATTTTTATTTATAAATCGCCAAAATAAGCAATAAATGATAGAACAGCATTGTGAAAATATAGTGACAGGTTGCATTGCCAGTTTAAATAAATAATGATCAATGACATGATGACGATATCCGGAATATTTTCTTTTTATGTGTAAATAAGGTTCTGCAAAAGCCAATCAAAATACTTCTTTTTGGCGCGATTGATTTAAATTCTCCTAATTTTGACAGGATACATATGGTCGACGTTGTCGATCGATATCGCTCCAACCATTCGTGGCAAAAAAAAACCAGTAGGAATGTCTCGAGATGTTGATATTCTCCGTTTTTATTCAACGTATGTTTAGCCAGCGTGGACGTAACTTAGGATAATAATTAAATGAAAGCTACACCGGTTGGATGTCTCAAATTTGGGCCGAATGTCCCACTATAAGCAGTTAATGATATTGTTAGTTATTTATTAAAAAAAAAACACACACACACAAATATATTGTAAACCAATCAATGTTTTACCTATAAACTTACAACTATCTTGTGCGCATAACCGATTACCCGGTCAAAATTTGCAGCTGTGTATAACCATACATTCCTTTCATATAAGGTAAAATTTCTGTTCTATTTGCTATTGACTCAGTATTTTTAAAAGTTAAATATTGCGACTCCAAATCGGAAAAGTTATACCTATTTGCAATAGGTAATAAAGAAATTTTTTAATCTCTAAATATCCTGAAGTACCTAAAGGTACAAAATAATAAATATACAAAACTTGAACCATTTTATTTTACTTGTAGGTAGTTAAACTACCGCACTTCCTCCATTTAATTACAGTCACCTAGTAAATTTAAACTCCAACGGGTCTAAAAGTTCGCATTTTGATTCGGCTACTATTTTAACAACCTAAGCTCCCCCAGTTTCAAGTGCCAAACTTTTTCAATCTGCTCGGTGTGCACTACTAAAAATATCGCATCTTATCGTAATCTCTTCGGCGAGATAGGGCTTTTGGCACTTCGCTCTAGGAATTACCCTCTCACATCTTAGCCGTTACACACCTCGAAAAATCGGATAACTTGACGTAATGTCACTTCTTTCTTATCCGCGATCAATATTGAATGTATGCTGTCTTTTGTGTATACGTATTTGAAATACATTAGACCACCACTTTTACATTTATGGCTTTATGAATTTTTAAGTAGAGCTTTCAAATTTCCTTTTTTCAGCTTCACTGCCAAAGTAATTTAGGTTCAATAACAGTTTGCTATTGTTGATATTAATAAAAACAGATGATAGTTGTTTTGCTCTGTCTTTAATCCTATATAAGCTGAGCAAAATCTTCTTTTGAGTTACATATTCCTTACGCGGAAATATGTGACCATGACCATAATGTTTAAAATATTTAATCAAATATCGTATTTCCAAAGTAACCGTTTAATTCATTTGGCGAAAGAATGTAAGGCAAAAATATTCCTAACTATGGCACTCGTAATACTGTAAACTTCTCCTAGACCCCTCACTAAGCTTGACGTACGTTTCAATAGCAAAGTTATCATCATCAGCAGAAACACTGAACTGACAATAATTATAGGGCTTCTAATGTTGAAAATGACAATCGTGAAAACATTTAGCCAAATCGTTAATAAAAATTAAGAAGAATATTTCTTTGTTTCAAAGAATCCTTTTCATCTGTGTACGCAACTATATTATACGTGCTTTGGTGACCTCTGATATATGCTGCTTTCCAGATGTCTGAGATCTCACTCACTTATTTTACCTCAGTGAAAATACCTTTCCAATTGAGTTTGCTCAGATCACTTTAAGCGAGACTGTCAGAGCTGACAGTTTATGACAATGTAAAATAGGATAAGTTCCGTTTATTAACTGAGTCAGTAAAGAGATCTTACCTCACTACAGTTCACTACGTCACCACTGAGTAAGATTATATGAGATCTCAGACATCTGGAAAGCAGCAAAGATTTCTGGATCAAATTTTCTGTTTATTACAAAAAAAAAAAGACGATGAAAGAAAATCAGATCAATCTCACAAACTCTTTTTATTAATGATGGGATGCTGTGACATGAACCACCCAGCTTCAGGCCGAAGAGTGATAAAACAAAATGATTAAGTCAAAGTATAATAAAATTGGCTAAAATTATTCAAAATACTAAGTAAAAATGAAGATAAAATTATGAAAGTAGGATAAAATTGTAAACCGGGGAGAAAACATAACATTATAATTAACTGCGATAAAGTCAGACAATGTTCTAAATTGTAAGAAAAAATATATTGTATGTGTATTACTGTTTATTTCAATAATTGTCAAATATTAGCATTCTAATGTGTTTTGGAGGTTATTTTGGAGGTTCCGTCTACAAGGATATAGCTTAAAAGCTACTTATTTTAAAGCTACAACCTTCTGTCGTAATGTAAAACATTATCACCTTCATTTTCAAAACTTATCGAATTATGCTATGTTAAATTTCAGTTGAAAAAATTAGGTACTTTCTTACTTGGATCGAAATGGGGTATTAACTAGTAAGCAATATGGTTATCGAAAGAAATTTTCAATATTAACAGCGATGCATTTATATTATGAATATAATACGAATGTTAGAATCACAAAGATTTATTCCGCAGGGCAGTGTTCTGGGCCCTATGCTCTTTTTACTTTTTATATTGGCGTGTTCTATACTATGTATTGAGAACAAATAACAGAGGTTTGAAATATCTAAAATTGTAGATTAAGAAAATGATATAGACTTCTAATTGGGCAAAACTGGACTTACAGTACTTTACCTATATGTTGCAAAATTATTTTTTTAACAATCCGGTTCGGAACATTCACAGAAAATATTTTTTGTATACTTGTATACCGTCTTATGTGAGTACATTGTATGTACCTAACAGAGATACTGATCGAAATGTAATGTGCTGCTTTAATTAATCTCATATCTGAACTTACCCATGATAAATCCTTAGGAAAAAATCACGCTAATTGTGAATTATTATAGACGTTATATAAGGTCGACGTTTTCTCCTATCTCCAAATACTCCTTAGGCGAGTGCGTCGGCGTATTTAATTTAGTACAGATAAAACGCGAGGGCGAGCTAAGGCTGAGTGCTTTCCTGTGTTCCTAACTGGGATATTTCCTGTTCGAACGTGTCGGCTGTTTGCTAGGGAAAACCTGTAGATTTCTTATCGCCGATATTCTGTTGCGTTCCAACCCGGAGTGAAAACAAAGAGGAGGAATTAATAAAACCCCACGCACCGGTATTTGAATTGAATTCCAGCTGGGTATTTAATGTCCTTAATTAATTGTAATATCGTAAGCTTTTTCAATTTTGATTAATTTAATGTCTCGGAAATGTAATGCGCAGATGTTTATTTTGAGGTAGTGAGGGAGATGCTTCTACTAAAATGTCGTCATTTTATTTCAGAATAATGGAATGGCGACCTCTAAGGTGTCAAGCGTCGTTAGTTCCAACTCCTCGATACAGAGGCGTAAGTATTAAATCCTTTTGTATTTACAATAATGTTTAAATTAGATTAGTTTTGTCATTGTTAAATTTATGAAACATACATATTATTTTTCGTGCCGATTTTAGGCCCTTGTGTCCGACTACCCATGCGCTGTATTGGTCGATTCTGCTGTTATTTGTTTCGTTAATAATGTCGATTTATGGCATTTTTATCTACGAACGGAAAGAAAACCTGTTTAAATACGGTGTTTTAAAATAGATTCCATGTATTGCATTTTGAACTTAGTGAAATGATTTTAGATTTGTCCAATAATAACTATTGAGTGGCTAAAATATAATATTTGGCTGATTCTGTTAACGAGAAGGATCAGATATGTGGAGCTAATCCGATTTTACCTACATTATATATTTGATCAGGACCATTTTTTTTTCCCATCACAACTGCTCCAGTAAATTAAAGAGCTTAGTTACGCTTTCTCTATTAAAACCAACGGCCCTTCCAGGTTTTTGTAAACTTAATGCAGCTTTATGTCTGTTCATAAACGACCATAACTAGTCCTTTCCAGCAGATTCGTGCAAAAGAGAGAATTGATGTACTAAGTTATTGCGTTCAACGATTTGAAATACCATGGAAGTATGTCTCTTCTCGTAAGACTACGATCTCAATCTCGTAAGATTAATAAATAGTACCTAACTAGTGCATTTTATAATTCAAGCGACAGTACTGGTTTCTTACCTACCCTGGTTTGAGGAGCCAATGCTGGTGTTTCTTCAACAATGTAAAGACGGAAAGTTGTAGTTCGTAGAGCACTGGAACCTTTGGTAGTGGCCAAATAACTCAAATTTCTGCTTCTTACTGCTTCGATGTTTCTGGCACTCCGCGAAAACTGCGGACACGACAAAAGAAAAAACTTTGTTAAGACAATCGAATTTTACCGACTGGAAATCTTTATAATAGTGACGTCTTTATAATAAGCAAATATCTTTGTTAACATACATTTGATTACACTTACTGAATTATTAGTTGATTTAAATAATATTATTATTATTATAGAAGATTTATTTGAAACCAGCACAGTATTTATTAATTTAACTAAGCATTTACATCGAAGTAAAAATAAATATCGCAGTTTATTTTCTTATAGCAGTTTTCTCTCCATAAAGTACAGCAAATATACTTATGTGTAGTACAGATGTTGGTGCATAGATGGGGCATCTCCTATTCCATTCCAATAACAAACCATATTTAATAGAAATAGCATAGTAAATCAACCATAACATATTAATCTGGTATATTTACTAGATAAACATATAATCTCGTTACCATTGAAAGAATGATTTCCTTAATCGCGCACTATGGTGCCGGAGTAATCACTGCGATCAACACCCCCAGTAGATGGAGCAAACGCTTGGCGTTTACAAGGTCGTAACCACATGTCCTCCATATATGATAGGTATGGAGCACCGCTTATATGGATCTTTTAAAATAATTAATTTTTACTTCAATCAAACACACACGGCATTTTGTTAAATCAATGAAGTTTGTTTATTATTTAAAGCGAAACATTTCTCACTGAAACTGATGCTTTGTTAAAACGAAAAAAAAAATTAGTTAAATATTCATTCAAATTGGGAATATTTGAAATTTGATAAGTTGAAGATAAATGTATTGTTGTGATATTTTAATATTAATATTTTGAAAGTGTGAAAAATTTAAAAATACAAGAAAAAAGTTATATCTTAGTTATTGCAAAGGCTATGCGATGTTGATAACCATTTATTTTCAATAATTTTAAAGTTTTATATATAAAAGAATTTACAATAAAACAATTGAAGCAAGCAAAAGCAAATTCTGAATTGTAATTCTCTAAATTTAAAGAAAATTTCATTATTTGGTTTCGGGCAAGTTTGTCAGCATCTGTAAATTAAACGACTGTAGTAAACAGATTCTACAGATCTACACCGATAATAAGCTTGTATGTTGTTAAGGAGACGATTTGCTTATGGAAATATAGTGATCTGGGAAGTCAAGTCAAGAATAGTTGTTGATTAATATAAAGAAAAATTGTTATAGATTTTTTATGAAATCTCCATTTAAGAAATCGATTTAAAACTTAGAATAATGAATAAATGATTAAAATGACAGATACGTAACCAAGCGAAAAGTAGGGAGAGGAGGACAAGCAGAAGAAATGTAGAGTACACATCATGAAATAGATTGACGAGCGAATTGTTGAATCGAAGAAAGGATGGCTGGATTAAAGATCGGATTCCGTATTGAAGAGCGGATTACGGTTTGAAGAGAATGAGAGAGTGAATTGAATAAAATGTACTGAATGTAAATTATTTGGCCAATAAAAATAATTTGAAATACGAATTCAAAATTTTTATAATAAAAGAGTGAAAAGGTAACTATCCTTAGGGATTGAGCTATCGTAGGCTATCGTAATTAGTTATTGTCAAAGTTTCAAGTTTTTTTTTTTTTTGAAATAACAAACTGTAAAGGGAATTATAATTTTAAAAAAATAATATATGTCAAACTTGCACATAATTTTTTTTTTTTATTTATAATAGATTAGGCCGCAAAAAATTAAATAAAGAATCCACATTTATATATTAAAAGATTATCCTGAGAATTTGGTGTTTCAATATCTTTTTTAGTTGAAAGCAAGAGTTTCATTATACAAATTTTTTGCCTCCAACGATTAGACAATACATATATTTGAATTAACTGAAATGATTTGAATAAAATTTTGGTTATTATAACTAAATTATTTCGAACGAAATTATTTTGTATTCTAAAATAAAAATTTGTTTGCCACTATAGTAAACGAATAATTTTGTTGAATAACATTAAATTTGGTGGACGCAACCAAAGGCAAAAAAGGAGGTGGTAATAATCGAACAAATTCGGAAAATATACATTCAACCAATTATACCTGCTACCAGAATTCTTTGTAAGAGTCAGTCAACTTCCAATTTATCAATGATGGTTCTGTGTTTACAAATTCTAGGCAATTCGACAAATTACTCAATTTAGTATACGCGGGATTTATTCACAAAACCCCATCGAGAACATTGTCGACCGCCAAAATCGTTTATATAAAGAGAGGGCGTGTTCCCTCTCTCCGTGTTATATTTCTATCAATTTGTCGCACATGTTGCCCTCGTAGGCTATACTGCCGAACGTACGCACATAACGCCTCCACGAGAAGTCGGAAAACTGCCATCGCATTTCTACCATCGCCCATAATAATACCATCATCAGAAGAGTCTCTCGGCTTGCCTGTCCCATTTCGCTATGCCCCGTTCCGTCGTAAACGAATCCAACAACTGGGGATGTAATATTTTTATGATAACGTCCCTAGACCGGCCTCCGAAGCGGCAATATCCTGTTGATCCTTCTGTCGGTGACGAGGACCGTGGGAGGAAAGAGAGAGAGATAGAGGGAGAGAGAGAGAGAGACCGCTCCGAATTTATTAATGTAGGTAGGTGGCGTTTGACGCGAAAGACAAATACGCTTTGGCGGAATAGCGGTGGCTTCACGCTGAAGATTCGTCTACGATCATCGCACGAGCTTACAATCAGCTGTTGACGCGCTCTACTTTCCTAGCAGACGAGATGAACGATAAACGATGCGATGATAGTAACTGGAGTGACTACTTGACGATGTGAAGGGGATTTTTCCAACGAACTGAACATCCACGGAGATATCACGATGTTGGCTCCAAGGGGCGCAGCGGTAGTACCTATGCCTGCTATAAGTTCGTTTTACATACATTTCCCATATAAGCAATAATATTTAATCTGTAACAAATCCTCCAAATAAAATTGAATATGAGTCCCACAGAAATTTATATGTAAAGAACAATCATATCTTTAAATATTCAACTTTTATGTAATTTCCATTTTTTTCCTACCAAAATAAATTTTATGATGTAATTAATATGCCTGACTTAATAATAACTATTTTAGGAGGATATATTTTTGAACATCTCCGGTAAATTTTAACAACCAAGGTTGTTAGACATACTTTTAATTAGGGATATATTTTGTTGTGATTTAATATTTATTTGTTTTTTCTTCATATAGTAAAATGGATAAGAAAATAAATTATAGAACAATGAAATTAAGGCTCGATTCACACTGTGATGCCGTTTAATCTCGCTTCGGTTTCAGTCCGTTCCCGGTCCGGCGAAATATGCTTAAACAAGAAAGAATCAGAGAATTCTCACTATCGCATTGCTCTAGTTCCGATCCGATATCGCGCGGGTACCAGTTGATCGGAAAGAATATTTGACTGAAGCGAGATCGATCTGTCATGACTTGTACCGACATCGACAGTATGAATACGTTTTGTTTCAACTCCCAAATCTTTCATTGGTCGTGCAGCGAGATGTTACGTTTTTCTTCTAATTATGGCTAGTAATAAATCGTGAAATTCTGAAAAAGGTTAGTATTTATGCGTATAATTTGACTATAAATAATAAACAATTACACTATAATTATTTTTGCCAACTTTTCTATAATCGTTTTTTTTTTTTTGAAAAAAAAGGTATGGTAAAATTGGCGAAAATTTTAAAAGAATAGTTGACTGAATTATTATGTTCAAACTACTTTTTTCCTACCTACCCCACACTTTTTGTAAACAGGTTTTGTGATCTAAGCATTATTATGTATGGCGAAGTTTTCTACCCATTATAATTACGGTCAGAGAAAGTTTCCTCAGGAGATAGAACAACTCCATGTATGTACTTGTTAATAGTTTTTGCTACAAATACCAAGGGACGTTTGTAGATGGCGTGCGCCAAACGAATATTAAAATGTACTTTTATTTGAATTTTTATTTTTTAATTTTTATTTCAATTGTCAATATATAAAGATGTACATAAAAAAAAAACTTGTGCGTAAAAATAACATTTATTGATTAAATATTTAAAATTACAGCATCCAAGCTATACATTATATGTTACATATTATATAAGGTATTTTTGTAAATATACATCGCGATTGTATTAGGTGTGCCATTATAAAATATATCGTTGGAAAAGTATGAATTTAAATCGCGTTTGAAAGTAATCACGTTTGAAAAATCAAATCGCAATTCAAGCGATTATAAATCACAATAATCGTACCTATGGAGTGATTACTGGTGGTTTGTTCACATTTCAAACAGCAATATGGCTGAAAATATGGGGTATATGTATTAAACAAATCGGTGAGTTGGAAAACTAGAACAAATCGCAAATTAATCGCTGTGACGTAACGAATAGTCTTCAGAATTATACCTAATACTTGTATTTTGAACTTTAACGTTTCAACGATTTAATTTTAAATTTATAACAGAAAATCCTTCTGTATTCCTATACAAATCGTAGTAATTATTATTATTTCCAATCATGACAATATAACTAACTACACCTAAAACTAGAGTATAATTAAAGTCAATGTATTATTTAAAAAAACGTAGTCACTAAACTATCTATAAATTTCACTTTAGTAAAAGTTTGTCGAGATATAAACATAAACCACTACCGCCACTGTATAAGTATCACGCCAGTAAAAAATACATAAAAATTATTATAAAAGGAATCACAAGCAAATCGATTTGTATTAAAAATTACCAAAGTACAAATAGCGTCCTTGTAAATGTTCTTATGGAAACGAAAACAAAAATGGAGGCTGACGCATCAGTGCCAGCAACCTAAATTTGTAAATGTACCTAAACAAAATAGTTTCCTGTAGTTTGTTACCAAACAAGAGTTATAACGCCATCTACAAACGTTCCTTGTAACTACTAGAATTTTGTTAACAGTTTGACCCATTAAACTTACCCATCTCCTACAGTATAGTTATCTCTGGTTACGTTCAATAGGAATATGTGATACAGCCATTATTGTAATGATGGCGCTTCTCCTATTTCACTCAAATACGCCTATAAAAAGGGATTTGGTGCATTTGCCGGAAAAACAGTGTATACCGGGGAAGGAGAATTTGCAAACGTCACATACAGAACGAAATAAATTAATGAGATCAAAACTTCTCAAACTAAGGACCCTTTATTCCTTGATCCAACAATCCAGTTTTACTGTGCGCGAAATTCTACTGCAAATTCACGATTGCATTTGCGGTAAGCAGTAAATAATTATTCACACATAGGTATAGTAATTATACCAACAGCATAGTTAATTCTGTACGTAAAATCTTAATGTCGATTCACTGCATAGATTTAATAGTAATAGTATAGCAAAAATACTGTAAATACTTTGTTGATGATTAGTTGCAACTATTACCACTAGCCTCAAGGTACTATTTACAACAAGTGCTTTGCACTTAATGTTATTGTAATATATAGGTTCTGTCAACATAAATTGCATAACAAAAGTATGCATTTTGTTGCAAAAAATGCGATAACTTTCGTCAAAAATCTTGTGGAAAGTTGTGCTGGTCCCTATATGTTCAATAACTTGTGCGAAACTTTATAATTGTTTGAAAATTTACATTTTTTTTCTGTGTAGCTGTACCAAAATTAGGTGTTTATCTGCGTATTATTTTACTGTAGTAATTTTAGAGTCAGGTATTTAGCTGTGATATCAATTAAATACCTCGGTCCATTGGAGATGCAAGAAAAAACGTGTATGCTTTGCAATACATATAATGCATATGCCGCTACGGCAACGGTAACCGAACAAACATAGGTGCATATACATACATGAATCGAATTTATGTCAGTAATAGATTATGTGAAAACCATACATTTATTTGGTGAAAAATTATTCCAGTATTGTATTCAAATGATGTATCCACTCACTTCATCCAACAATAACTTAACACTGCACAAAGAATAATTGATTGAAATCTTAATATAAAAAAATATTCAATGATATCCAAGCCGGTGTGTTTAGGTAGGTGCCTTTGTACGACGCTCTTAATTTATCAAAATGTCCGCAACGACAACCGATACTATAGTAAGAAAAAGCGAGATACTTACGAACACCCGTTCAGAACCTTGGATCATCTTAGTGTAGTGTCTAACACATAAGTATGCACTTGATACGCGCCACTACGAAGACGAGGACCGGGAAAAGGAAGTTCTCTTTTTTGATAACGGAGTATTGAATGGCGTCGGGCGGGCTTCGCGCAGCCATTTCATCTTGAATGACTCTGTGGGGGGTGGTTTACCACTAGCATATTAGAGATGCCGTTTTTTCTCGTCCCTTTCAGAACATATTTGTGTCAGGCGCATGCATTTATAATCTCGAAGATGATGTTTATACATGGAAATATTTTCCGATATATATAAATCCAGAATGGGGAAGAACGAAGTGTGGAATCTAAATTTATTATAGTGGTAATAAGTGGGTATAGAAGTTTCTATGGATGAAAGAAAACACTTTTGGGAAATTCTTGTAGAAGGCGCTTCCTAACCAAAATCCATAGTACCCAATATCAGATACTAAGTACTAAATAGGAGATACATATTTTTATATTTTATTCAAATTTACTAGCAACATAGTTAATTGCAAGTTATAGGATACTTCTGGAGAAGCACTTAAAGTTTTTACAATGCGAGTGTATTACGCAGTGAATTAAGTGGATTAATGATTCGCTTCAGTATGTTAAGAATTTAATGCTGGTAATTGTATATCTACCTGGGTAATGTATGTATTTACAGGTTGGTTTAAATATCATCGACCAATGAATTTATTGTATCGAACGTAAGTTATATGCAATAAATTGTCAGCAAAGTGGTAAAAGTGGAAAATTTGCTGTATCAATAAATGGAATTTATTGCCGACAATTTCATATATACTTATTGTGTTAACTTTTTCTTGTTATACTAATAGTTCACTTTCTAGTCTTTTTTTATCTTTGTTATATATTTTTTTCCCATTTACTCTTTATACCTTTGGCTATTTTTTTAACTAGATTCTATATAGTTCATATTTTATTATCTTATATTTATATTTCTGCTACCACACCACTCCATTTTCATATCGCTTCTTCGCATTGGTTTTAACCGCGCCTTTTGCTTTCCAGACCTTCTTTCACCTGGCTTTGTTTTTCTATCTTAACTAATTGTCTGTACTCGAAACATTCCATTTTTATATTCTACTATCCATTCATAATAATAATAATATATTTCCTTTATAAAAAGTTACATTTTTAAGGAGTTGTCAATAAGGAGCAAATACACATAAAATATAAAAAACTAAAGACAAGAAACATAAATAATATAAAATACATAGCAATAGTAACTCACTGTGAAGAATGATAAATTATAAGATCACAAGCACCGCACCTATCTGCGTTTGATTATAGTATTCGGCCTGAAAAACATGATTTAGTAAGTAGCTATCAAAACGCGCTTAAAAGGGAAGAGGCTTCTTGTATTTTTGATCTCCTGAGGGACAGAATTATAGAGTTTGGGACTAATCCATGAGGGCAACTTCATGCCTATATCATATTTATAAAACGATATGTAGAAAAAAATCTGTTGTCTAGTAGGAAGGCAAGGAGCTGTTCCTTGTTCTCGACCGATCCTTGAAAACTGTTTGTTTTTCTACTAAAATGTAGAGTAAGAAAGTGTCCACTTTCCTCCCTCATTCCTCTACTTGTACAATTTAAGGTGTCGCCTTAAATTGTACAAGTACACTACGACGGATTAGGCAATAGAAACACAGAAGTCGCTGGAAGGAGGAATGTTTTAAATAATATTTATTTTTTGACTTCATATACGATACAAAACAGCATCTAGTCCACCAAGTCAATTAAGTAACGAATCTGGCAACAGTGGAAACCACCTGCTTATACACTTATTTCAAAGATTCAGCAACAAAGGAAACTGTAAACTGAATGCTCCTCTTAATAAATCGACTGTTAGTTATATTCGGAAACATTAACGCACGGGCAGTTTAAGAGATCGGGCATGTTCAAATCGTAAGAGAAGAACTCACGCCGCCGATGAGCGTATAAAATTGCTGTGCAAGCGAAATAGGAGACTAACAGCACCAGAAATGAATCGTAACCGTGCAAGAGAAATTTCTGTTACTACAGTGAAAAGAAGATTAAAAGCTACAAAACAGGCAAGAACGGCTACAGTGGGCAGAACCACAGAAATTGGACAGTGGATGATTGTAAAAGAGTGCTATGGAGTAATAAATAAAATTTTCGGGTGTACGGACAATCAAAGCGCGCTTTTGTTTGAAGAGCGGAAGGCCAGAGAATGTTGCAGGATTGTACAGTGCCAACTCTTAAGCAAGGAAAAAGCTCTGTGCCTGTTTTGGGGTTGTTTTATCTACGCCTATATAGGAGACTTGAAGCAAATCGAAGGTATTTTGCAAAAATAAAGTTATTTAGAAATATTGCAAGAAAATGAAATACAATCGGAGCAACGTCGAAAATTGTGTATTATTGCAGGATAACAACCCCAAACACTGAACAGTATGTAAAAATTTCTTGAAGATAGAACAAGATAATGGCACTACGAAAATTGACATGGCCACCCCAAAGCTTACAAAGTTATGGGATGAATTGGGTAGGAGGGTCCGAAAAGTATACTCTACCTCCATAGCCCACCTGTGGAACATTTTACAAGAGGAATAGACTGATATCCCAAATAGAATCCTTGAAAAATTAGTGGATCGAATGACTCTGATTATGAAAGTTATTCTTTGCGGAAAAAGGTACAATTTTGGTAAAATGGCCTAGAATATTTTTTTTACTTTTGTTTTTAAATTACTTTGAGTGTCCAAACTAATATGGACTCCAGTGTACATTATTGAATAGAGCTGGACAACATTGTTGGTGTAGCTGTGAAAAGATACATTTCCATGAGGATAAGCGCAACACTTTTAACACCGTAATACCTACACAAACTTTCTCGTTATATTCCACAGCGTATGCCTCCTGCTTCATATATTTTATACTGATTAAACCCTGTGGTTAGACGATGACGTAAAAATCCTTCCCAATGCTCATTTCCTCCGCCGCCCTGTCATCAAACTTTTTCACATCTCGTCTCCATCGATAGCTCGTCACACACCTCCCCTTCCTCTCGCGAAAAGTGTTAAAGGAACCTCACTCTAAAAGAGAAGCACAGCACGTGCCGTAAACGACGAGGAGAACCGAGACATCGTCCCGATTTTATCTCTTTTTAATACCGGCTTAATGACGACGGCCACTTGCCGTTAATTTTACTGCTGCCGGCTTTCCCCAGACATCCCCGTGGAGCGTCAAATTATAATTTAAAGATCTCCGAGGATGTTGTAAAGTGTGCATGCCGACATAAACAAACTTCGGCAGTAAATTACGTATGATCGATGTAATATCGAGGGGCATGGAACGGGAAATGAGAAAGTTATAATCCGGTTGGTTCGCGTTTACCGTCGCGAAGTGGTACCTCTGGTGTATTTCTTTTTTTTTCTTTCTGCCCGATTTTCGTTTTTATCTTGTTTCGTTACGGAAGTCTCGAGGTTGAAGCCGGGCATAGATCAAACCTAGCGTAAATATTGCACGACACGAAAGTCCACTAGATTTATTGCACGTCAGCTGGTTAAGCACAATAGTTTAGTTTCGAAGGGTGTGAGAGCGGCTTGACTTTTGTAATACGCTTAAATTTATGACTGTGTGCTCTGGGATCTCTTTTTCATTTTTGTTAGAGCTCGTAATAAAATTTGGAAGTTACTTGATTAACTATCACCATTCAAATTCAGATATCTATGATCACTTGAATCAAACAAGGTATTACATTAGCAAATGTTCATCAAAGTGACATGTTTTTTAAAATACGTATTTATTATGTGCTACTTAATACGGCAAACAATATTTACATTTTCTTTCATCTACTACACTTTTCAATTTCTTTATTATTGTGCTGCTACTTATTCTGCAAAGGGACCACGCTATAAAATTAGTATTCCTGCAGTCCCTTTTCCCTTATACAGTTTTGCAGGGCACACAATTTACCACCAAATACATTACGTATTTATATTATAAAAGTTGTGTTTATTTCAAGATTTAAAATAATTTATAGCTTCTTTTGCTGCCAAAAATATAAGATTGTTATATACCTATTAGTTTTAAAGTTGTAGTTGTCCTAAAAAAAAAAATAATTGAAAAAGTTGGAAAAAAATTTAAAACGTCAGTTTTATAATGAATTGAATTCTAAACTTAAATAGGCTACTACTCTCAAGAAATTTTATTTACAGTTATTTATTTTTATATAAAGGTACATTGATAACAGGCTATGTCTGACGTCTCCTTTTGATATAATTTTGTTGTGTATACAAACATTTCCATTTAATCATAATGACATCTTCTTATAACAGATCTGCGTTTCTCCAAGAATGAATCATATTCTAACTTGCTAAGCACATATACAAAGTAAAGAGTTTTGAAAACGTCAACATTAAATTGTGACATATCCATACTATAAAACCCAAAGATTTGAATGTGGTTTTAGCAACACTGAGTGAATGGGAGTTAAAATTCAAATTGCCATCAAGTGGTACACCAAGTGTAGATTTTCGTGAATGCGTTGGTGCTGGATTTGCCACTTCTACGTTGATGTGGTTAAATAACAAAGCACACAAAACCCTTTTTTGTAATTTCATATATTTACATAGTAAGATATTTACAAATGTATTGTCGCTTGAAATGTCGGAACAGACTATCTATTACAATATGGTTTTGAACTAGTAGTCCCTTGTTACACTGACCATTTTCCCTTGGTGGGGTTACAAAAGTTATTGCGTGTGGTGTACAAAGGAACTCGAGTGGTCGTAAATTACAATGAAGAGGGTGTCTGACAGAATAAAGAAAGAATCGAAAAAGGGAAAGATGTCTTCACTGTTAACTTCTTAGAACTGAAGGAACTTAAATTTAAATATGAGGACGTAACAAAACTAAACTACGGAGTCGGGTTTGGAGAAAACAAATGTATATACTTCTGTTCTAAACACCAAGGTTCCCCACAGAATTCATTCATTCAATATTAATATCATTTGCAGTGTATAAATACCGTTTTTCTTGTAAAACTTACTAACTTTAATTTATTGCTCAAACACTCAATCAACATTAAATAATGTTCAGATACATATTTTGTATCGCTTAAATTGCCTGCCATATATTTTGACATTATCAAAAGGTTAAAGTTTTATTTAAGTAAATCAATAAATGATTTATTATTATTATCACTATTATTGTTTGTTAAAGGTACAAAACCTGTACAAATTAAAGAACCACATTGTAATCACTATTTGTTTGAAAGGCCAGTTTGAATATTGATTTAAATACTTCAGTGTGTTAGACAAAAAGAACCATTGATTTATTCTGCATGCATTGTATTATCGTTTGTGTTATGTGGTGGGCTCTCATTTACAGTAATTAATTTACGGACTAATTGCCTGTCAGTAGGCGATTTATGTTACAAAGCTATTAGAAAATGTAAACACATTACAGGAACGCTGACTTATTCTCTGTTTATAAACGAATATTTGTTGGATGCTTATGTCGTATTGAATAGTTATTCGTCATTTATGCGCTATGCATTAAAATTGAGTAAAGTAAGGTTTTTAACACTGTGATATAGTCTCAGGTACTAAACTACATATATTAACAGACATTAAATATTTCATATTTAAATCACAAAACATATCTGTAAGTATTAAACTCGTTTTTTTTACGATACAATTATATAATAACAATAATAGGTATAAATAAAAACTAACTAAAGAATAATAGTCAGCGAGTTAGGGTAACCACTAAAATTTGGAATCGTTGGTGTTCGAATACAATCGATTGGGGTCTACAGCACTTTTAGCGCATATATATTGGTTATGTTGTACTTATCCCTGATCCATAAGCACATATGTAATATGTACGTATTTAATTATTTTAGAAAGATAATGCTACTATTTATTTATCTCATTCATCGAAGTGACAAGGTGAAATAATTAACTCACAGTGATAATGTATGAATTGTGTTGCAGTTATCTTTTATGCTATAATAAATTATTGTAATTTTTCGATGTATTTTGTTAGGTAATCTCATATTTTTGAACTACTCTTTAGAGTTTATGTTTCGTTTTATAATTTTGTAATATATTTGATCCTTATTTAATATTTACTTGTTTCGTATTCTTTAGTTTTATTTGAGTTAGTTTTTCGTTTTCTAACATTGCCGAGAATGTTAAGCATTGCTTCAGAATATGACACCATTTTTACTGACATTAACAAAAAAGAAGTGCTTTGCACCATTTTTTCTGCGAAGTTCGGATTCAGGAGCAAATATACTCTTCAGCAGCATCTGAAAAGCATTAGGCATATTGAATACCAACGAGGTGTTTCACATGATAAATTTGTAATTGATTTATGCACAGCTTTTCTTGGTGCCAATATAGCATTAAATAAATTACAGAATCCACTTTTCCGTGGATTTCTTAAAAAATATACCAACCAAGATACTCCCCATCAATCGACAGTTAGAAAATAATTATGTACCTAAGCACTTCGACAAAACAAGAAATTAAATCAGGTCAAAATTAGGTGAGAATTATGTCGGGATAAGCGCAAATGAAACGACAGACATTAAGGGAAGGTGAGTTGATGTAGTGATTGGCACATTGCATCCAGAAAATGTCATTTCTAATAGCTACAAAAATCAGATTGTATGCCGCTGCAAACGATATTACTAACATTATCATTAACAGCGTAGGAAATGTGGCTGGTGATTAGTGCTTAAAAGTTCTACTCTTTCTTTCAGATTTTGCAAGCAGGCAACGAGTTCAAAAAACGTTTTGCAAACATGTTTTGCATATAACAAGCGTTGTGCATGGAATACATCGCTTTGCTGAAGTTATCAGTGAAAGATTTCTAGATGCTAATTCAATAATTAACTCATTTAAAAAAAAATGTTGAAAGTATCAACTAGGATACAGTTATATAAAGAAATGTGCCCGAATATGCCTTGCTTAACATGATGGATAAGGTACATGGTTAGCAGCCGCATTGTTTATGCCTAATGGTTTCGTATTTTAAAACCTTTTGTATTAAATTTAAAAGGAGATGCTTACAGCAAGTACTAATTGTAAAAGAAGCGCTTTAGTCGAGCAATTAGAATTTATTAATAAACATTTTTCAAGCGTAACAAAAACGATTAAGTTTAGAAAATAAAAGTTTAAAATTACTGAATCCCTTGAACACTTAGAATCACTGTTTAGTAATTTAAAAATTATAGAGAAATCCATTGGCAAAAAGCTGGGGAAGAATGGGATTTTACAAAGAAATCTAGATTATTTTACTACCGAAAATGAAAGCCCACAATTAAAATATAAGAATTTAATTGGATACTTTCCGTTGGCACCAGTTACTTCATTCGGCGTAGACAGATTTTTCTCTAGATTTCAAGATAGATTAACGTCCTCTAACCATCATTGTTAGAAGTACGACTTTACTTGCCGTAAGCAATTTGGTCATTTACCACATATACAAATGAATTTTTTAATACTAAATACTAAATTTTTATAATAGGTAAGTCACTAGAGGATTGGTGTTTAATTAACAATTAAATTAAAAGTTTATTTTCTAATCTTGAATTGCAGAATTCAAGATTGAAAAAGAACTTTCACTTTAATTATTAACTAAATTTCCACTTTCGGTTAATAATTTTCTTCAGTGTATAAAAGTATATTAAACAAATATTTTGCTTTCTATTGTTTCCACCGTTTTTTCTCCCTATCAAAACGCATGATCCGTCTCAACATCCATTATTCATACCTGTTACACCCACCCGCGCCTTCATCCCTACACCAGCATCCCCTTTATCCACCCTCTCGGTCCTTTTCGTCTATTTTTCTTCGCCGCCATTACCATTGACGACAACGTTTCAGCGGTAATAACAACTACCGAAGTTTAATGGAGTTTTCAGACGTGCTAAATTTCAAATTTGCACCGTAAAGTTGCGAGTTCTTTGAGAAAAACGAGCTCCACTCCGGCGATCTGTCTGGCTAATTGGGTTGAAACTTTAAAGCTCGTCGGCTTCCTCCGAAAGTATAGGAGGTGGAAGAAACTAGTGTAGGATTTCCTCTCGGCCGCAGATCGTGAGATACATCGTAAGTGGGGATTTTTACGTTCGTATCGCTGTCAGAAATTAACGTATATTTAACTTGGGTGTAAAATTCTCTTGAGAAAGAAAACGGGATTTATTTCACGTCTTTTATAAACAAAAAACCCGGAAGACGAGTAGGAACATTATGATAAATTGCTCGGCGCATTACTTTTTCCTTTCTTTGCATTATGAATACAACCCAATCGGCGAGGGTTATTACTTTGCCCATTTCCTCGGCGCACGTTCTCTTCCCTTGTTCCGCGAGGATAATAAATAGGTTTGTTTATAATGCAGAATGTGCGCGCAGGCTCAGCAAAAAGGCCACGTTATAACAGTGTTACCCTGGAATATTGCTATCGCAGCGGGGTTCTCTGTTCCGTTTCTATGAATATGCAAAACGCGGACGGCAAGGTGGAGTGCTGTTACGCATTTCGCATGTGCTACACCACAAATTCCAATCTATCAATAAGTGGATAGAATAACATAATTATAATATATCGATGTACCAACATCTATGAATATCGTATGTTGAATTTTATTATCGAAAAGAATATTGAGATAAGCTGTGTATAAATAAAATTAACAAACAAAGTAATTATTTTTAGCATAATTGCGAAAATGACAAAATTGGGTTGAAAAAATCACTGTTATTCGAATACACTACCCAGTAGCTGTATTATTTTTTTGTAGAGTGCGAGAATTTAATACTCTATGATAGCCTTACATAAAAAAAAGTGGACAAATATGTATGTGAATTTAGGTTTCCAGCTGGTTTTGACTGATTTACTAATAAATTCCGTGACATCATCATTGATTTTCAGCACTGGATGTATGGTACAGTAAGAGAAAAATGTCACCGCGATGCTTGCTAATCCAGATAAGGATGATGTGAACATAATTTTTGCAGGATATATTTACCTTTCCGACTAGCGGCAATAAAAACTCTCACTATTACATATTAAAAGTAAAAAAAAGTAGGCTTTCAAAAAACTTCATATGAAGTCGAACTATTCAATAGTTAAAAGTAGGAATACTAAATGTAAATGAAAAATATTTCAATTGTGTTTCTCTGTTTATAAGATAATTATAAAAATTAAGAAATTTTCATTGCATATGTTGGGTATATTTTATGCAACGTGACGAATTGATTCATCACTTCAAAATATGGCGGTATTGATAACAATAGTAATAATTCAATTTATTTCTTCTCTGCTAATTAAAGCTATAAATATTAAATGCAGATGTAACATTTGCTAATGATTCCTGTTTTATTACGCTGTCCATTTGCTTGCCTATTGGATTTATTCGTCAAGAGTAGAATGCTTTTATCTCATTCAATAAAACAGATATTTTTAATAATCTGGACTATTTTGGAAAAATACAAATTTTTTATTTCTGTATGTAGTTTTCACTAAAAACTTCAAGAGAATGAAACTTTAAGCAACATTATAAGTAAACGCCATGAAAAAATAAATTTCATTTAATTATATTGACGCGTTTTATTATGTAAATTTCCGATAATAACCAAGGGCACAATATTTTTACAAATCATGCATGCTGATATTGAGTGTTTCATATGAAGTTTCTTGAAAGTTATCTCTTTATAAATAGATAATGACAGTGAGATATTGATTTTATAAACATGTTTATCTGCTGTGATATTTGAATTAAAACTACATCTCTTTACGATCTGATTTTAAAATCGCAAACTTAACATCCGCTGGTATCTTTTACAATATGACTATGACACACTATGACATACATTCTTATAGCACACGCTATAATCACTACATTAACCTTCCTAAACCAGGCTCCTCCCTTTGTAGAGGTTCCTTGTATTATATGAGTTTTTCATTATATAATAAATTACCTACTTCCTTAACTAATTCGCCAACTCAAAAAATGTTCCAGCGCCAACTAAGGGCCGTACTGTTGGAACAAGCATTTTATTCCATTGACGAATTTTTAACATATGACTTACATACATAATTCTTATCTACCTTATACTCCCCCTTGTGAACATTTGTTTTATATTTTAAATGTAACACAGCTAAAACTAGTCCATCAAATTACATTACTATCAATTTCATTATTTTATCTACACTGATATTATTAGTATATGTTTATTTATGTCTGTTATATGTATTGCCAAACAACACCTAGTGTTTTTATGCGCAAATAAAGTATTAAAGTAAAAAAAAATATATCGTAAAAATTATGTTCACATTATCTTTACTCGTAAGCACCGCGGTTACTTTTTTCTCTTACTGTACAAAATGTCTATTTAAAACAATCGATGCTTAACTTAAAATAAAAATATCTATCTAACACAGATTTCTTAATCGTGAGAATACAAACATAGCTTTCTGAGAATAACTAAGGAGGTCTACTACGATGTCTTTCAAAACGGCATGTACAGGGTGTAAGAGATATGAAGGTAAATAAAATAATTTGAAATAGCTGTAATTATATACAATCGAAAAATAATAATAAAAAGCGGCTCTATTGTAGCGGTTAACTTAACAAAAAATATTTTAGAAATGCCGTGAGCTAGCGCCGGACCTGTGTCTAACGTAAACGCATAGCACTATCATGCTGTTGTTAAAAAGAGCATGTGAAAAATACTTATTAATAAGTGATACATTTAACAAAACCGGTATAAATAAATAACACTGAAATGTAAGTCACAAACAATGAAATCACCTAGACCGAGTCCGTGTGACTGCATTTTCGACTAACATGCATGTTAGTATTAAAAGTATAATACAGCCTACACTCCATAAAATACCGTTTCTTATTTATTTATTTTATGTATTATCACTAGTTAATAACTTTACATTTACCTCCATTTTATTATTATTCTACTACTGTTTATCATTTCTACAATTATAGTTTAATTAAATTGTTATTTGAAAATAATAGTGATTCTCTTGTTGATAGCTAACACCTAATTTCCTCCTTTCTGGCAACAGCTGGCACCTTATGCAACCAAAATATAGAACTCACAATTTTTGTTCCCGGTTTATGAGCAGCGGATCACTCACGCTGTAGTGGATTACCTACCTGGCAAGTTGCAACGTTACAGTAAAAACAATTTATCCGTTTAATTTTGCAGAATTTGTTAAAACAAGTAGAATATTTTTTACTGTATACATTAAGAAGTGAGTAACATGAGCCGTACTGTAGCCGTACTGAGAGATGACCATGGGAACAATGCGAATCATCACGTACAGCTGATAAGAAGAATACCAACTTGTTTTATTTTACATACAGTTTAATTCAGTCCAGGGGGGCGCACTAAATACGATTTGTTTATATCAGCGTGACGTCACGATTTGTTGTGGGATACAATCCACCAGGCGGCGCCGAATGCCGGAATAAATCATGTGTTACCGCCATTATTGTTTTTGTGTCATTTTGATTCTGACAGCGTATTGAGTATTATCGATTCGAGCTTTATAAAATAGGTTGTAGTTTGTATTTTTAGATTACTGTGTTAGTTGTAGAGTTGCTGTAGTGTTTATTAATAGGTTGTATTTAGTTATTTCATATAAAACACCTGTGCATTCGACAGTGAAAGTTTTTTACGAAGCCTTCTTTCTGCAGCAAGTAAGTTAAAAAAACCAAAACTTTTGTGATAAAAATGATTTACTGTATGATTGTTGCTTTAGACATGAGAGGCTGTTCCTGTGCAGTAATGGGTTGCAGTGACCGGACATCCTTCAGACATCGGTTTTCTAACCCAGAAAAGGTGTGGAACGCTTTAATAAATGGATTGAGCTTTCTGGTAATGAGAAATTGCGAAATGTGGATCCGCACATAATTTATCGAAATTAACGTATCTGCCATATCCATTTTGCTCAAGAAGACATATCGTCTAAAATGTTTTTATGGAAAACAGCTATTCCATCATTATTCCTACCAAGATTGCCACTGACAGCAGGTAATTTATTTCTTCTGTTCTGTATGTAGTACGTGGAATCATATGTAGTTATGCAAAAGAATATACGTTACTTTATAATTTATACATATATCTACGTTAAGATACTTTCTGTAAATATGTTTCAATAAAATGTATGTGTAATTATAGAATGTGTGGTCTTTTTTATTCGTATTATAACAATAAAATGTATTAAAGGAAGGCTGTATTACCACTTTTGCGCAATTTTCAACATATGAATTTCCATATGTTGAAAATTGCGCAAAAATGGTAACACAGTCTTCCTTTAATACTCTGAGGTGAATTTAAATAATTTTCAAGTAAAATGCGCTAAATGTCCGCTAAGCGGGGATACAAACCGCTAGATGGCGCGAGCAGCACGGTTACACGAATTTCTTAATAGCGACCCATCTATACCAACCTACCTTATCTATGATTCAGTCGTATTGTAGACACAGAATAGTTTGTTTCTTTTTGTAATTCGCGTTCAATAAAAGCTTTTGTTTTTAAACATTCTTAACTCGAATCGAATCATTTATTTAGTGAAAAGGTGGAATAGTGAATGAGGTTATAACTATACACCCTATGAAAATGCAATACTGCGATACAAAAACTCAAGCGATATTTGGAAAGCCAAAAAATGAATTAAGGTAGTCTAGATGCCTGTACAAAGTGGCGAAAGCCAGAGAATCAGATTTGAGTTTCCTTTATGGAACTGTATTGTTTAAACCAATAGCTTTTTTTGCCAGAGCGACTACGATAGCTTTTGCTTTTATCGTTGCCTTTAATACGCTCAATAAAAATTAATTATGCCACGCAATTAGCTTCGACAAGGGGCCCCAATCGCACGCACATAACCGCAGCGACGTTTATTTCATCGACTTGTCCATCGCCATCATTTCGCAAGCGTAAATTACAGTCGGGCAAGCGTTCAGAATTAAAGGCGATCCTCGTTACCGTCTGATAACGCACGTTCAACGCTTTAATTGCGCGTAAAACACCGACGGCAAAAAGCGCACTCACACATGCGCAAAAAAAAAAACAAAAAACAAAAGGGGGAGATGGAGGGAAATTAATAATTTTCGCGCTGGCATTAATTAAATTTGACGACGCCGACGTTTAAATGACGCCAGTCAATTATATGTGTTTTTATAACGTGACCAGGAATGCTGCGAGAATTATGATGACCGGCTGGCTTGATCGCCCCTTCTCTGCTCCGTGTGTTTTATTTATTATTTACACATGTACGTTCAGTACGTTCGTCTGCGCTTGCTCGCTCATTACCGCATTCGCGAGAGGAGCCCCACAATTATATGCCCGACCATGTTTGCATTCATTCCACGTTTATCGGTAAGTTATGATAATTATACGTCCGTGAAAACGCGAACGATGACGAGCGTTTTTGCCGTTAGAGGGAAGCACTCGTGCTTTTTATGTTTGTATGAAAAGCTGCTGTTTAATGGGGGCCAACTTTAGCTATGTACGCGTATAAAATGACTGTTTTGACAGAGATATATGATGCAGCTTTCAAATATGTACTTTTAATTCGTTTTTTAATGCAGGATTATACACTTATGACGGTTGCAGGAAATATAATAGTGCGTATATATTAAGAGTGAACGATACGAGCTGATCAAGTTGACAAACTCCGGACGGATCCCTCGCGTCTTCTCTCAATATATAGACTTATTGAAACTGACTTTTTTAGTGCTGATGTACGGGTATTCTTTTGTTATTGTTATTTTTGATTGGAGAAATAGTCGATGGTATATTTATTTATTATTTATTGCCCAACAGATTTCTATCCAATTATAGGACATCTTAACATCTAATTAAACGTAAATCTACTTAACAACTAAATCTAAACTTATAGAATGTTATATTTAATCAAGTTAGTGACACGACCTTCTAACAAGTATAGACGTGATATCAACATAACCACTTGCTAATACCCACAATATATGTATACAGGCTGTTTCAGACCACTCGCCCACTATCTTTTTATCGCGATCTATTGCAGCTAGACTAATGCGACAAAAAATTTAATACCAAAACCCTGCCCATAGAATCATTCAAAAATATTTTTAACTTCCGGAACACTTCCATTATAACCGGAAGTGGATAGCAATTTCTTATTTTAAATGGAATCATATGTTTTTCTTATCTCAATGAATTCTACAGATTATTTGAACACAATTTTCACTAAAGTTCTCTATCCTTAAATTCAACCGTTTTTGAGATATTTACGATTTTGTAAAAATTTTGACGCTTTCATCTCTTTCGAAAACATACCATATTTTGTAAACCATTAAAGATAATGATGTCATTTTACCAGTATCCAAGAAAAATAGTGGTTCCTACCAAATTCTGTCAAAAGAACCACTAGATTGTATACAGAGTGTTCATAAATCGATTGTCAATTCGAATACATTTAACCTTAGAAAATTCTTTTTTTTTCAAATGTAAAATTATATTTCTATTATACCATACAATGTAGAATAATTCTCCGTCGATAAGTATAAAGGATGCATATACCTATTCCTAGTCGTTTTCAAGATATCAACCATTATTTACTCGGCTATGAAAATTTTAGTACATTTCTTGCAGTGGGCTATGAAAATGACAAGTAGGTTTGACAATCATCAAAGCAGTGTTCATCATAAAGATCTAATTTTTTCCATTGCTGATCCATGGTTATAACGTTGAGGTTGATAGGAGTATTATAAAAGATATTTTACATTTATTGCTTATGTAGAAGGGAATAGATGATACTCAAGAATTTAAAGATGCCAGAGAAAATGATGGTATTTATTTCATTAAAAAAAATAGATCACAATAATCATAAAAAAATTATTGCACTTAATGTAAAATAACTAAATAAAAATAAATTATTCAAAATGTCTGCCGTTTTTTTCTATACACTTTGCATCGCTCTATTCTGGCCTCAAAGTTCTTATGAACTCAAATTAGTTCTTCTCTGCTTATGAATCTACACGTTTGCCTTATTCTCATTTTCATTTCTTCCGCACTTTGCGGATAATTTTGATAAACAATATCTTTCACCCTTCCCCAAAAATAATAGTCTAAACATTCAGGTCTGGTGATCTAGCTGGCTATGAAATTTCGGACCCTCTCCCAATCCATTTATTTGGAAACATTTCACTTAATTTTTCTCTCATATGTACAGCAAAATGTGCAGGACAACCATCATGTTGGAACCACATATTTCTTCTTATTTCTAACGGTACATTTTCGAGGAGCACTAGCAATTCATTTGTTAAAAAAATGCTGTACACATTCCCGTTTACCGTTTCTTCAAAGAAGTAGGGTCCAATTATTTGATCACCAAGGAGGCCGCACCACATGGTTATGCTCCACACATTTTGATTGTCAAGTTCTTGCATCCAGTGTGGATTTTCGTGTGCCAGTAATGTAAATTATGATGATTTACTTCACCATTACTTTTAAATGTTGCTTCATCTGACACAATACCTTTTCAAAAAATCGAGGATCTGCAATTAATTTTGTTTATGCCCATCGACAAAAACGGACCCTGGCCTGAAAGTCGCCGTCACATAATTTTTGACGAAGCGAGATATGGTACGGGTACAATCATTAAGAACTCGCCATACGCTCACATGGTTAATGCCTGACTCTCGTGCTATATTGCGAGTGCTTGTTTGAGGATTAACTACGACTGCCCCCAAAACATCTGCTATTCTCTCATTTCTAATATGCCGAACGATTTGCTTGCTCTTGTTGTGGTTTTTGCCACTTCCTGTTTGTTGCACACAGAGAGCTAAACGAGAGAATACCTTACGCGTAAACTGTCGTCGCTCTGGATACCTTTCGGCATATACACGCGCTGCCATCGCCATATTTTTTTGACATTCACCCATAATCATCAACATGTCGAAGGCTTCTGCATTTGAAAATGCCATAATAAAAATAAGACTTGAACAACAAAAACTAACAAAATAACGCGTAACAATAAAGCAAACAACAACAAAGAACCACTAATAATGAAAATTCGACTATAATAGGGAGATTAGCAAAGACAAGTTTGACACTTCTCGATCTGAAACTGACATGTCAACGCTATTGCTTTGATAACTGAAACTTTCACAGCCCACTACAAGAAATTTACCAAAATTTTAAAATGCGCGAAACGAGACTAATATATTTTTTTTTTGTATTTTACTTATTATGTTATTAAAGCAACAAACTTTACTAATGTACTAGAGATAAAGTTATAGAAAAAGAATAGCCACTATAAGAAAAATATTTCATTTCAGTATTTATTAACATTATTATATGTGCCTCTGAATCAATATTTTAGTCATACCTATGCAAGGAGCAGTTATTGTTTACAAAGCTGTTTCAACAGCCTAACATCGCACAAAAAAGATGAATTTGTTTACATCGCGCTAAATCATTTATTTTATTTCATCGGAACAACGTAGAACTGAATTAATGTTCTATAATTGCACTATAAATTTCAGCTCAGCGAACAATTTTTCAGCTTAGTTCAGAAGAATTCATGTCACGATCATATCCTACATGAAACCTAACTGCTGGCAACTCATGAAACAAATTTTCTTTTAGCATACGACAATGTAAGTGAAAGAAAAATGATCATAGATTATAGTGATGACTCCAAATTTTTAATCGTGAATTCTTTTTCACTTATTGCAATATATATCCTTATAAAACCAACTTGGTTCCTTTCGTTAGCAATAAATAAACACACTTGAACGCCACAAATACATGTATTTATTAGAATTATTAGCGCTAGTTGCCCCTTTACTAGATTAGGTCAGAAGGTTATGTTTTATTTTATGTTTAACGCCTTTTGTATGCTCTATGTTTATCTGTTTTTGGAAAGTTGTTGGTCGGATTTTCTTGATAATACCTAGTTTCACTACTTGGGCGCCACTTTATGATTAATATAATTTTTTTATTACTTTCGTTCGTTATTACTTATTTATTCGTGTCGCATTTTAAGTTTTTGTTTTTACAGAAATGCTTAAAAAAACACTGCCAGTTCTTGTTCAGACATCCTTGGTTTTAATGTCAGAAATGCCTTTTTCCAAAATAATAATAATAATAATAAAACCTGAGAACTTATATATTTAATGTATGTTAAAATGAAGAATGAATTATTTGTCAACTTTTTGGGCATCATAAAACTGAAAAGCAGGCAACCAACCATTCACGGTACAACGCTCTTAACAAAGACTTTATTGGTGCGTTACAGAGCAGATTTTCTTGCAGTGTTTTTGATGTAGGGTAGGGTGAGACAAATGCATTTTTGGAGACAAACATTTCAAATAAAGATGATAGAAAATAATAGCGTTTTACCCTTTTTTGGATTAATGTTTTATTGCAGCTAAGCTATAATCTAAATTTACTGCATTGCAGCAAGTGTATTGAGTATTTATTTAAAGAGAAGGAAATACTTGTCCAAAATAACTTTGTAATAATATATTATGTATGAGACGCTTCGACAACAAATAAATTTACTGATTCCATATCCCATTCCTTTCAATGGATACCGCCTTATTTCTTTTTATTTCATATTTTATTACTTTATTTGTCAACTAAAATACTTTTTCGGCGGGTCTTATCGTCTTACCAATCTTACCAATGATATTTTTAAAGCTGACTCTTCCATTCTTTACAAAGAAAAGCTTTTGTCAAATTATTCAGAAACTTTTTTCTATAAATACATCTAAGCACTACATGCTTCGAAACAGAAAAGAACCTATAAAAAATGAATACTTCTCTCCCACGCACGCACATTTCTCTTACTTACTTTGCAGGTGGCGCTGCGGTCACGCATTTGAAAACACAACAACAAAAAAAAAACACCAGGAAAGTAATGAAAAAGCCTCCGCTGAACAATCTTAATGGTTCCGCTCCCTTAGAAATTTATAAAGGAGAAGCAGAGGGCGGGTGATAGAATGAGTCAGCCGCGTTAGATTATAGTGCTGTTGTTGCAGCTACTGGTGGGGGATAGGGGTAGTCGCATTCATTAATATACTTCCTTTACATAGCCACCGTTGTTATTTCCGCCTTTTTCTCTTGCGTTTTGTTCCTTCCGCACGAGGCACAGATTAAATTGCACGTTCTGTTGAATAACACTCCAGAGGTGAGATCAAATATTTACATTGAAAATTAAACTACCACGTTGAAAGTTTCTGGGATGTTTCGTAACTCCTTGGTACAGTTTTCATTGGTGTTTTATAAAATACAATACCCTCAACATTATTGGTACCTAAATTTTAAAGAGCTAAGATATAACGTACAGTGCAGTTGGAAGAAAAGTCAAGTCAAAACTACAAGTTTTTGCTTTCCATGTTAAAACATCTTTAAAATCTATATATCATTGTGTGGAACATGAACTTGCGGATTAACCAGTAAATGTAATGATTTTCCACACAATTACATACGCATTGCAGAAATGTTTTGGCATTAAAAACAAAAATTTACAGTTATGGACTGTTTTATTTCAATCCAACGATACCTTAGTTCTTCATAATCTCGTTAATTTCCACAATATCTTTGATTTCCTAAAAATTGTCACTTATTATATTGTTTGAGAAAGACGATTGTAATTTTTTAGGTTATTAAGTTTTAAGATTTCTTAGTACTTAAATCTATCTGCACCTTCGGATGTGTTTGTAGTTGTGTTTTGATATACTGAATGTTCATCACTAAAATGTAAGCGTCTTCAACTTCAATTTTACATGTATCTCTTCTTCTTCTTATAGAGTTATTATGGTTTCCAATTTAATTGTTTTATAATTGAACGTTTTAAAATTTAAAATGTAGGTTCATTGATATTTAGGAAAAACTATTTTGTTCTTTATCATTTTTTTATTTCATTCAACAGCCATTTTGCCAACGCAATGTTTGTAGCATATTTTCAAAGAATGTATATTCAAAAATATATCTTCACGAACACTGTTAAACGCGTTTCTCTACTGTTGGAGGCTGATGGTAAACAAACTCTTTGAAATATCTCATAGAAAAAAAAACACTTTAAGATATGCCCTTTGTCTTTGTTTTTTGTTTTATCTCTATAACGCACTGACACAGGGTTAAATTGGGTGATTTAAAAAATGAAAGTTTATTCAGATCTGGGACCCTTACCGACCTTGCGCGGAGTGGGGCGGTACTCCATCCTGTTGAAACCACATTTGCTCTGTTATGTTAAGGGATAAATCATCCAAGAATTTTTAAAATTAGTTCTCAAAAATAATGTGTCCCAGTATGATAAAAAGGGTGGATCTAAAACTTGGTTGCCCCATACCACCCCACAAATTAAAAGACAAAATTAAAACATTCGCTTTGTCTCGCGAAACACTGAGAAACCTTTTGAGCAAAACGAAAGATAAAATATTTACAAAATCGGTTGTAGTGGATGTAATAAAGTTTACATTGCGAAAAAATAGCAAGCACATAGCAAGTTATTGCTATGGGAGACTTGAATCATCCAGCCTTGTGCAGCATATAAACTATACCGAATATAAGATTGATATAGAAAACCTTGAACTAGTGAAGAAAGTACAGTAGCTCAGAGAGTTAGACGCATACGAAACCATGTATATGATAAAAGCATTCAAATAACTTATTGAATCGGGAAGTTGCACCCTCTCCACCATTCAATTTTGAACGATTTATGGGGGTAGGATGGTTCATATTTGTCGCTCATTTAGGTAATTCATAGGGTCAAAGTGTAATATCTTTTCTTTTTAAAGAAGGCGTGTGATTGTAGGTAATAGCTCTATCTCTTATTTTACTTAATTCATTCGGTCTTCGGCTGATAATGGGAGCCCACGTGTTCCCGAAACAATTGTCCCGAATTGGATATTCACGTGTGTGTTATTACGCTACTAGTGTCGAGAACGAAGCTTTCATTTTTAGCAGTCTATTTCATTCATTACCTGAATAAGCCCTTGTGCATGAAGTAGATCTTTCACATTGCCTTCCCAAGAATAAACGTGTAGCAACGTGTTTACATGTAAACAATTTACTATTTATTTTATCAATAAGTTATTTGTCTAAAAATTAAAATGTAACCTAATATAAAAGCCATGCCGTGAACGAAGCTGCTTGCTTATGCCGAAATATATCCGCTCACGTCAAGCAACCTTGAGCATTCGTTTTATTCATTCTCTAGCTTCACACTGCAATATTTACTTATACATAGGCGAATAGAAGCTACACTTCATACCCCACAGCCCTTATGATATCTTTATAAATAACAAGCAGATTGACTATGTCGTAATAATAAAAATTATGACGTTTAATATGACAATTCTTATTGAAGAGAGTTTAGATTCTTTCTCGCCTCTTTTTCTATGTGCCCACTAACAAAACATCAATTTTTAAGCGAAATCACGTTGATTTAATTCTTGGACCAATCTAATATCTATTTCTAAAATCTTGATAATGAAAATTATTTTTATTTAAAATACGCCGTTTGCTAGGAAAATTCGTTTTCTTCATTGGTTGCAGTTTTAGAACTCCATCTTTTCCTATTCCACGTTTTCAGTCAGTCCTTTCAAATCTCTTCTTTAGTCTTTTAAAGGAACACTAGGTTTAATGACCACGTTTACATATTTTTGACTTGACATCCGTGAAGCCAGGAAACAGTCTCAGTTGTATTCTGCGAGTACATACCAAATAACTTGATTACATTTGCTAAACACCACAAAACAACAAAAAATACTATTATGATGAGATACTAAGATTATAAATATAAGCTATTTGAAGTTGACTCACTCAGTCAAGTTAAAATAGTCATTACTTTTTTACATTAACCACTGTAGGTATAAGTAAATTTGCAGGATGTATCAAAATTTGGTTAACTTACTTCAACTAATAGGAAATACCAATAAACTTCAGTCTCACAAATTCTTTAATCTTCAAAAGCACAATGCACATTTCATTAGCTATGCTAACATCTTCAGGTGTACATACAAGTGCTAATGAAATGTGCATTGTGTTTTTGAAGATTAAAGAATTTGTGAGACTGAAGTTTATTGGTATTTCCTATTAGTTATCAATATATCTCACAGTGCTGGATTTACCTTCTATTTAACTTACTTCAAGTCTAAAATTGTAATTACCTTTCTCAAATAATGTATTGACTATTTTAGGAAACTAAGATGTTTCGGAAATAAACGATTTTATGACTAAAGTATGATATATTTTCTTTCTTTAAAATTTACTGGCATTTTGAAAACTGCAATAATATTGAGGATATTATATTTAAGAAAACAAAATTGAAAACTGTACAATCTTGTACAATTTTTTTCCCTGTCACCGTTTACGAGTTATATAGAAGTTTACTGCCGCTGAGACACCTGTAATTCTACAATTTTGAAGGAAGCAAAAGTTCTACTCCAAAGATTTTATCACAGTAGCCAAGGATGCCACATTTGGATCCAACAGGAAGAAGGGCAATCATCAAAGGGAACGTCATTGCCCTTAGCGCTAACCTCGTTACCAAACACCACGCCACAAAAGGTCGGCTCCTTCGTCACGACGTCGAAGGTGAAATTCAGTTAGTTGCCGGCATTCTTGGAGTTAATTTTAAATTGACATTTGAGAATTTCGTCCCTCTTTTTTTCTGGCCCTTTTTCTTGGTCGCCCTATCCGCGTCGGTCCGCGTGTGCGGCACACACGTCCGCCTTTATATACGTACGCACTCCCGCGCGACCGTGTATGTGCTCGGTGGGTTGCCTAGGCCGCTTCTTTTTTCCTTCCTCCCATTCGTCCTGTAACTTTTTTTCGTGCCCCGTCCTTCTCCTTCGTTCGTGCGGGAGGTTCCTTTGTGCCATATCGATTCGATGGGGAGAATTCCTTCGGCCTCCGGCGACCAGTCAACTTGTCTGGAGTTTCGTTCATTTGACGTCACGTTGTTTTATTCAGGACGCGGTAAGTAGGTTTCGTGCGCCAACTGCTCTAAGTGAAATAATTTATTGGATGTCGAAGCGGTTGAATAATAACCTATTTACATTTTTGACATTCGGTTTGGTTCCCTGGAATTGGGGTATATTAAATTGACTACCTAGAATAGTTTAGAACTATTATACCAGTTTACAAGAAAAGGAGATTCTTCGTTTTTGGGTAACTATCGTCGAATTTCGGTACTGTCGAACTTCGCCAAAGTATTTGCAAATGTCACCTACTCCCAAATCCATCATAATAAGTCGCACTTATCCTATTCTCAGCACGGATTTATACCAAGAAGATCTACAGTGACAAATCTAATTACGATCACACAATATATAAGTGAGGCCCTATATAATCGTAATCAAATAGATGTAGTTTACACCGATCTGTCTAAAACATTTAACACCATAAACCATAATGTTCTCTTGAAGAAATTTGATTTGTTTGGTATGTCAGCTGGTTTGCAGTATTTTATGAAGAGTTATCTATCAAACAAAGCAAATCAAGTATCCTATAATGGCTTTTACTCCACACCATTTACTTCAACTTCTGGTGTGCCTTAGGGCTTTGGCCTTGGTCCTTTGCTTTTTATATTATATCTGGATGACCTTCTTCGCAGTCTTAAGTGCTCCGTACTGGCTTACGCTGATGATGTCAAAATTTATCACACTATTGCTACTATGAGCCACGTCGAATTTCTACAAGATAATATAGACCGATTATCAGTATGATGCTCAGAAAATATGTTGAAGCTAAACATTGCTAAGTGCCAGTTGATTTCCTATACACGTAAAAGTAGTGTTATAAATGCTTCTTATTTTGTCAATGCTGAAGTTTTATTTAAAACCGACACTATAGGAGATCTGGGCATAGTTTTTGACTAATGCTTGAGTTTCAAAAACCATGTTGATTACTTAGCAACATCTACTTCTAAACGATTAGGATTTATTATTAGAAATTGTCAGCATTTTAATAGTGTAAGAATATTGAAAACCCTTTACTATGCTTTTATTGTGAGCTGTTTGGAGTATTGCTCTGTGGTGTGGTCACCATTTTATATATCTCACCGTTGAACGTATTCAACGGCGATTTTTAAAGTATCTGTCATTTATAAGATTGATGGCCAGTATCCTTTGAGAGGCACTGATTACAATATATTATTATTGTTATTATTATTATTAAATACTTTTCATAGGATAAATCTTTCTTATAATACACGAAAACTTATGCTATATTACTTGTCTTCTAACATTACCGCATTTTATGAGGACTTGTTTTGGTTTATTACCTAGAAAAGAATGCGATCTAAATTCTTGGTCGACGTATTAGGAATTAGATACTCCTGAATACAAGAAACTCAATATCTGTGACGCAATGGAATCGGAACGTTTTGCGGTATCTTGACGCAGGCGATTGCCCTGTGGCAATCTTTTGTGATTTAAGCAGGGCATTCGACTGCGTCAATCACGATATTCTAATGAGGAAATTGTGCGATGTTGGCATTAGCAGATTGGCATGGCAATGGATAGCTTCCTTTCTGAGCGATCGATCTGAATATGTAGCCGTGAATTTTAATCTGGGGGAACATATTCGCTCTGTAAACTCTGAGTGTTTAATAAATTCCTTGGGAGTTCCGCAAGGCTCCGTTTTAGGTCCAATCTTTTTTTTACTAAATATTAATGATTAAAGATACTATTATTCAGGAAGGGAAAACTCATATGACTCTGTATGCGTTGCTTTGGTGTTGGTATCGGACAAAGATATTGATATTTTAGAAATTAAATGCAATAGCTTCCTGGGGAGAATTAATTAATAGTTGAATGACCATAATCTTCTTTTAAATACTGAAAAGACTCAATTCATAACTTACTAGAGGTATATTACAAGTGCAAGGTGTCCCACCGAAGACTAGGTCTAGGATTACAGCTCTATTTCTGATTTTAGGAAAAAGATCTTTTATACAAAAGTTTTATGCAATTCAATGCTGTATGACTCAAAAAATATTTTTGACTATACAGGGTGTTCTATAAGTTGGAAAACGCATACTTACTCCGTTATTTTGAATGTAACACCCTATTATTATTCCATTTTTGAATTCTACGAAGAAAAATAACATCACTTTATATAATCTTCTGTCGATCTCTAGTAACAACATTGTTATTTATGCTTTTGTAAAAAAATTGCTCTGCTGCTGCAAGCTTTCGATTAAGGCAGCGTAGTTGGTGTATGCATTTGTTTAAGATATTCATATTTTAAATATCATACACCCACACACTTGCTTGATACAACAGTGAAACCAAAATCAATATAATTATATACAGGTGTCCACTATAATCCTGACCAGTTGCTTAACTTTAGCCCACGGTAATTTATTATTTTTACACCTTTGCTTATGTTAAATCAACCCTTGCACATAACCCTTTTAATTTACACTAAACATTTATGATATCTCATGCAGAATTTTGTAGATAATTAATGATTTTAAATAAATCTAACGAATTTTCAATTAATTTTCATATTGTCTTAGTATATAAACTTTATATAATTGAATAAAGCCTTAAATTAGTAAACATGTGTTACTATCAGATAGTAAAATATCAAACTAATGACATATTTTTTTTAAAAAAAGAATTATATTTAATGATAATTAGCAGAAATAGTAATACCTATTTTTAACAGCATCTTGAAAGACCGACAGGACGGCAAATATGCAAGGATTGCAAGCTTTTTACAGATCTAATATCGACATATGTTCGGTTAAACGTTCGAACTTGGATCTCTTCTTAGCTTAATTGGTATAGCGCTCG
Organism: Protaetia brevitarsis; assembly: GCA_004143645.1. Taxonomy (NCBI): domain Eukaryota; kingdom Metazoa; phylum Arthropoda; class Insecta; order Coleoptera; family Scarabaeidae; genus Protaetia; species Protaetia brevitarsis. The sequence goes on along the minus strand of RXPK01000163.1, from coordinate 649,875 downwards.
TCTGGTAAACGGGAAGATGTAGGTTCGAATCCTGCGTGGTGAGAAAAAAATTTCTTGGGAAAATTTCCTCCTAATTATCACAATTAATAGCAGAAATACATTAATTTGATAATAAATTTTGTTTTATAATTTTCATAATATATTTATATAATAAGAAAAAAAGAAATGAGTACAACGTATTATGTGCTAACAGCATTATCAGAACATATGGTTAATAATCGTGTTCAGCGCGATGGACGAAGCTTCAATACAGATCTCGAGAAATTGCAGCTGTTATACGTCAGTGACATTTCAACGAGGCCTCGATGACTTATGCGAACTGTATCGAAGCCCCAATAAGCTACTTATGTTAAATAATAGTCACAGGCTCTTTGACACTGTGCCAGTGGTGGCTTCAGTTATTCTATTTTGTATTGCGGTAGTTATACTGTACGCCTTTACGTTCGGGAGCTGTATAAAATAAATACCTAAGCATTTGTGACTAATATTTTGCATAAATACTGCAAGGATTCCCTACTACCACCTAACAAAGTTAGGACCAACACTGAGATTACAATTTCACCCCCTCTCCTTGTAAAATACGTAGTTATTACACAGAAAAAAATCTCTTGGAAAAATATACAACAATATTGTAGAGAAAATATTGTGGCAGTAATTAGCATAATTATGTAACCTTATCACAGATTTTTGTTAATTATTACATGTTGTTTTCGCAAATAATACTTAAAAATTGTGGTTAAACTTTTGTTGTATAATTTCACACAACTGTGAGATTTTTTCAACAATGTTTGTGTCGAGACGTACACGAGAAGATTGTGGCAATTTTTGACACAAAACTTTCTATTTTTTCGATATTTTTGTTTCTAAATAAGTGGTCTAATTCAAATACACCAATGGCGAATTAGAATGGCAAAGGTAACAATGAGATACTGCAGTCGTCAGAGGCGTTATTCGAGTACAGCGCATCAATTTTTAACGGATAGTCAGTTTATATCATAGTTTACAGGCCATTGAGCATTTTGAGCTGTTGATGTGGTTTATGCACCTATTTTAGATATACCTAATTTCGGAGCGATGGAGGAGTTTGTTGTAATCAAAGTGCAACAGTGGAACTTGGAAAAACTACTGGATGTGTTTAAAGGTAAGACAAATTGAAAGTTTAATATTATAGCATGGCATAAGTAGGCACATATATCGGCAATATATGTGAACATTTGCCTTAACTGGAAACGATATAAATTTAATTTAATCTAACAATAAGTAAATATTTCTACTAGTGGCTTAGTATCTTACTGGGTGTGTAACTTATAGTGGCTGATAGTTCAAATTTTACTAACAATACTTCTTAAGAATAACTAAGAGTATAATTTCTACGCTATTTCCAATTGCTTATGATAGAGAACACATTCGTGCTATCTAATATCAACTCATTTTTCTTATAGATAACGAAGTAAATGAAGAATGCTTCAAGCATTTAACTTCAGATGACATTATGGAGCTTCTCCTGTATTGGGTGTTCGAAAACTAATCGAGGCCAAGTTCAAAGAATACTTTTTAATTGTACAGGTATCTTCTGAACTCTATAAGTAAATACAGTTTAGGTCACCAAATCAGAGTCATGTCATATGCACCTGTACATCATACCACGAGTTATTGCTGATTGCTGAATGGGGTGTTGTTGAAGCTTTTTGTATTGTTTTTTCACATAATGTATAAGAAATATATTTACATGTCATATGTTTATCACACTGTTATATTTTTATATTATATAATTTATTCATATATGAATAAAATTTTGCATTTAAATGCGTTATTATTGATACACACCTAGTACTATTTACTACAAATTGTAGTGTTTATCTGAAACAATACTGTTGTATGTTTTCACACAGAAGTGTAGTAAATAGTAAGAAAATTATATTAAATTTACTTCTTAATAAGTGTTTTTTCGTACAATATCGTAACTAAAATGTACACACTATTGTGTAACGCTTGGAATAGATTTTCAGTAATTTTACAACAAATTGTATTAATAGAAATACAATCCGTTAACTACACTCGTGTGATAGAAATTTAGATAAGTTGTAGCCAGTCGTATTTCCACGACGAATTGTAGTAAACTGTTCTACAATTGTTGGTTTTTTGACAACATTTTTTTTCCGTGTAGTTATAGTTATAATGTTTGTCGTTATCAAATGGAACACACGACCGCAAAAACCAGTTTGTCGTCGAAATAACTGCGGCTAATTTCTTTCGCTATTTATATATAGTTAGAAGTGTGCGAAATAAATGATTCGATTCGAGTTAAGAATTTTTAAAAACAAAAGCTTTTATTGAACGCAAATTACAAAAAGAAACAAACTATTCTGTGTCTACAATACGACTAAATTAAACTGTATGTAAATAAGACAAGTTGGTATTCTTCTTATCAGCTGTACGTGATGATTCGCATTGTCCCATGGTCATCTCTCAGTACGGCCACAGTACGGCTTATATTACTCCTCCGCTTAGAAAGGATCTTGACGACTAACGTCGGAAAGAACCGTTGAATCCTGGATGCTTTCCTAATCTTTTATACAGTAATACTTTACAATATTTGAAACTTATTACAAAATTATACAATTACAATACCAATAAAAAAGTAATTTATTTTTGAGTTATTATTGACAATCTTTTCTAGATGTGGCAATTTCAAATTCTTGATATCATCATTTATCTTATTATAGTTATTACGTTAATTTTATTTAAATGAATTGAATTCGTTTCTTTACATCATAAATACTTGCATCTATATTTGGTAAATTAAATATTTGACCTTTAATAAGTTCTTTTTGGAAATAGAATTTTCATTTATTTATTTGAATTATACAGTTGGTTTTAATTTTAATAATACGTTGCAACTATTTCCAAGATACCTATTTCACTACAATTATAAGTTAGCTTAATTTTGTTAGGTGTATAAATCAATAATTCTGCTTGTCCAATTGCTGCACTAACGTATCTTTTAAATATACACTTATTTTTTCACATGTATCACTATTCTTCATTAGATTCAATAAACAGCTGTCGTCGTGAGGCAATGGTTCTTCTCCACATATGTAGACATCTTCTAATTTGGGACATAACTGTGTCTCCAAAGCATAGTACTATTTGCAGTTAACAATACGGCTGGGCAATAGGAATAATTTGTTATTATAAGGAATAGCATAAATATGATAAAGGTTATATATGGATTCGTATAATATAGGAACAGATATTCTAAAGATAACTTCCTTACTACTGATGTAGTTTTGGATACTAAAATACATATAATAATTAAATGTATTCTTAAAAACTAATAATTGATTAGGATTATATAGGGATTTTAATTGGTAATTGATCTCCTTATTTCATTTGCGGTTAAAATAGATGGATGTACTTTATTCATGCTTGAAATATAATAGCATCTTGAACTTCTATTAAGATGTTTAACATTATATTAGTGTTTTGCATTATGAGTTCATTAGCGTCTTTTACCATTTCGAGAAATTCTATTTGTTCCAAAATTGTAGTCAATGAATTGATTCTTTTGCTAATAATCATTTGATTATCTTGTACTTCTTTAAACGTTTCCGTTAACCGGTTTGCGATCGATTTTAAGATCGACATACTACATTTCCTGTTGTTTTCGTAGATTTCTTGATTTGTATACAATTGTTCCAATGCGGCATCAATTCGATTCTTTTCTTCTTATCCATTATTCCAAATAACCAATTGGCTGCGTTGCCGACAATATTCAATGGTGATCTTTTATTTCTTATAAATTCAGGAAATATAGTTTCAAGTTTATTTTTAACTTGACTAATACTACGAACGGTCTGTGCGATTAATGAATATATTGATTTTAATTGACCTTCGTTTAATTGCCGTGTAAAATTTAGATTTTTAGTATATCTATACCCTAATATAGATAATGGGGGTGTGACTTTACTATTAAGTGTATCATTGACCTTCTTAATTTGTTCCATTAATATATTAACATTTTTAAATAAATTTTCAGCTTCGATTTTATATATGAAATCGTGACGCTTTTGTATTAATCTGGCTTCGCCTAATTTATATGGTAAAATGAAGTTGTTAATTTGCTTCACTTGTAGTTGGCTGGTTATTATTCTCAGCACCACTAATATTAGGAGTGTCCGTATTGGTTTCACTCTGCAACAAAGATTTCTTAATAAATTTCTTCTCTTTTAATAACATCTTTTGATAATTTAGTACCTTTTTGCGTTTCGATAGTTTTTTGATTTACTTTTGCTACTTTTTCTTTACTAAATTTCGACTTTAATTTGTTCCTAAATTTCTTTTTAACGTAAACTGATTGTTGCTCTTCTATATCATCTATTTCGTTTCTATCTACATTTACTTTTTCACAAATTCTTTCTTTATTCTTTTCTAAATTATTATAAATTTCTTTGTTAATTGCTTTGATTTGCTCAGCTCTATTATTAATAAATTCTGTGTGATACGTTCTTCAGTTAAATCAAAAGGTAAATTCGTTTCTGAATTGCCGTTTATGACTCGAAAGGAGTAAATTTAGTACTCGAATGTATACTATTATTGTAACTTATATAGCATTCACTAATTGATTTCGAAAGATGACATGTCATCTTCTAATAATCTGCATCTAATTGATTCTGCTAAAGTATTATGAAATCGTTCTACAATTCATTTGATTTTGAGTTACCTACTGATTAATATGTAATTGATTTTATGTAATTTACAAAATTCTTTAATAAAATGTTATCGAACTCTTTACCAGAGTCTGCAATTATAATTCTTGGGATTCCGTGGTGACTTGTAAATTTTATTATACCGTTTATTATGGTATTCGAATTTTTATCCGATATTAAATATGCCTGGGCGTATTTTGAAAAATGATCATAAATCGTTAGTATTATTCTATTATTCATAAATAATAAATCTATATGCAGTTGTTCAAAAGGTTTCTTAGGGTATAAGTATGAGAAATTGGTTGAGTTTGAGGAGCTCGATCATACTTTGCTAATTGACATATTTCGCAATTATTAATATAGGTACTAATTGATTTTCTAAGTTTGGCCAATAGTATTTCCTCTTTAATGATTGATATACTTCGTTAATACCTCGATGTGATGTTTTTCCTTCATGATAATATTTAATTTTAACTTGTTGTTCATCTTTATCTTCAATATCTTCTACAATTTTATTCGAAATTTCTACTTTTAATTTAGTAAATGATTCTTGAATAATTTGTATAATTTCTCTTCTATATTTTTGTGTTTAAAGTAAATAACATTCTTTTTATCGGTTACTAAACATTCTTTTAAAGCTTTACAATATTTTCTCTATAAGTTGTTAAAGGTATGTTAGAGAAATTCTAGTTTATCAAACACTTTAATTGTTCTTAGTATAGATTTGTCGTATTATGCGTTGCGTCTAATATAATTTGATGATCTGCGATATTTAATATTTTTCCGAATATGGAATTGAAATTTCTACGTCACCGTTTACTGAATGGATAGTGTTGTCTGTATTACTTTCATTTTCGTCACTTATCTGAATAACTGACTGTGAATTTGGATCAGGGTTTGTTTCAAGTGGTAAATCCTTAAAACTTCATTTATTCGTCTATAATATTTGATCAATTTCGTCATCGGTTTGAACCAATAAAGATTCTGAATCATTATCAATTGTATTACATAATTTTCCTGTTCTTTAATTTTAATTCGTGATAATGGGTGGCTTGATTTAATTTCCTTTTTATACTGTATTTCATAATCGTATTCGCATAGTTTTAATCGCCATCGTGTTAAACGTGAATTGGATCTTTTATAGAAAAATCCATTGTAATGGTTTATGGTCTGTTTTGATTATAAATTTGTACCATATAAGTACGGTCGGAAATGTTTACATGCCCACACAATGCAAGCATTTCTTTTCGATAGTCGAGTAATTTATTTCTGCTGGATTTAACGTTCGCGATGCGTACGCTATGGGTGATTATCTTGAGATAAAATTGCGCCTATTGCAAAATTCGAGGCGTCAGTTGTTAATTCAATTGTTTTGAAAAATCAGGATATTTTAAAACAGGGTCATTGCATAATAAAGTTTTACATTTTTCAAATGCATCTATAAATTCGGGGTATGTTTACTGATTCTCCTTTACGTAAACATTTTGTTAAGGGTTTAGTAATTTTGGCAAAATTATTTATAAATTTTCTGTAATAGCCTAATAAGCCTAAGAATGATTTAATGTCTCTTTGCGTATTCGTATAGGGAATTGTTTAATAACTTCTATCTTTTTCGGATTTGGTTTTATACCTTCGGTGTTATAATGTGACCTAAATATTCTGTTTCTTTTCTTAAGAACTCACATTATCTATTTGTAATTTTAAGTTCGCATTTCGTAACCTTTCAAAAACTAATTTCAAGTGTTTCATATGTTCCTCTAAAGAAGGTGAGAATATAATTATATCGTCTAAATATACTAAGCAAAATGAATTAATAAACCTTTTAAATATCGTCCATTACTCGTTGAAATGTCGCCGGACTATTCTTTAAACAAATGGCATTCTCAAAAATTCATAGTGTCCGTGTTCGGTATTGAAAGCTGTTTTAGCGATTGATTCCGGATGCATTGTATCTGATGATAACCGGATGCTAAGTCAAGGGTAGTAAAATATTGACATCTGCCAAGTTTATCTAAAATATCTTCGATATTAGGGATTGGATATCGATCGTCTACTGTCTTTTCGTTAATAGCGCGGTAGTCAATAACTAATCTAGTTTTCTTTATTCCGGATGCATCTAATTTTTACTTACCAAATTTACAGGTGATCCCAAGGGCTTTGACTCGGCTAATTATATTATCCTCTAAAAGTTTATCAATATGATTTTTAATTTCTTGTTTGATTGCATGAGGAAATCGTCTTGCGCGTTGAAAAATTGGATTATTATCTTTCACTTTAATTTCGTGTTGACATTACTGTTGCAACTCAATTTATCTTCGGTTTCTTAAAAATATCAACGTAATTTTTACAAAGATGCAAAATACGAGATTTTCTTCATTATTTAAATGATTGATTCTTAACATATTATTTAAACGTTTCATTGTTTCAGATTCATTAACCTGATAATGAAAATGTGAAAGTTATCGAGAGGAATTGTTGATAAAGTTTCAATTGGAATTCTGTTTCTGTTTCTGACCAATTTTGTATTTCAATTAATGCTTCGCCATTTTTCACGTATGTTATACAATTAGGAATATAAATACTGTTTTGTGTAAAATTTTCTATTAATACTTCTCCTTCAATATAATTTACAGATACTTTCTTAATACTTTGATTTAGCAGGAATTGTAATAGTGTCATATTTCTTAAATTTCAGTGGAATTTCATAGTTGTCTCGATAAAGTGTGCCTTTATTTAAATTTATATTAAATTGCATAGATCTTAGATCTTCTAAGCCTAATATACCGTCATAAAAATTATGAAATTTAAACATTAACATTTTTATAAAGCCGTTAGCTCTTAATTCATTAAAACAAGGAATCATAGCACATTTATTTATTAAAACAGTACCGTTAGCAGTTCTTACTTCTAATGTTTCATTTACAATATTATTAGGATAACATTTGTGAACAATTTCGGATTAATCATCGAAATAGTACTTCCTGTATCTATAAGAAGTTTTAGTGGTGGATTTTGAATTTGAATATACGGTAATTCATTGATTGCTAATCTATTGAGTTCTCCTGTGAGGCAGGCAAACGAAAATCCTCCTCTTGTTCGTTCATTTGTTCTTCAGGGACGTTATTGGAAAATTCGTGTGGTGGTGGTTCTATTGGCATATACCATAGTCCATTTTCTTCATTAAATATCAGTTGTGCTGATTGGTAATCTCTTCGTCTTCTGTGTGTTTAACTCGTTATAATTTACAGGTTTAGCTACTGCTGTTGAAATTCCGGACATCGGGGTTGGTTTCTGATGATGGGAATTGTTATTTTGTCCTGGTGCCCATACGTTACGTTGTGAGCCAAATACTTGTTTGTTTGTGAATTGTTTAGAAGGTGGATTATATACTGTTTAGGATAATTTTGTATAGGACTCTTGGAAAAGAAGTTTGATAGGGTGTAATTGATGTGTTGTACAGGATTCTGATAATGTTGTCCTGGATAATAATTTGGTCGTGGTTGATAGGGAATTGATTTATATACTGCGAAGGGTTTCTTATTATCGTGTGAAGGATTTGTTGTTTTGACTGATTTTAAAGCGTTCGATCGGGATTTAAAATTCTCGGCGTCTTGCACGTATCCTATAGCTTCTTCTAGTGATGTAGGTTTTAAGGTTTGACGTGGACTTGAATGTCTTCTGGCAAATTTAATAAATATACTCTAAGGCAGTTTGCGCATAAATAACTGCTCGTTGCGGTTTATGTTCTATACCTGGTGTTTGCGCTAATTTAGTGTTAAGTTTTGATAATAAATCTTGTAATCTGTGACCAAATGATATTGTATTTTCTTTTGGGTGAATTTTGGTATTCGTAAATTCTTGTACTAGTTGTCCAAAATCTCTTTTGTCGGAAAAATAACTATAAATGGCATCTTTTACACTTTCCCACGTATTTAATTCGTTTCTTGATAAAATTAAAGTTTTTGCTCTGTCTCTTAATCTGCCTAATATTGTTTGAAAAATTACATTCTTTACGTCCGCATTTGCCGCATATTTCGTACATATCTGATCGCATGAATTTATGAACAAATTTATACCGCTCGTTCTCCGCCAAATGTTGGTATTGCGTCTAATTCTATCTTGAACAATTGGTAATTCATTTCTAAATCTAAAGTTTGGAAGCTTTCGACTAAATCGTCCAGTTTCGTGTTCTTGGGTTTTACCAATTAAAAGGTAATGACAGGATTGTCACTTTCAAGGAAAAATTGGGATATCGACAATGGATATGTTTTTCAATTAACGAAATAACTTGAATAGTTACAGGGAGCCGTACCTAACAGAAATAGCACTACCTTTCGTCTGGGAAGGCAAGCTGTCTTCGTGCTTCGGACGTTGGAATATTAATTCAGCGAACACAGCGATCCACTTTGCTCGATAAGTGCCGTGACCTGTCTGTGTTTTCTCTAATACTCGTCTCTTGCGTCTTTTTCCTAACTCTTCGGGTTGTTCTTAAAGCGTTGAAACACACCAAATTTTTCAATAAAACTTGTAGAACATCCTACTGACTGCGCCAAATAAATGATTCGATTCGAGTTAAGAATTTTTAAAAACAAAAGCTTTTATTGAACGCAAATTACAAAAAGAAACAAACTATTCTGTGTCTACAATACGACTAAATTAAACTGTATGTAAAATAAGACAAGTTGGTATTCTTCTTATCAGCTGTACGTGATGATTCGCATTGTTCCCATGGTCATCTCTCAGTACGGCCACAGTACGGCTTATATTACTTGCGTTCTTCTTTTACAGAAATTCTTTTCTATATTCTGACGTTGTGCATAGGTTGCTTAATATGTATAATTAATTACGCAAGGTACAATATTAATCCTGCAGCAAGAAATAACAGATTTAGTAAAGTGTTTCCCTTTCTACTTTGCATTCACGACTGCTTTATTGTCCAGCAAACAAAGCGTCCTGCAATCATTTACCTGCAACGACAACTGTATAGAAGAAGTATCATTCACGAAATGAATACAATAAAATTCCACTGCGAAGCAACTCGATTTGCGCGAAGTAAACAAAGAGCCCAATCTCTGGCCAGCAGCATAAACATAATAGAAACGTTCGCGACACGCCATCGTTAACATAATTCTTTCACCTTCTCGTGCTATAATAAAACACACTTCCCGTAGAAAAATGCCCGACGTACGATAAATTCGTATTATTAGCTGAATCATGTATAGTGGCGTTAGTGCCCGATGGACGGAAAGTCGGTGGGGCGTGAGGGTGGTGGTTTGGATCGGACGGAGGCGGGGTAGGAAAAATCGTGGTGAGGTTAGCAGGCATGTATAGTAGCGTGACTAACGCGGGATCGAAGGCAGACTTCGAGGCGCCTCAGTTAGACCCCGACGAAGATTGATCCGGAACGTCGCGGCGACAGGAATGGACGCCGATGATAAAGTTCGGCGCCAGCCGACCGACCTGGTCTACACACCTGTTTCCATAACTGTCGAAACGTAAACAGACCGTCTGCACGATAGTAATTAGGTAATGAAATGCAACTAAACCTTGAATGTTGTTAATAAAAGGAATGCTTTTTTTTTCGAATTTAATAAATTTATAATCGTATAGGTACTTACGAAGCAAGTGATTAAAAAAGCTACTATTGGTGGCTTACCCATAATAATTGCCCTGTAATGAAAATATAAAATGGAAATTTTACCTCACAATTCGGATTACAATGCATACATGCAATAAAGATTGCAAGATATTACGAAACACAAGCTACATTCCTCGAAAACGCGTTCCACAAAGCGTAAATTAATGACTATAATAAACCACTCATAGTCGTCCATTTATTAATTCGTTAATGTATTTTGAAACTGTTTCGATTTAACATTTTAGTAAAACAATCTTATGGTGCGATTATATGCAAATCTATAGCGTTTATAAGAATTTCTGTAAGAGATATAAGCATCTGTAACTGATATGGCTATTCTGTACACTTTCGTAGCTTACAGAATTTCATAAATCCTTATAAATGTAGAAAAATTGAAACTGCAGCGTTTGGAAACGTTAGAGGTTGCAGTTATTCGCCGTTTTGTGGTACTAAAAATATGAAAAATTGGTAATAATGATCGTAAAATTTATGTATATATCTACAAATAAGCATAAAATGAAGCGAATTCTAATTACCTCATACCACAATACTAAGACTAAGACGATTTGCATAAAACGTTAGAAGGGTAGTACAAGAATTACAGGAGACAGTAATATTTTATGCTGTTCAATTTTGCCGAAAGTTGAAGAAAATTGAATAGAAAAATATTATCACATATTATGCATATTATTACATTATAACTCCTGGTACAAATCGAACAGACTTACGCGAATTCTGAATTGGGATACGTTTTATGATTATCTATAAATAGCAAATTTTTAAGTCTATTACGTGTAGAAACTCTTTAAAATGATTTGTAATAGATTTGCAAAAATAGTTATTCCGTGCAGATTTCGGTAAAGAACCTATTTATATGCATCCATATTCTTGTACATCGAGAAAAAAGATGTGTTGATTCAACCAATAATTGGTTCACTCAACAATTTTTTGGATTTAAATATGCTCAAACCACCAGAATGTTTAAATCAATTACGCAGAATTAGTTGCACTAATGTTGTTGAATCAATCTACAATTGTGGTTCATCCAATAATGTTAATGTTGAATTAAAATAAGTGTTTGTTTAAATCGGCTGCACATGCATTCAGTTAACTAATTTTGTAGTTCCACTGACGGTTAAAGCAAATAATTGTTTGAATGTTTTCTTTCAACGAGTTTACCGTTTTGCAATAAAATTTAAGTGTGCTAATTTAAACGAAAACTGGTTGAGTGATTGCAAAAAGTTCAAAATAATAATTTTTGTTGTGCCGACATTTTCATTTTTCTCAGTGTAGATTCAAAAGTTGGTTTATTTTATTTAAAACATGATTTTAAATTAAACTGTTCAAGCAACGAAATGACTTCTAACCGGAATGAAAAGGCAAAATATTGGGTAAGATATATGTTAATTATTAGCTGCAATATAGTTACATGCAAGTTGTTTTGTTTTATACCATTAGATACGTGAATTTGTTTATTTCATATATCTTGATGTTTTGTATTTGCCATTTGCATAATATATTATTTATAAACGATATAGAAGGCAAAATATATTAGTGAGTAATGTTCAGCTAATGGAAAATTACTGCACATCTAAATCTAAAATTATTTGTTACATTAGAAGATAAGAAGTGGAATAAAATGATAACACTAATATATAGAGCAGGAAATCCATCTCTGTGCAACAAAATATGTAAAAGAAGGTAAAATATTCCACATATGGGCTAATGGTGTCACATACTTCATCCGAGTCGAAGGATAATATGCAGGACAAATATATAGTAAATACAAAGTACGTCAGCAAATCATTATGAAAACACGATTTCTACTTAGAATTTTGTACTTGTGTTAATGGACCGTAGTAGCTTATGGAACAACAAAACAAATTTGCGAACATTGACAGATATTTTTGCATTGCAAAGTTAAAACTAAAGATTTTGGATTAAAAACACAACATTTTGAAAGAAAATACATTTTATTTTTTTATGTTCATTTGTCTTATATAACCCTGTCTTCCCAATATCAAACAGTTGCTTTCCATAGATCTAAAGATATACGGATGCCTCTACCATAGAAAGTTATTAGTATAACCTACATAATTACTTCAATATTGTTCATTTTTACATTCGATCTTGAGCTTTTTCTTAGAAATTGCATAGAGTTTGCTCAATTTCTGTCACCATAGAAGTTATGAAAATATAGATTTATGAAAAAATGTAATTTAAAATTTTGCACAGAATGTGAAGAATTTCCCCAAAGTATAACAGCATAGATCAAATGGCTGTGAAGTAGTGAGTAATAAACCGATAGAATAACATCGGGTTCAACAACGTTTTTAAGTTTTCGTAAGATGTAGGTTGTGCTAGATAACCTTGCACAAACCTCATTTATATGATCTATCCACGATAGATTGTTATCAATAGTAACACCAAGGAGCTTCATCGTATCAGGTACTCCATTACCTCCACGCGGACCAAAATCCGGAGTACCAGTCTTCTGAGCATTTAATTTCAAACTATTTGACCCAAACCAATCCTCGGCATCGGCCAGCAGCTCATCCGACATTTTAGATAGGGTATTAAGGCCCTCAGCAAATGCTATCAGCGTGGTATCATCTGCATACATAACACACGAATCAGGTGGATATATTCAAAAAAGTCATTTACATAAATGATAAAAAGAAGGGGGCCAAGGACAGAACCTTGGGGAACACCATATTTAATAGTGCGGGATTTGGAAATATTATTCTTTACGTCAACAAATTGCGCGCGGTCAGACAAATAAGAACGTAGTAAGTCGTAAATATTTCCCCGCACTCCGTATGCGAAAAACTTATCGAGCAATACATTATGATCAACACGGTCGAACGCCCTGCTGAGGTCACACATCGTAATTCGCGTACGCAGACCATCCTCAAGATCCTCGACTACCCGATATATCAAGCTGCACACTGCCTGAGTAGTGGAGCGACCTTTTCTAAAACCAAATTGCTTTTCATTGCTCAGAGATTTTGATTCAAAGAAATTAATCAAAGTTCTTTTTATAATTATCTCAATATAGCTAATCCAAAGCTTTAAATTCAAATACAACCTAATAATTAGACAAAATAAAACACTCAATGAAATAGGTTTCTACGAAATATTGATTAATATTGATTAGAATTTAAATTTATCTGTTTTCATTTTTCTTGTGAAAGCCGTTTAATGTGGACTATCCGGAAATACTATAGCCTCTTGTTCGTAATTAATTTCCCAGTTCTTTTACCCATTTAATTTATTTATACCAGCCATTTCTGTATTCTGATATCATCTGCTAATCTGGATGGTGAATCGGAGTAATCATATAGTTTCATTTTCGACTTGCCAAAAATTTCCTGGCGTTTTACGTTCCAAGCCTCGAATTCACACAGAATGTGGTAAGCAATCTCTGTTAGCCTCTTGAGCAGTCTGCATGTTATTGGTATCTTCAGTGTTAATCCTAATTTTCTATAGGTGTCCTTCCAATATATGTCACGGCCTTTCAAACATAGGCATACGCAATGTTGCATTGTGCAGCTGAAATCAATCAAGGGGCTTAAGAAAATAAGACGGCCAGGAGATGCTGAGGGCACTAATGAATCCAAAGATACAATCAAGATTGGTTTGGAAATGTATTCGAAAACTGAATAGCCTGACAGACCGCAATGAAGTCATTTTGCTGTGGGTGCCCGTTAGCCTATTCTACGAGTCTTTAAAAGACACAGTACGAGGCAAGAAGTTGGGTCAAAGAGAAACACGAAGAACACTGGAATAATCCATCAAAAAAGAAGGCTGAAGAATTACTGTAGTTCAGTAGAAATCATCTTCGTGTCGTAACGGGTTTCCTAACAGAATGCTGTGCACTGAAAGGACACCTACAGAAAATTGGGATCAACACTAGAGATACCAACGGCAGACTGTGTAACGAGAGGATAGGGAATACATTTTGCGTGAATGCGAGGCTCTGAACGCAAGAAGACAGGCAATTTTTGGCAAGCCAAAAATGGACTCAGAGGATCACTTCGATCAACCAGCAAGAGACCTGTACAGATTAGTGCTAGGATCTTGGAATGGCTTGAATAATGGGTAAGAGAAATGGGAGACTAAATGCAGCTAGCTAAAAGGATACAATGTTTCCGAAGAAGTGTATAATACTCCATCTAGAGACATATTACGCTTCATATCATAAATTTTTCAATAAAAAACAATTCTACATTTGGGTCAACATAATTTTGCTATTTGGCATAGCGAAAATAGCTGTTGCTTTCCGAGTAAACTCTTCTTTTCGTTTTTTGTTCAACATAATTTGATGTTGAAGTAACACACTGTTTTATAGATTGAATACACCCAACCATTTTGTGGTTTGTCTAAAACCCAAAAAGTGTGCTCGATCAACACATTTTGTGTGGACTAAACATATTTTCTTTCTTAGTGTTGTCTATTAAAATATAACTTTTTATATACGTATTGCTGTGGACTGACACCCGGTTTTTCGTAAATTGAGATGTTTAATTTAATTTAATTTAAGTGTTAAGTTTTTTTAAATTTATTTCACTCTTTAAATAATCTTTTATTTGCTCATGTTGTTCAATGTTTATTCTAGTAGTTTTCTTCGATGAATTGTGCGGCTGCGTTGCACGTAGTTGAGAGTAAGATTTTTGTATGTATACGACTGTTTAACCTTGTCACTCAGTTCCTTGGTAGACGCAAGCGTGAGTAGACGTAATTTTGTAAATCTTTGCAGCCATTTTGTATTACATTTTTATATCTTAATTTGATTGGCATAATTTGAATATATTTCGTCCATTAGGGAATTCGTTAAATAATAATTGTTATTATATTGATGCGTGCACATTGTAGATATAAGATCATTTATTATTTTTGTTCGGGAAGATATTTTAGTTTAAAGAGTTAGTTTTTCGTTTTTAAATTTTGCTGTTTTGTTTTTAATTATTAATCATGTAGTTTAATTTTTGACTTGCCAAAAATTGCCTGGCGTTTTGCGTTCGAAGCCTCGCATTCACACAGAATGTGATAAGCAACCTCTGTTAACCTCTTGAGCAGTCTGCTTGTTTAATTTGCGAGGGTAACTCTGAGATTAATTGTTCTTTTGCGCCCTTTAAGATTTTTATCCGTTGAGCTAGCTAATTTAATTTTTCATTTTCATTTTTTTTAATTTGATTTTTGCAAGTTCATTTTATTCAGTCAGTGCACAGCAGCATATAAGGTTAATTATATGAATTATATGAACTAACATACCAATAGGTACGTTATTTCGTGATAAAGGCAAAAAGTTATAATTTGTTGACCAGTGTTATGTGGAGTTAACACAGTCAGTGATAGAAATACCGGACCAATTGATAACTTTTGCAGAAAACGAAACAACTTATAGCGCTGACGTAAATGCGACATTTTGAGGATTTAGCAGTATTAAAGCCTAAATACTGCACGGGGAAACGTCGAAACTAATCTGCGGCGTCATTTTCCGTAATGTAATCGAAGCCATTGACCTGATAAATGGGCCAGAATTCACCCTGTATGGCCGCTGGGTATTCAATTTCAATAGGCCGTACGCTCAACCGGCGACCTGATCCAATATCGACAATCATGCACGTCCGAGTTAGTCATATAATGGGGAAACATGGGGGAGGCACGGAGGAGCTATTGTTGTTTCCCGGACTTTACCGGGGAAATTTTCCGATCGTATTTGGCATCGTTATTGCCTCGTTTGACTGCGTTCGGCGGTCTTATCCAATTTTCGGATCGCGTTTGACGGATTTTCGACGGGTAACATCAAGATATACCCACGCGTAAATCCATCAGATGAGACACGGGGAGCGAAGGCTGCGAAAAATATAAACATCCGATGTAAATTATTAATAGGTGACCTTTAACTGGGATGTTGTAACATGATAATGAATCATGTTTTCTCGCTGCAATTACACAGAACTCAAATCATCGCGTAATATTCTATAAATCCGGCGAAACGTATACTCAATCGCGGTCCCATAAACAACAGTGTGAAGCGTTGGCGTACGATTGTAATGCAAATGAAACCTCCGGACTATGAAGTATTGATTTTGTTGCGGTCACCACTGCTGGCATTATAACGGCTGATTACCGTTATTATTAAAAACTATTTATGATTCCTCTGCTTTATATTATATCTAGGAACTTTTATATTGTATAAACGAAATAGATTTGAAAGTTCTAATATACACTAAAAAATCGTACCGTTAGCAAAAATTGCTAAGAGTTGTAAACGAAGACCACGGATTTGGCTTTTTATATATACATTAACAAAAAGACCGCGTTTCGTCAAAAATGCCCATTCATTCTTTGTAGAAAAAAAATATTTATCAGACCCTAAGTTATGAGCAAAATGTTGTTGACAGATCTCACGAATAGTAGTAGTGCTAAAAAGGGAAAATTACTAAAAGAATAACAATTGTGATGAACTGAGAACTAAATTTAAACAAATTTATTTGCGAGTGAAATTATGACACTTGTTAGTTATGGTTACTAATAATTTTTACTGTAAGCTGTAGTCTGATGTATGTTATTATTCCTCGATAGTGCCCCATAAAAAGAAAAAATATATAAAATACAAAATAAGCAACTGCCCATCATTCGCATAGTCATGAGAATTATTCTACACTGAAAAAAAAAAATTAATAATCATAAATAAAAATACAATTATCGTAAGTAAAAAGTTCAGCTGGGTAGGGGACAAAAGCGCAGATTACTTAGCACTAGCAAAAAGAATCCTAAACACTGATACTAACAAGAAGAATCTAGTACTTACGGTCTGCTTCATCCGGTAACTTATGAAGTTACTTATGATAATTAAACTGAAGTTAAACAAAGAATATAGTGTAGTTCAGTAAGCAAAGATTTGCCCTGTTCAAGTAATAGGTGTATTGCTGTGAGTGAACTAATCTATAACAGCTATCACAACTTCATAATTAATACAAGCTATTTAGATTACTTGTGATAAGGAAAGAGTATCTGTAATGCACGTTCACTAAATACTTGATATATAAAAGTTAAGGGTTTGCTATATATATATATATAATATACTTACCTTACATTTGTTGTTCAGCTATAGGTAGTGTAGGAAACGAGGAAGTTTAGTGAATATTTATTAGTAGCTTACGGTGTACTCTGTGATAAATGATAAAGTACAAAAAAAAGTTCCGCAAATCTCGGATTATTATGCAACCGCAACTATAAGTACTGCGTACCGAGCAATGCGTAATTCAAAATTGTTTGCAAATAATTTTTAATTACTATTCAGTGTGCTGTAGCTTCGATTGCATTAATAATTGAAGATTAAATTCCCATTTATTTTGCTAAAGATGGTACATAATACTTATTACTTGAGAAGAAAAGCAGTATTATTAGTAATAGTTTTATTTTGTATAAGACAAACGCACTGACTACCTGATATGAATGAAAGATATTGGTTTCACTTTAACAACAGTTTTTTTTAACACATTTACAAACGTAATGACTCATAAATATATTCCTTATATTGAAAAATACAAAGCAATAATAAAAGATAAGGTAAATGGGACCCCTTGAAAGGTTATTTAGTTATTGAAATTATTGAAATCTAAACAAAGACAAGAGAAATATGGCTTTGAAGTTGCAACTAATAACAAACAAGAATATATACCTAGGCGAAACGTGCGTTTCGGTTGGTTCTTTGCACTGGCGTTGTCTCGGCGAGTTGATCCTCTGTCGCGTACGTGGCGGTTATGTCTGGTGTCGCCTCGAAAACGGTACTTCGTCGGGGTATCCCTAACTCAGGTGCACTTGGACTGTCACTCACTAGCGACGGCATCCACATTTTAACTTCACCAGCGGCGCAGATATCATCACAATGATGGGGAAAAAATGTCCACTACCTGGTTTAAAACTGCAATCTTGAAACATCCGATTGCTTATAGGCTCGGTACTTCTTCTTTTGCTGGATTCTTTAACGGATAGGGTCTTGAGTTAACCACCCGGTATTTTAATATATTTGCGTTCCAACTGGCCTACAATGGCGTATCCCTTGGCACCCTTTTTCGACGACCTTTTCCCACGTCCGTACACTAGTTAAAATATGTACGTGTTGGCGTTAATTTTGCGCTAGTAAATGTTTGAGTGTTGGATTTTTCCAAAATCTTTGGCAGACGAGTTGACTACGCGTATTTAATAGAACAGAATTACTAAAATTCGTTGTGAATTCTTTGTTCAGATATGAGGATTGACTATTTTTCTAGACATTCGAAGCGTCAACCAATCAGAATTTTTCCTCGGATAGAAATATAGAAACCCACCTATTCTAATACAGTATTGGCATTATACGCACACCTGCATTACACGTGTATCTGTTTTCGTGTTGATTCTCCGTATTAACATATCCAACAAACCACCAAATGTGACTGACTTGCAAAGTGTAACCTCGTGTTATTAAACGTTAATTCCAGTGGGCATAAAAAATTTCAACATCTTAAAGATGTATTGGGACATCTATTTACGCAATTAGTTTAGACTTGAATCAAAATAGCATAAATATTCACTTAATTTATAATGGTCTCAAAAATCATTTTTAAAATTGTACGTTTGTTGAAACAAAATTTTGAATGAGTGGTTCTGCATATTTATAATTGAGAAAACGTCTTAAAGAGAAATATTATAGCACTAAGAAATAGGAGTTGCATATTAAAAAGACGTTGTGTTAGAAAATGGTGTTAAAACACCCAATAGATTGCATTCATGTAGTTAACAGCTAGTAATTTGTCTAGTCAGATCAAATAAAATGTGACTAGAAGTATTTATAATTCCACGTGTAGTTGAACAAAATAACCCCTTGCAATAGACAAACTTGACTATCTTTGCTCGTCAAATTTACACTTCTATAGTTCTCGACAAAATAACACGAAATGAGTGTGGACCTTACATTACTCCGCCGCATTAGCCAATCAGGAATAGTAAAACAGGTGGCAGCAAAACTCAAATAATCATAGTTGTGGCAAGTTGTTACCTATTTAAGAAAATACATGAGTTTAATAGCGATCAGCATTGTTGTTACTTCTACTAACCATGTGCTGTAGTTAGATACAGTACCAGTAGTCATAAGTAATACGTTACTTACCACAAATTTGTCAGGTACGCTGTGTAACAGCCGTTAATAAAAACACTATTTACAGTAACAACTTGTATTCAGGAAACTGGGTTGAGTTGCAGGTATTAATTAACGAGAATAGTTCCAAGTAAAACTTTATCTATTGTAAATAGTTTTTTATCAAGTAAACACTTCACTTAGCCCATTTTTCTCAGTGTAGTCATGATGTTTAAATATAAATAAATAATTTATATGTATGGACGTTGAAGGTATAAGAATTTCACCATGTATCCATCAATACTCAAATTTGATAGTGCATAATATCTATCGCCAAAAAGGTGCCAAAGTTGAACGATCGACTTTCGCTAACACCGAAGGCTCATTATTCACGAGTATTTGCCATTGATGTCGGCCTCCAACTTCGCCTTCATTCATACATTTCGATGGTCACATAACAAAAGGAGTAAATTTTGGATATTTAACGCTTTTATATAGGGATCTCTCCACTTACTATGGGGTAATTTCAACTTGTATCTGCATACCTACGACGTACGTAATGCGTGTATATATATCCGTCCATTGTTAATTCATATATTTACATGCATGATGCGTCGCTGTTTAGATCGGCGTTTTCCAGTGAAAAGTTCTGGTTCGCATTGTTCGGTGCGATGGCTCGATACCACGGGAGATAAACGAAAATGTAGCGACACCACATACACGTATGTGGCGTATATACATTTTACAGTATACGCTAATTTGAATATGTAAAATGTTAGTAATTATGTCGTATTCAGTGGTGAACCCGTATTGTACGAGCCTGGTGTAATTTAGAAAAGGCAGCTAATAGTTACGGCCTATAATTTTTTGTTCCCATTTAGTAATTTGACTGCTGGTATAATGACAGGTGTAATGTGTTGTACAGTTACTCGGAAACAACAACGTTCATTCACATATTTTGTATATTTCTGAAATATGCAGGTGGGTAGTATTGTGGCGTGTGGTTCAATTAGGGATAATATGTGTTATGCGTCACACAATAAAACAATTTGCAGCCATGTAATCACATTCGTATACTAAAATAACTTTCCATTGCTGTAAATGCTATTTTATTACTCATTTGGTGCAAATAGTTTGCTGTTAATTGATGTTAATTGTTTGATATATCGTAAACCAAGTAGATTGTCATGCAAGCAAGTTCTTGTCTAAAGTCTTCATAAAATTCTTCAATACTTTGACTTATTCATTCATTTGTAATTAATATAGATATTATATTCCATGCTATACACAATATGTCATAAAAATTGACATCGTATGGGAACACTTTTTACTATTCATTGTAGATGAATTGCTATTTGTGAGTGCTTATATGTATATCATATTTTGTGCCCACCATTCACCATTAATTCTTTCTTTAACTATAACTAAATTTTACAGTACTTTTTTTAGAGATATTATAAAATGGCCGTATTTTTTTTTCAGTATTGAAAAATGCGATAGGAAAAAACAGCTTATAATATTTTTAATAAGCTAAGTTCAAATACATATGTATAACGCCTAGTTTTGCAGAGTCAATATCCGTATTCTACGACGTTAGTATTATCTATGGCTTGGTAATTGTGTGTTTTACCGCTTGGTGGTGTGTGTAAATTGGCGAAAGAATTATATATGGCGAAGTTCTTTGTCAATTTCTTAATCGAAAATTTTAATATTGTCATATTGTACTTGCCCTTCCTCATTGGTATGACTGATTTGAAGAAAAAACCTACTTGTGGCAAAATTGTTGTCTGTTACTTAAATTTGTACTGATTCGTGCAGTAATTGAGGGTGCACAGAGTTTTATATTCTTTATTTGACTGTAATAAATGGCAAAACAAGGCTTTCCAATTCAATACAGGACTTGTATGATTGAAGGAGTAAATGTACTGAAATTACAGTTTGTTTTATTGTCTTAAATGTTAAAATTGAAAGCCGTTAGTTGCCCACAAAAATAAAATACTTGAACCTCTTCTTTCACTAATTACAGCAGGTTAGCTCTAACCGTAACCTTTATTTTCATTTATAAACCGCCAAAGAAAAGCAACAAATGATATGCAGGATAAAATTTTTGAAATAATATTGACAAGTCGCGTTAATAGTTTAAGTAAGTAATCACATGTTGACGATATCTCATGTTGACAGAAGCAACATCAAAATTATAAGTGCCTAAATAATTTCGTCAAAATACAAAATTTCTTGTGAAAATAATGGTCGAGAATGAGCAACATCATTGACCAAGAATTGATTAACCTACGGCAGGGCGAAGATCAACCCAAAAGGCAAGGCTATAGAAAGAGCACTCACGGGTGATATAGTCTTTTTGACAATGCATTTGAAATGTAGTAGTTGTCAATAAATTCTATTATTATTATTATTATACCGGAACATTTTTTTATGTGTAAATAACATTATGGGAAAGCAAATTAGAAGATTTTTTTGACGCCACTGATTTAAATTACGCCTCCTAATTTTTAGACAAAGTATATATCATTCTGTAAGCATAAATAAATTGCAATGTCGAAGTTCATCTTCATTGAGTAATAAAAAAGTTCTCATATGATGCGAACGTTGTTTGTAGCGGTGTATTTACAGTGTCGCAATATAATCATTTTTCTCAAAATCCTACAGACATGTACGCTAAGGCTTTTATTGAGGAAGATGGAATAATATGGTATTTGTGGCATCGCCCTCGATTTGCTCAAATCATATCTTTCCAACAACTGCTATAGTTGGAAATATGAACTCAACCAGAAGGGGCCATGTTTCCCATGAGCCCGCGCGGGATTGCTAGTGATGTTCTCCAGGGCTCCATATTCGGTCCCACACTATTGTAGGTGTATGGTAATGATTTTCCAACATCCCTGGGAAATTCTGTTACGTCCCTATATGCAGATGATGCAACTTACGTTTAGTCTTTTACATCAATTTCTAATGTATCCGCTCAATTAAATGATACAGTATGTAATATGTCCACGTAAAGTGCAAGTAGGGAGGTTGGGGCAAGATGGGGCCACGAGGCATGATGGGGACATCGTCTTATCTACAAAACGGCAGTAAGCATCTGTTAAATAATAGCAGTCCTAATATTGATAAGTGCTGTTTTATGTTTGTTGTTATGTAGGAAACGTTTCTAGTCGTAATAACAAGGTTATTGCTGTTTGTGCCTGAACTTTCGCAATTTCCAAGAATTTCGTTATTATTTTGATGGTGAGTTCAACAGCCAGTATCGGAAGCATAAATAAATTATTTACAACTACACTTTTTTGTGCTTATTAATTGACATGTATTGCATGTATTTTCTATAGTGCGTTATTTGTTTAATTCAAATATTTAATATGTTATTATAACATGACCAGAAAATGTCCCAAAGAGGCAAGATGGAGCTATTGGTATGGGACAACATGGCGACATCTTTATCTCACTCTTCAGTCTGGTCCGTTATGCCTGGATGTGCCATTATGCTTTCTCGAAGACGTAATGCCTATTTCTCATGTTAGGAATAAAGTACAGGTTCAATCAAAGCGTAACAAGGGAAAGACAACAATCCTTACAAGCACTACGTATAAAAATCTGCTACAAGAAAATAGAAGTATGGAGAATCCCAAGGTAGTGTGTTTACACAGTTCTTTTCAAAATTTTCTCACAACATCAAGAGTACCCATCGAAAAATTGTAAATTCATCCATCAGCAGATAAATGTTTAAAGATTACAACAAGTGTACTTAGAACCTTTGTACATCAATTTGCAATCCTGATGCAGTGTTCTAAAGCTTAAAGTTCCCATCTTGCCCCACCTTCCCTTAATCATTTAATACTTAACAAAATTAAGTGGCAAATCAATACCTCAAGTCGAATCTACAAGGTTTTTGGGATTAATAGTAGATTCGGAGCTTCGTAAGAGGTTTAATTCTACCCTATATCGAATAAACATTTTTTAAAAATGTGTCACCGTGATTTTTCTGAATACTTTTGATTCTGCTAAGGCCGAGTCACACTTGCATTGCGCTATAATTTTCTGGGGTTTATTTACTCATTTTAAGAGCATTTCTATATATAAATGCGTATAATTCTGGTGTATTCTAACTATTTACGTGTAAAATGTATTATAATTAATTGACTTGTCCTATACTCTATGAATAAAAACCATATTATCATTATTATATCTTATTACTTACTAATTCCAAGCTAGATATTATAAAGTATTTACCAACAGATTAATTATCCCAAATTAAAATATAATGTGTGGATACGAATTGTTTATGTTACTTTTACGACACTAAAGCAACACGTTCTACGTTGCAACGATTTCATATAACCCGCAAGCAATTTAGGTACATCTAGTAATCGTGTATCTGTTTACTTGCCCGACCACTCAGAGAACCGAACCAATTAATCGTGGGCGTCCCGTTCTCTCTGTTCGCAGGTAGGAAGTAATGCCCGTATTGCCCGGGGATGTTGTGTGGCAAGCTCCACAGAGCTCCCCTCGGTCTTCATTTGAGCTTCTCGGATACCCGTAGCCCGTATTCGTCACTGCTCGCTCTTCTCCAGGGCATGGCAGCCATCACCGCCCACGCCGTTCACGATGACGAGGACATCTTTCTCGGTAAGTCCGCTATAACTGTAAAACGTAATACGGATTTATTCGCGCCACCTGTTCAGAATTTCAATCTGTTCGAAACGGCGACGCGTCATAGTTCTAGAATTAAGTAGTAAGATCGTTTAAGTTATCGTTTTTACGTCGCTTTATAACGTTGATTCTCGACAGTAATTAAAAGTAATTACTGCGATGTAGGGAATACAGGCGTAAAACAAAAAAGATCGTCTGTAGATATAAAGTTAGTTTATTAATTGCTGTAATGCGACTAATCAACATCATTAGATATACTAGACAAAACAGATGTTTCTAGAAATGAACTGTAAAAATGTCTTCTTTTTTGCATATCTCAATTTATTCTTTAATTTACAACGCTTTTTAAATCACCAAAAAATTAAATTATTGCAATGTTGTAAAAACTTTCTTTTGATTCAGGCATAGAGATATTGATTCCGTAATTAATAAAGGAAATTAACAATGTAGCATAAAAAGGCAAGCATTACTGAAAATACCTGAAATTCAAAAAAAAAAACAATATAAATTTACTTACAAATTTATTAGCACAAAATGATCAAAAGTAGAAATTAAAGGACAAGGTGGCCAAATGCCACATTTTATTTGAACAAATGGACGAATTAATAAACAGATTACAATATCAAAAAAGTAAAGTAAATTATTAAAAGTCAACAAAATTCATGAGCACACGTGAGACGTATAAACAACGTATGAAATACCTAAATTGATAAAAGCCTGTTAGAGGTAGGAAAAAGAACTAAAGAGATATGGTAGATACAGAGATCTCTAAAACGAAAGTTGAAATACGATTGATGGAAAATATCTAACAACAGTTCACTACTCAGAGCTAAGGTAATAATCAACCAAGTAAAGCTTGAAAGGTAGTAACTTCTTTTTAATTTGTTGTTTCAGAATTTCTAAGCTCTCTAGGTTGTGAAAGATTAGTCCTTTATTACAATAATGTAAAATATCAATGTTACTGGCGGGATCGAAATTTTGGTTGCTCTCCAACAAGTGGCTCGCAAATTGAAAACAACCAGAGGAATTAGGTTGTAGGAATCTTACATGTTTAACTTATCCATTTGTTCACATAAAATGTAGCATTTAAACCTTTAAATTTGGACACCTTGTAGTTTAGTTTATGCTTTTAGCCGTTTTATTGTGATAAATTTGTAAGTTAAATTTATTATATTGTTTTTTTTTACATTTATGTTTCAGCTATTTTCATTAATTAAATTAATTTTACGCTAGATTGATAATTTGCTTGTATACACCTATTTCTATACACAACCATGAACTCTAATTTTGAACTAGTTTTCGTCAATTTTATTTTTATTACCAAAAAGGATGGCTATACCGATTTTTCCCTTTTATTTTAAACCACGCGAAACTAAATCACGAACAAGTATCTGAATATCTCGCCTAACTGATATTCAATTGCATTGGCCAGAGCAGAATTTGTATAATGAAACATAAAATACACATGGGTATCATTCGCGTAAACATAAAATTTATAATTTTTGTAGATTATGTACAATAAAGGGTCACATACACTGCCTTGTGGTACACCCGAAGTCAAGAATTTTGCAGATGATATATATCTAAAAAGAAAACTAGTAACTTTGTCACTCATCCCTATGCACTGCAAAATGAAAGACACTATATCATAATTAACTATATCGAATCTCGAAGTAGTATTGCAAAAATATTGAGAATTCTGTTGTTTGAAAAGAAAATGCTGCTGACTTAATAGCGCACCACCAATATTGTATGCATACTGATCTTTCAGGAAGGTATTTTACAGATTATAAAACATAAGCAGTGCCTACTTATTGTTAGTAACAAAATATTTAATAAATATATTTCTGTTCATAAATACTATTTACAATATTGTTCACATGTTAAACTATCAAGTAATGAAGTTAATAGCATGTCATAACAGTTACAAAAACACCACATTTAGGTACGTAAACACAAACTACTAAAAAAAATAAAAAAGAAATATACAAGGTTAGGCAAATGTATTGATCCATTCGAATATCTTTAAATAAGGCTACTTTGATATTAATAAGATTTATTTAATTAAATGCAAATCGGAAATCAAAGAGCATATTTATATCCGAAACAAACTTCCGGTTCAACCGGAAATAATGTTAACTTTCTTATTTTAAATGAAACACTCTGAGCAATCTTGAGCAATAACTTCATTAGTCGCGACCTTTTCTTTTCTTCTATCATTTCGGTTAAAGTTAAACCGTCTCAAAGTTTTACCAACGTCACATCGTGTTATTGGATACCTATCTTAACGGGAACTATTAAATAAATCGCATACTTGTTCATGCGTTCTAGCGCGGTCACCAAATCCAATCATCATTAGAATTGCAATACAGTTACATAGTTGAACCATTATTAACATTTGGACATTTACAAAATTAATTCTTGCAGCTTAAGTCAATTAAAATTCAGTTTAATGTTAATACATAAGCATGAATTTAAAGAAAAATTAATTAAACATATTTGTCATTATTAAACATAGGGGTGATAACCCTTAGTGTTGCAGGATTCTATTGAAATTCGTAAAAAAATACGGGGTGTTTCATTTAAAATGAAAGAGTTAACATTATTTCCGGCTAAACCGGAAGTCTGCTTCGGATATAAATAGATATACTCATCGAATCAGTGCTTTGCATTCAGTTAAATGTGAAAAGTCTTATTAAAATCAAAGTAATCATATTAAAGATATCCGAATAGATTCAAATATTTGGCTAACCCTGTATATCTTTTCTCGGTGTCCTCCCATTCTTGCTTTCATTAATAATGTTCCTTACTTTCTCCATTGTCAGTTCTTCGGTTGCTATACTTTCTTCCTCTAATATATAACTTTTCTAATTCCATTCCTTTTCGTCAACCAGCAGTTCCTTAAAGTATTCCTTCCATATATTTTTATATTCCTCCTAACTTTGAGCTAGATTTCCTTTCTTATTCTTTATTTATTTTTTTTATTTTTATGGCACATTATTATTAATTTATTCTTTGATAACATTTCTTTAAATTCCTCTTGGTTCTTTCACCTTCGAACTCTTTCAGTTTCCAGTTGATCCATCTTATTATTTGCCTATTAGATTAGATTAGATTAGGATTGGGATGGCCTATTGACCTGTTTCACCGCGACCTTTTCAGATCTATTGTGATCCTCTTTTCTTCTAGAGGACGCTCTCTAATTTTGCCCTCTTAATTAAGCCTATCATCTTTGAGAGCGGCTTCTTTATGTAGCTACTAGCTGTGGGGTTTCCCCTCCCCTCCCCCATTACTAGAAAACCTTATCCTCGCCAGGCTTCACAATTAGCACAACACATGAACTGGTGTTTCTTCCTCCTCTTGCAGGGGGAGCATCTGCCAAGCCAATGTTGTACATATGCCTGTACAATCTACAGTGACCAGTCAGCAGACCTACAATCATTTTGACAGTCCTCCTGTCTTTATTCAGTAGATCTCTCGTGAATTTAGGCCTCTACTCCTTTAGGAACTCTTTTGCCTGTCTTTGTCCCATTGATTTTTGCCACCACTCTCTGGACTGATTATGTATCCATTCATTGATGGATTTTTAATTTGTGATTTGGTAGTGCCGAAAGAGGGGTCGGCTGCAACGAATGACCTTGACGAACCTTGCCTGGCCAGCTCGTCCGCCTATTTGCCTATTAAGTTGTTTCCTCAGTTTTTTATAAGTATTTTTATCTTCGCTTATTCCTGTACGTATCCATTTTAATCTAAGGTTTGATTTTTGCCTAATCAAGTCTAAACACCCTGATTAATCCATTTCTTTTTTGGTTCTACTTGTCTTGTACCATTTTATGACTCCCTTGTTTATACAACACCCTTAAAAATCATATGAAACCAACTCATGAATGAACCTTCGTCGAAAACGCGTTTCAATACGACAACCACCACACGTTGATTACGCAACATCACCCCCGTACTATATGGGAACACTTCCCGTAGCCTCGTTTCACGCATTAAGATAAGCCATCTCCGCACCGCAACTTACCAGACGTCGTGCGATTAACAAGTGCAAGTCGTACGTGTGTCCCCGTAAGCCGAACCCGCTGGCTGTTCGCACCGCGGGATCACTCTAAACGACTCCAAACCCGCAGTACGACTCCTAAGTCCTATTACACGGGGAACAACGGGGATAACGCCTCGTTCCCGGCCTCAAGTAATTGCCCAAGCTTCTAGTCTAACGCGTGCCCCCCGGATCCCGTTTTCGGGGCGCTCCGGCCGCAGTCTGGTCGCGTCGCGCCCGTCCAAAATCCGGGCGCCCGGAGATACTCCACGCGCGAAGCGATAACGATAGCGGCGGCCGAATGGGCCCTCTAGTGGTCAAGTACCCGAAACAATCGCCGGTATAATGCTATCACGGCGCACCCCTCGAGTATAAAACGGTTATTGCCCGAGATTATCCGTACAACACGCGTAGGCGTCGGGTTTTGCGAACGGATAAAGTGTATAAGCTTATATTGACTGGCGTAGACACGTAATATTACATTTGCTGACAAATGGAATACGAATTACAGCGCTGCTATTCAGCTGAAATATGGTAAATTGGAGCTGGGATCCGTTAAGAAAGAATAATGGTACTACAACACTTCCTGAACCAATGTCTTTGAGTGTTTCAGGCAAAAAGGGGATGGCGAGAATTTATTTGAAGTTTATTTTTTGCTTGTGTTGTTAAGGATTGAGTTTATGTTCAAGAGATATCATCAGCTATTGCTTGATATCCTTATCTCTTAATATTTTGTAATTTAGCTTTTTTATTCTCCTGAAATGAAAGACATATTTTTTATTATTTAAAATGTTTGTTTAATCTAGATTCCAGCATTTTCTACCAACACTGAGAGAAATGATATAAGGTTATTTCAACATTTTTTTTTTTTGTAATTTTAATGTTAGGTATTGATGTAACCACTAAATGATCAAATGAATGGAAAAAATGTTTAACTAATAATAAATACTTGCAAAGTCAAAATAACATTTTAAGTGCAAATTTAACATTTAAACGTGTTGCTGCGACTGACTTTTCAGTCAAAAATAGAAAGACACTACAGTGAGAAAAAAATTTAATAATCATAAATAAAAATACAATTATCGTAAGTAAAAAGTTCATCTGAATAGTAAAAAAGAGATCCTAAACATTGATACTAACAACAAGCAATCTAAGTTACTTACGGTCTGCTTCATACCGGTATCTTATGATGTTACTTATGATAATTAAACTGAAGAAAAGAAAAGAATATATATGTAGTTACAGTAAGCAAAGATTTGCCCTTGTCAAGTAGTAGGTGTATTGCTGTGAGTGAACTATTCTATAACAGCTATCACACCTTCATAATTAATACAAGCTATTTAGATTACTTGTGATAAGGAAAGAGTATCATTAATGCACGTTCACTAAATACCTGATATATAGAAGGTAATGGTTTGCTATAAATATACAATATACTTACCTTAAATTTGTTGTTCAACTATAGGTAGTGCAGGAAACGAGGAAGTTTAGTGAATATTTAATATAAATTTAAATAAAAAGCAGTATTATTAGTAATAGTTTTATTTTGTATAGGACAAACACAGTGACTACCTGATATGAATGAAAGATATTGGTTTCACTTTACAAACAGTTTTTTTTTAAACAATTTACAACGTAATAACTCATAAAATATATTCCTTAATAATGAAAAAAATGAAAAAAGCAATAATAAAAGATAAGGTAAATGGACCCTCCTTGAAACGTTATTTAGTTATTGAAATCTAAACAAAGGACAAAGAGAAATATGGCTTTGAAGTTACAACTAATAACAAACAAAGAAATAATATACCTAGGCGGTAAACTTGCGGTTTCTGTTGGTTCTTTGTACTGGACGTTGTCTCGGCGAGTTGATGCTCTGTTCGCGTACGTGGCGGTTATGTCTGGTGATCGCCTCGAAAACGGCTACTTCGTCGGGGTATCGCTAACTGCAGGTGGTACTTGGACTGTCACTCACCAGCGACGGCATCCACACTTTAACTTCACCAGCGGGCGCAGATATCATCACAATGATGGGGAATTCAAATATCCCACCACGTGGTTTAAAACTGCAATCTTGAAACAACCGATTGCTTATAGGCTCGGTACTTCTTCTTTCGCTGGGATTCTTTATACGGATGGGGCCTTGAGTTAACCCACCCGGTATTTTTAATATATTGCGTTCCAACTGGCCTACAATGTACTCCTTGGCCACCCTTTTTCGACGACCTTTTCCCACGTCCGTAACTCTCACTTGACGCTAGCCCGCGCCTGCGCGCGTAGCTGTCTCGGGGACTATTTCATTACTCCGCCGCATTATCCAATCAAGAATAGTAAAACAATCACCGGGTGGGAGCAAAACTCAAATAATCATAGTTGTGGCAAGTTGTTACCTATTTAAGAAAATACATGAGTTTAATAGCGATCAGCATTGTTGTTACTTCTACTAACCATATGCTGTAGTTAGATACAGTACCAGTAGTCATAAGTAATACGTTAGTTACCACAAGTTTGTGATGTATGCTGTGTAATAGCCGTTAATAAAAGCACTATTTACAGTAACAACTTGCATTCAGGAAACTAGGTTTAGTATTAATTAACGAGAATAGTTCCAAGTAAAACTTTATTTATTGTCAATAATTTTTTATCAAGTAAACACTTTACTTAGCTCATTTTTCTCAGTGTAGAGAAGCAACCATCTTGTCTTACTAGAAAATTCACAAAACTCCTAACAAATGTTTAATTTTCCGTTAGACTCTCTTGGAATTCTGTGTTTCTTATCTGGTTGACACCTTGTCTTTCTATGATACGTAATCAGTTTGAGATACTACTGAATAGCGGGCTTTCTGAAAAGAAAAAAAATAGAAAAGGAAAGGAGAAGAAGGTTAAAATACACTTCGTTTTTAGAATTAGATTTTCTGCAATTTTGTCAAAACTGACTTTATGAAGCGAAAAAATTATCCAATAACTGGATTAGCACGTTGTAGGTTTATTCTTCCGGCAACTTCGGACTGCTCAAATTGTATATTAATTTATATGCACCCTCATCGATCATGTTGAGCAAAATGCAACGTTTCTTCTGATCTGATTCAATTTAATTTGCTTTAAAATATTTTTGTAAACGTGCTTTATAAATACTCCAATCGGACGCATTAAGATTAAATTCTCTTAAATTTCCAATGTACCCTTCCACCATTTTGCACCCCAGGTTTTAACTTTACGTACATATCACTTCGTAATTTCCTCGTCGGCAATATGTGGTGTACTAAATATAAATAACACAGCACTTCTAAATAAAGATTTAATATAGATACTTATTATTAAATCACAAAACAATAATTAGTTACTATATGTAACACTGACACTAATATATATGGTGCATATGCGTATATTTATGACGCCCATAACAAAAAATGTAGCTTATTTTCCAAAGAAAAAAGGAGAACAAAATCCTGTAGATTCCCAACGCTGTTTTTTTTTCGGCATAACATATACAAAACGACCACAGAATGATCGGGGGATAACTTCGTTGCACGCGTATGCCGTTGGCAACATTTCACTGTTATGATTATGGACCTGTTCAGTTTTACATTTTTATGCATATATATACCTATGTACAACCTACACACATTGGAAATTCACGACAACAGGTTCCAGAACTAAGTGCTTTTACGTTTTCGCTCCTTTTCGATGGCAACTCGAATGCTTTGCCGTTACAAATGGTTCCGATTGACCCCATAAAAAGCTGGAACACGGAAGGTGGTGGTAGATGGCGAAAAACACCTTGGCACCTATCGACCTATTTCGATGAATAAGGGAATAATCTCAACGGTATCAGCAACTCGCACGTTCGGTACACTCTATAATATTATGTACTAAAATTGCAACCTATGTTTGAGTACAGTGCACTCCAGGTCTAATGTCTCTCTTTATGTTATACAGTTACCCCTGCCTTTTAGTTAACGATTCATAGAGGATAAAATGAATGTTGTGCTTTTATCACGTTTTCATTTATTTACAAAAGTAACTTCTAATTACTTGTTTTCAATATTATATCCAGGTAATTGTTCAATGTAGTAAGCAAAGGATTAAAAGCAACTTTAATTATTACGGTTACGGTATTATTATTAACTTCTAGTTTCTTTTCGTTACTTGGAATGATAGGCTTCCTAATAACACAACTTACCTTAATAGTAAGATATAGTGGCTGCTATTAAAATAATCTTTATAGGTAGATAACGGATCAGGTGCAGCAGCACCAATGTGTAATCCGATTTGTACCAGCACGATAACTGTACAAACTATTTTACCACCGCCATAATCCTGGAATTCACCGACACACTTTTCTACATTATGAAACAATGCTCGTTTTCTGGGATGCGTCTAACGTTAATAGAGAATTGTACTATCTCGAATCAAGACTAGACTAACATTGATACCAAATACTAGACACAGGAACCGGAGGGAATGATTTTACTCCGTTGAAGATATACTATGGCTAAACGTTCTGCATAGCGCGAAGTGTAGGCGGCCTGTGTAAGGATCATATTATATTTAGGATTATCATTTAATTTTAGTTATATTTTATTTCGTCTCTAGAGTATAAATTGTTTCCGTTCTGTTTACCAATCTATTTCATATTTATTTGAACCAGATATTATATTAAACAACATACCTAGAATATAATCGTTATAATACTAGACTTGTAATTAATAATTGTAAAAGAAAAAGCTTTTTAGGTAACATATTTTTAAACTACTTTTGATTTTTGGAGAACTTGTTCACAAATTACTAATGTGGTAACAATCAAATGTAACAACCTAGCATGCCATAATTATATTTTTTAATTTGTTCGTATAACCAACAATTGCAAACACACGTTAAAATAAGAAAAAATGGGATAATCACGTAGTATTTACACACATATCTGCCTTGACTCATTCTTTTCTTTATCATTATTTCTCTTTTATTTATTAGCTTTTTGAGTTCTGGGACTAATTACAAATTGAAATAACGCTCCTGAGAATAGAAAACTAAAGCTGGGATAACTATAATTTCACGTAAATCTTCACGAATAATTTATTAGTCTCTTTTAATATTCTGTTAGGTCTAGTTTGTAAAGAAAAGACCATCACTTATCCTTAACTATACAATAGTATACAGTAACAAAAATAGATGTCCACGAACAAAAACAAGATTAGACATAAATGCAAATTTGAATTAAATAGAAATACATATTACCTACTAAACTAAGGGGGTTATAGTGAATAGATTAATTTATGCAAATATTTCATGAGTAAAATTTCTTTTTCCCTTAAATGTGTTCTTTTTTTTGGCTTTTTTTTTGCCTCTGAATCGACGCTCAGCCGAAATACTTGGGCTTGGTGTGCTGAAGATAGTGTCGCTATCTGGTCGTCGAAATGTGGGGACATTAAGTTTGGAGAACAGTGTACATAATTACTGCGAATTATGAACTAATTTAATTTATTGTATTACGAAATTTTTGCTTTTGTGTAGACTAAATACAGCAAATTTGCATACCGTATATACTCGCGTATAAATGCGTATAAGGCACATTAATTTTTCATTTATGCCTTCATTTATTATAAAACATTTGAAGCTAATATTTTTGATGGGTTCTATAATTCTACACTTGATATTAGTAACGATTATTTGCATTTTAAAATCAATTTATGCCTGCGTATATACATCACTTATTTATGTAAATCCATATTAAAACTTGTTTTATTTATTATAATTATGTTGTATATTTAATAATAGTACGTATTTTAAAGCTTGACTAGTTTGGGGGCCTATACATAGAAAAGCTTTCGTAATTTACTGCAATAAAATAATGGCTCGCTAATTGCTCCATAGCCATCTAGCTGCCATTTACTCAATTAGTATCTATTCCATTATGTAGCACTTCAATCTCCCCATAAACAGGGTAACATTGCCGTGAGAATTACGCAGGTCTGTGCCAAGTTCCAAGTACACATTTGTACGTTAAATATTGACGTGCTTTTCGCGCGTGCAATTAACCAACATGTTTTAATTAACATTTCCCTATAATATTTTAAGTAACGTCACGTAATGGGATAAGTGCTACCCTCAAACCATATACCATGTGCCTTAGATAAGAAAATGGTATAGCTAATTAAAGGCATAATTTTCGAGAATTGCCGAGAATATTCTTATTTTTTTTCTACGTATAAGCAATTGTAATTGGCGTGTAATTATAAAAATCCGTGCACGCAAAGGTACATAGATTTTCTTTAATTGAATCTTATTTTATGTACGTCTAATTAACGTTGATAGATCGTGGAAGGTTTAGTTGAAACAGTTTCTATTTGTGTAATGTATTGCGCTTTCGTAAAATGGAAATTCAACATACAAGCATGGTTTCAATTGTAACACAGGAGTGTGTTAATACAGCCTATTTTGACAATCGTATCTGTGTATCTCTAGCATTTGTATGAACCAGTACAACAACAATTGCGTTACAGAAACCTTACTTTAGAATGAATAATTAATTAAAATTTTGGAAAATTTAGTTTAATTTAGAATGTTCAAAACATTCGAAATAATATTCTGGGTGTTTTACAATTGAGTGACACTGGTCTTGAACAAGAGGCGGGTTCTAAGAGGAATCGAATACTTTGGCGTTCAATTTATTTTTTTCTTTATTAAACTGCAATAAAGTTTATATTATTATCCAGAACCTTTTGTGAAATAAATGTATTCAGGACCGGAAAAAGGAATCATGTCTTCATAAAATGTCCGCAAAGTTTTTACATACTTTTCCTAAAAATGACATTAGAGCAAAACATTTTCTTTGAATAACAATAATTTCATAACAGCTATTGTGTTTCTTTGGTTGTTCTGTCTGTATCGTGAGGTTCATCTGTCATCGGGGGACCATACTTGTTTCTCGCACACTGTAGACGGACCACAGCTGTTTCTATTATCTGCAGTCCACATTTTTAGTGGTATTTCTTGATCTACGTTTGTTTTTTTTATCATTATAAGTATTATAATTTATTATTCTTCGATCCAGAGGTGTTATATTTTAAATAACCGAATAAAAAGCAGTAAATAATTGTGATATTTCTTCTTTCTGCATGTCAGCAAATACAAATTCAAGAAACTCGTCACTATTTTCGCTGGAGTATCGTTGAGTGTCGTTACTAAACTCATTATGAATGGAACAATCTAGCTTTTGGTCACGTTTCATTACTTGAAAGTTTGTCCGGATATTCAAGCGAACTAAACTGTGTTTATAAGATAAAACTATCACGAAAATTCTAGTTTCATTCTATTTGCAATTAAGCTTCTGTAATATTACACACTGAAACAACAAATATTCTTTCCCGAAAAGAATATTACAATATATGTTTGAGAAAAATATTTCACATAAAGAAATTTGAATTTCAAATATAATTAACTTACAAACGATCTTGCTGCTTTCATTGAAGCGATCAAAATATTTCTTTATAGATATGATATCAAATGTAAATTACTGTGACAATTCGAAATTCAAATAGGTATAATAAAAAAAATATTTAATTTTATTCTCGTAACAAATTGTTGATAAGTACTGCGGTATCTGCTGTAACAGCGTCTTTCCACAAGAAAGACAATCTATTGTGTTCAAATTTCGCGTACTCGTGGTATTACGATATTAATATTATCGTTATCTTTCACTTTGTCCATTGTAAGCAACAATTTCTGACTAGCGGATCCCACGATACGATCCGAAAGGGCGTTTGAAGTTCGGAAAAACAACGCAAAACGGCATTGTTGCGCCCTCTTGTAGAGAGAAATGTAACGAGCAGAGGTGACGGCCCCAGATAATTTATAAACATCCTTGACATCGCTGTTTTGAAGGAATTAGTTGGTGGAGTGCGAATCAGCTTCAGAAAAGCTCGCAATCCCCTTCTTTGCCGGCCGAATCCAAATCGAAAGTCAAGTTCAATCTTCTTTTGTTAAAATTCTATAATTTTCTCAAGTTTGAAAATTCGAGAACAGGAAGGCCAAAGCTTTTCTCGCGAAGTGATTCTGTTTATGTGCTAAAACCGTTCGAACAAATCCTTTTTGTTTTGTATAAAATTATTGTTCCTTTAATATTTCGGATTAGAATAAATACACTTACACACAGGTTGGTAAATCGAATCAAAATTTCGCTTATAGAATTAACCATTGCGAAAGACTCAGATACCGTATCTTGTTTTCTCTCTCCCTTGATTTATAATTTTGTATAAAAAAAATTAATTTTTTATGTTTAATGTTATCATAATTTGAAAGTTTTCTTTTCGTAAAATTTTTACACGACATTTTATTAATTTATTATCTTGTTGTTTTGTTATCTTTTGTAATATACTCAATATATTTGTTAAATTACCATCTGTTTTAAATTCACTAAATTTTAAATTCATTTTATATCTTCAATAAGTGTTTCGGAGATGAAATCTTAAGCAGAGTCGACGAGAGTGGAAAAATTTTGACAATCTATTTTTGGCAAAATAAAGGCTTTGTTTCGACTGATTAGGAAAGAACATCGTTGTGAAAATATATATCGTTTTCCATCAGTGACTCGTCGGTCAAAAGAGCAGGTTGGGTTGTCTGTAAAACGGGGGTGGTTCCGTTAACATCTGGGTAAAAGTGTTTCGGGCGAGCATTTAGGTTGACCACCCCAAAATTAGCAGATAAATAACCCACGTCCGTTGCACTACTATTTTGTTTATATAAGGTAGGTGCAGTTGTAGCCAAAGAAACTTTAAACGCTATGGATTTGCCCAGTAAATTGCCAGTAAAGTTATTATGTGTTAGTTTTATGCTCTTGAATTAACCATTAGGAAATTAACTCTTTATTTTTTGCTTGGGGTTCGTTTGAATTAGCATTTTTCTACTATTTTTTATGAAGATTGCGAGAGTAGGCGATAACAATGACTAAATTCATAAAGATTAGGTAATAGCATAGAGACTTCTAGAAAGCATTGACAATTAAGAAAAATGTAGTGAAAGAAAGCAATCATATTATTTTGTTATCTATTTGATTAATTTGGCGAACTCATTCGGATCACTTAAGCAATAGGTATTATTCAATTAACGAAGTGAACATTATAATAAGTTTTAGGATAAGTCTAACCAAAACTGTCACTAATTCATTGCAATTATAATGTTAAAACTACTATCAAATCTAACCCTCTTTACTTTTTCCCAATTTGTTCCCTAATTTTAGCAAAGCTTGTAACGGTGTTTCTATTTTACCAGGGTTAATTTACCGCAACAGATATTGTAGACTGCCAATTAAATACTTTTAAATAAAATTTATTTAATTGTTCCTTATCACAACAAATTAAATAGTGGTTTTTGCAGTTTTCTATCCTAGCAAAAACTAATCCCTTAAAACACAGATGGCGTTGCGTAAAATGAAATTCGTAAAATAAATTTATTGCATGTGTTTGACAGGTGGTAAAAAACGGTTATGGTTGCTAGTAATAATTTGACAGAATGCAAAATAGTTTAAATAAATTGCTCTACGAGTAGCTAGGTAAAATGAGTAAGTCAGGGTTGCAATCTAATTTAGTCAAAGGTCGAGTATTTTGAGTAAACAGTTTTATTTACACGCGGAAAATTATATATAAGCACATGAGGTGAGTCTATATACCTAGCGGGGTAAACAGGCAGAATAAAATACTTTATTTTTGGCGGACAGCAAGCAAATATGCATACATGAAAAGTGCAGAAAATTACATAGAAATAAATAATACAGTAATCAAGAAAGTAGTTGCCAGATTATCGGGCTTCCAAAATCGCACTGCGTTCTAATCGTCTAGATTTTGCATGAAAGAAATAAGCCCATGCCTATTTCAAGATGAGTGAATCAGATTTTTCTGGGTTGTCTTAGCTTTTGCCTTGGATAATACAATAAGAGAGATTCTGCAGTAATGGCTGTCAGGTTTGTGGTCTTGCTTATAAATTAGCTGATGCCAGCATATAATGCAGATGTGGAAATACCAATCAAAAAGCAGGTAGCTTCTGCCCCAAACAAGTTAATATGTAGGTATTTGTGATTTTTGTCAGATTTGTTATAATTCTTTTGTCCACAAATTGCAGCTCTGAGCGTAATGAGTATGCAAAATTTCCAGGTTATGAACCCTTGTTAAATCCCACGCAGTATTTTCACGAGCGAATAGGCACATAGCGCTATAGGGAATGCTAATATAAAGTGATAGAGGATGATATTTACTTCCTAATTTCGAATTAAAATACAGGGTGTTCTATTCAAAAGAATCGAGTTTTCTGCATTTGAAAATATGCCGCTTGTTCCTCAGTTTTGAACACCCTGTATGTTAGAATGTAAAGTGTGTGTACCGTTTCTTAGCGTTATATCTACATTCATAACATAGCAAAGTTGGAGTCTCTACTTGCAGTATTAACCGAGATATTAAGTTCTCAATGATGCAATGATTATGACAAAAAAAAAGAAAAACTTAAATAACTCAAAAACGGCAACACATAGCTGTAGGAATAGCTAACGAAAACTGACGTATTTATAGTCGTAAAATCCAAAAATGAACAAAAAATTATATCATTCTATTTAAAATAACAAAGTTGACGTCCATTTCCGGTCAACCGGAAGTGATATTTTGGTTAAAGTGTTTCACATTTATAGTTCCAATTGAACAAATGATGGTGCCAAAATCTCAAATATAAGAAAATAATAGAACATTATAAACTTTTAATGAACCACTTACGTGGAATATCCTGTATATTTCGTGCAATCAATTAAATATTTAGTTCGGTATTAATTGTTGAATTCTTGGACTAAATATACTTTCTTACTATTCCAACAAAGAAATGCTACTTTGCAACTAGTATCGATTGTTCTGAAATCAAGGCTCTATTTTTTTCTTAAAGAGAAATATACTTTAATAATTATATTATTATAGTTGTTAAGCACTACTTATTTCAAATAATTTTCTTAGCACCTAATAAATATTGTTTTTGCTACTGACTGTTTTAAAAGAATAATTTATTTGAATTAATATAGATTTATTAACGACGAAGAAATCTTATTCTCAGTGCATATTTGAAGTGAAATTGCTTGTAATGCTAAATCTCCTGTCACGAGATTTATTTCTGTTTACATGGCATATCGTCAAAATTTCAGAATAAATTAATTTCAACTGAATTTGCACCATCCGCTCAGATACTAAAACCTACTATTTAGGCGGACAATTTCTAATTTACAAGCACATAAACTGAAATGGTAATGTAAACTAAGTTGATGACTTCGCCGGCCGTAAATTTTCGGACCGCCCGAACCCAACATTTCGCCCCGAAAATTCAGTTATAATCCCATAACGTCGCGAATTATAAGTTCCGTTCGCATTAGAGGAACCGTCGGTTCGCGCAATTGCCAATATCCGGTAACGGAACGTTCTGAAAGCTTTCCTTCCAACAAATCACCATCCTCGTCCGTAGAATCGATTCAAAAATATATTACTATGCGTTTAACGCTCGTTAAAAGCGTATAACGTAACCGTAATCTATTGTTATAACGCTCTATAAATTTTAAGCTCTGCGTGCGATATGGAGATTACCCTCGACCTATTATTGTTTATTGCACTTTAATTAGACGAGTTCTGAATGGCTGGTTCGTTACTTCAACCTTTTTTTCCCACCACATACAGTTCAGCGAATATTCTTTTTATACTCTCGATTTTATACCAGATTTCGCTGCAAAAACTAGGTATGCCTATGAAGTAAACGAAATTGTCATTTAACTAGATAATTAGCAATCCTTTTATACATTACAAGTTAATTTTTCACGTAATTTATGTTGATACTAGAATAAATGTTTATGGTGTAGTGAGGATAATACATCCATTAATTTAGCATCTAGTGCATGGATAAAAAGCTGAAAAATTATTTTAAATCACTTCAAATTTTAATTTTAAAATTTTAAAAGTATAAAATTAAATTATAGCCAATTAGTTGAATCAATGGTTCTCGATAAGCTACGTTATTGTATTTTGTCTTTGCGTAAACTCGATCTCATATGCATATTACATTGCATTACAATCTCAATCAAAATAGAGAAAAATTAGTGCATTATAATTTCGCGACCCATAGGTACGGATAATCGATGAACACCCTGACTTCATAACTCCATTACTGAACTAATTGGCACGAAATTACTATCTTACTATCAAAACATTAACATGCATACGGCATTGTATGGATATTTAACGCCCTATCCTATAAAATTAAATAGTTTTATTTGCTAAATGTATGGCTTGTTATTTTATCAAAATTGATGTGTTAATTTCTGATTACATTGTGCGTGTGTGTAAAAAATTGGGAAATGTACATGTACAACAATGACAGCCAAAATGATAGCACTTTTCACATTCTGAAATGTTCAGCTTGTTTTTTTTTTTTTCTAAAATATAATATATTATTAATATACAGTTATTCATCCTACACGACACGAAATATTGTGGCCAAAATACATGACGTTCAAAAAGTTTCACTTTTGGGGTAAATGGGAGTCTATTAACACCGATTCACACTGTCAGTCAAGTCACGGTCAGATCAAATATTGTAACATTCATTTTATATTGTTAAACTCCCATTAGGGAGCACGGTCAAGTCACAGTCAAACAATCTGACCGTCACCTGACCCGGACTTGACCGATAGTGTGAATCGGCCTTTATGGTTACATTTCGAAATTATTTTCATATACACAGGGTGTTTCAAAAGTTATAAAAGTATGAAAGTTACGTTGTTGTAAACAGAAAATTCAGAGATAGATACTTTTTGGAATAATAGGTTTACTAAAACAATTTCACGCATAGTCTTGTTCATATTTTTCATTTTACCATTAAGTCGAATCATCTTAATTTTTAAAGTTTAAAACTCAAAACATCTAATCCACATTTTATGCAAAAATTCCAACAAACGTAATTCGATTTGTGCCGTCATAAAAAAGCAATAGGAATAAAACATTAAAAAAATAATAACTATTTTTTTTTAATAACTATTAAAATAATTTTTAATAAAAAATAAGGTTTTTTTATATTTTTTAGACTTTTTCATTAAAAATTGCCATTTGCAATTTATGTCTGATAGATTATTTATTTATACATCCATATTAAGAAGTTCTCATAAAACTAAACCTTAAACAGTTTTTTGTTTACTGAAGTAATGGTTTCAGTAAATTTATTTCTTCAAATACTTATACAAGAACACATTTTAAATATTTGCACAAATTATGCCATCTGGTCACGTGCGAGTAATCGATGGCTAAAATAAACAACAAAGGAAAGGTATTTATATATGCCGACAATTGTTCCGAAAGGTAATCCCCTTGATGTTATGCGACAAAGTTGCCGCAACATTTTCGGCTAGATTTACATTCGAAGTGTTTTAACTGCTTTACAGTATCCGCAGAAGAATACAATAACAAAATAATTTTTAGAATCTAATATACACGCGCACTGGCTGGTATAGATTGAAGGAGATGTATCTTTCTTTATGTTGTCTTATGGCTTATTTTCCCTATGATGTCATCTTTTTTTGAGTCGATAGTACGTTAGCAACGTCGCCTTCTCGAATTTTCTGAAAGATCCTGCGTTTTTCCTATTCCTCATTTTTAGCCACTCACCTCCATCATATACCTTTATATTCAAAAGTGAAGAAAAATTCTTCAATAGGCCTCGCCTGAGAAACATTTGAAGGGTTATCTGCTTCCGGAACAAAATTGATAAATTGATTTACTAATATCACGTTTGTGTGACATTACTGACTTTATTTACAAAAACGATATATTATTATGTCATATTCTTACATCAAGCAATTTACTACATTTTGTTTCCAACCGCAACTGGATCGAATCATGTTTACTATAAATTGATTTTATTGGATTTTTATCCGAAAATTTTTGGGACATTCCGTGAAGTGGGGCAATTCCGATCTGATTTATGTACTATTTCTGAGCTGCAATTATTATTATTAATCGAAAAAAATGAAGAAAATTATATATAATCATACATCTTTTAGCTACACATACCATCATGTATATTAATCCAATGTATTAAAACACTATTTTTTTTTAATACATCAAGCGTGATCGGTTTTGCCCCATAATAGGGGGCAATTCCAATCACCCATCTATTTTTTTATAAAAACCGTTTTGAGAGCTACATGAGGTAAATCCAATAACAAAAATTTGAATTTAAAAAAAGGAAACTTACGGAAATAACAAAAAATATGTATTATAGAAATGACAAACAGATAAATAATGACATAAACTATAATAATTCAATAAACTAAAACTAAAACAAAATTTCATTCAACGCGCTTCCCTCTCAGTTCAAAAACGTACCTTCCCCTTCCATGACCAGCTGGATAATTTGGTTTTTGGAAATTTCCTAAATTTCGTCAACTTGGAGAAATACAAAAGTCATCTTTCCTCTTCATTAGAAACTACTGGTTCTTTAAAGTATTCTGAAGTAATAATAATAATAATAATAATAATAATAATTCATGCCCTTCGCATCCCCCAACAGCTTTCGCCAATTACAGGGTAATGAATATGCCATTGTTTTCTGATGCTTTCATAATGGATGAAGTGCTCTATTTTACTGTCCTGATAGCGCTTTGGAGGTTATTTGGGGTTATATTGCAGTCTCCCGCCAGACCATACTTTTTTTTTATAGTTTCTCACCATAATTTTCAATAAAACCAACTTAGAAACATGAGTATGTCATATTTCTACGTTGTTCTATGAGCATATTCTTTGTTCTTTTACTTTTCAAACTGATCGGTATTACCCCATGAGGTGTTAATTTTCCCCTTACTCTCTTGTCATTCTAACACTTTCATAAAGTCAAAAAAAAGAAACGGTGACGAATGGATGACAATTGATTCTTTTCACCTTATCCCTTTTCGAAAATTCACTTAGTTCTAGTGGGATTCCCCCAGTACTAGTTTGTTTCCGTCTGTA
Source organism: Protaetia brevitarsis (assembly GCA_004143645.1). Classification (NCBI taxonomy): domain Eukaryota; kingdom Metazoa; phylum Arthropoda; class Insecta; order Coleoptera; family Scarabaeidae; genus Protaetia; species Protaetia brevitarsis. Next base: position 606,680 of record RXPK01000163.1, on the reverse strand, counting down.
TGAAATATTACTCGTTGCCATTCCATCGGAAATTATTTTTTTAACACAGGAAACTTTAATGCAATACTTAAAAACCAGTTAGTTATCTATGTTATAAACAAAGTTTATTAAATGATTGTGTTGCAAAACTTTCTTATCCTTTCCATAGATGCCAGACTAAATAATTGCCGTAAAATCAGAATTGATCGATTTCACTCCATGCGATCGAATTTGCCCCAATCTTCGGTACCTTAGTAAATGAAGGAATTTACTTAATCATTATCAGGAAATGTAATTATAGGTATAAAAGTTTTATTATTCTTACTGTCATGCTATTATTGAGTTATTACAAGAATAAAAGCGACAATAAATTCCGTTTTCTCTTTCTCCTTTTCTTTCAAAAAAAAAAAAAACAAAATAGTACCATTTTTAGTAGATTACCGGATCGGTTACTGTATTCTTCCGGACCCACAGGGCGTCCGGACAGACCTCCGGCGGAGCACCGGCGACAGCCAAGTGCTTCGAGAACGTGGAGGTGTCTATGACGTCATTGCCGACGCTTTCCGCGACCCCCTCGCCGATCTTCCGTCTCCGTCTACCGCCCGTCCGTCCGCCAGGCACCGATCGAAAGCGCATTCTCAGGCACCGTATAGTCGGCAACCGTCGGCCAGCCGAATTGATCACGGCCGCTTAGTCATAGTCGTAAACGCAGCGCCGAATTGGCTGCATTTGTTTACTATACACAAGCCGTATAATACATTGACAGGCGGTGGCGTCGCTTGCAATATGGCAATTTCAGTTGTTGGCATCGATAAGCGTTACGTGCAGTGTGTCTTGAAAGTTCTACATCGCACGAGATGAGCCGCTCTAGGGACCGGTATACCGTCAGTGTATGCGTCCATTGATGCCCGAGTGTCTTCTTCGAATAGGACTGCATTGACATTCGTTTTTTTTGTGACTGTTCCGTGGGTGAGGACGCTGTATCTTCTTCGCTTTGCAGTATTTCGTTTGTTTATGGCCTGAACGATGCGTACCCTCTTGATTTGAATCATAATCCTAGTCGTCAATATCGTCTTGTTTGTCGTCATTATTACAGAAATGGTTTACCAACGAGTAGCGGCGAATAACAGTAAGTGACATTATTTGAAGATGTATTTAAACGCATATTATTCGATATAAAAGTTTGAGACAGCATTCCTATTAATCACTTCGGTTATAATCGTGTTGAGCTGAACTAGATGAGTTTATTGATCGGCAATAAATACCGTGTTTGATCATTATTTAAGTATGGTTTATACGTATGGATTTTATGACAGTGATATGGGTTTAGAAATATTGATAATGTTAATAATAATTCACTTATTCAGGAATATTTATAAACCCTCATAAATTTTGAATGTTCCCTTTCTCATGAATTACAATCAGTCAATAATGTTATCATAACAAAACCACAGACAAAAAAATAAAAAATCGCAATACACACTGAACTAGACTAATATACAGCATATGACGCAAAAATAAATTGATTATTTTCACCCAGATTAGCAACATTGATACCACAGCATAATAGTGACTAAATATTTTTGTCTTTACGTTGAAAACCTAATTTATATTTTGGTATATTTTGTGTAGATCACCGCGTATAAGATATCGGTGTGACGGAAATTATAGCGACTTAAGATAAGGCACTTTTGTCTTTAGGTACTATTAAGAATTTATTTAACAGGTTTTGTACATTAGTATTTAAATTTTTAGGTTATTTATATACTTAACGCATACGGAATATAATTTACAATTTAAATATTGGTGTGGAGAGTAATAAAAATACAATCTATGTAGACTTGTTATTAATCACAGTAGATCACTATGTGTTTATTTATTTATGTTTCTCCATGCCTCTTCGAAAAAAAAAATATCTTCATATTTTCAGAACGAAAAGTTTCGTGTTACAACTAGTTGCAGGTGTAGATTTATAATGTAACACCGCTACCTACTTTTGTCAAGATAATTTTTAGTGTTTTCGAAATTCTTTAATGCAGAAAATATTTTGTATAATTTTCTATATCCCATATTTCTATGTAATATATCCTGAATGTATGTTCGTATAGATTGAGATTGTTTTAGGATCCTCCATTAAATATCTATTTTTTCATTTATGATCAAGCAATTTTGAGGCATGTGTTTCTGATGGTATTTGGAATAAATCCAAAATATTGATTGTATAAACTCTATATCCTGTTTTAAATTTGTATTTGTAATATCAGTATGTTACAAATTCAAATTAGATCATGCAGAATCATCTGGAACCAAATTAAAATTTCATTACTGTATAATACCAGGTCAAGACACTTTTTTCTTTATTAGATATATATTATTCTTTTTTTTTCATAAGAATAGGATTATATTCGGTTTTTGTAGGTGTAGACAGGTAAAAGTACCGAACATATCTAGATACAGTTACTTTTATAAAACATCACTTGTATTTTTTTCTTCTTTAATATTGCACGATAAATATTAAAAATTAAAATAATGAAAGCCAGAATAATATCAATATGCATCACCACCGTAATGGACATTTTAAATATTATAAAATGCCAGTAAGGGCTCTACTCCGATAAGCCATTGAAAAGTGCGTCTAAAGCTATCTGGCTTAAATTAAAGCAAATCAGTTCAATCGATGCCACCCCTTCGAGATATTTACATAATAGTAGTAAAATTCAATATTTTTTTTCTCAGATATAAATAAACGATGAAGATGATAGAAACAACGCTCAATGTTGGAATAAAAATTTCATTTTACTTGAGTTTTTGTTTTTTTGGTTCAAACAACTATTTTAGGTAGCAATAACTTTAAAACATATATTTGTTGTCTCAATAATTTTTTTGTCGTTTGAACAACAACATTTAAACACATTGAATGAATCAACGTGATTATTTGAGTGTCAAAGCAAGAAAATATTGATTGAAATAAAATATATTTGTTGGAAAACCCGGTTTGTTTCTATTCAAATATTTCAGACTTTATATTGGATAGCAAATATTTCTTAAAATATTGGGCGTGCGCATTGTGTCATACGTTTAGAATTTCCTGGGGGTTAATAATGTAGGTCGATGTTTGTTGTGTCGTATTTTTGCCTGCCAAAAACGTTCTCTACATCGTGTTTGTAATTTGAACCATACAATAGCAGTAAGTATTATTATTATTATTAAGTACTTACTTCATTTCAGTAACTACACTTTAATATAATATGCATACCTATATTTATTAAATATGTAAAATATTACAAATGAATCATATACCTATCTAGCTGAGTCAGTCATTCATTGTAGCGGCATGTGTGAACTCCATTAAAAAATGGGGTTTTGAAAAACATGTAAATGTTATCATTGGTGAGTACGCAAATATTTAAACTTTTCCTGCGATTATAGCGTTTTATTTTGAGATCGTTAATGTATCACTTAACTGTTTTCTTGTTTAGTATCAGTAGGTTAGGAAAGTAATATTCAGTTATTTTTGCTATGTCCGTATCAGTTTCAGTTTCAAAAACATAGCCTGTGGCTTATTTACTACCATCACCAATTCACCATTGGAAGAATATTTTATAGTATTTAATAATAATAATAATAATCATAATAATTCATGCCTTAATACAATATACACTGTCTACTGAATAGAATACTGCTAGTATTGTATCTAAACGCAATGACTGTTTAATTAAAACTATCCATGTATTTGCTACAAAAAACTAATTTCATTCAACGCGTGCACTGCAAAAACTCCAAACTATAACAAATATTTGAAAGAAGAAACACATATTTTTGTTCCAAACAATAAGTTCAAACATTTCCGGATGCTTGGATTAAAACGACAGAATGTTGAGAATATACAAATAGAGAAGTTGTTTGATACAAATATTTTTTTTTTGGTTGAAACAATCCTTTGTCTCAGTGTACATTCTTCCCAAAAGAATCAGTGAAGGTTACAAATCAAGAGCATATTTCTCAGTTCATATGACATCACTTGTAAAGAATTTATTTATTTAATTGCTCTTACTAAGATCATTCAAAGAAATTAAAACTGAAAAAAAACATATAATAACCCTAAATAAACCTAACAGGCTAATATAACAAGAAAACTTGACTTCTTGTTATGTCAGGCACCTTAAACCGAACTGAAAAAAAAAACACCCCTAAAAAGGGGAATATAATGATAACTTTGAACTGAGTGAACGGAATTTTTCCTTGATTTTTGATAGAATACCCATAATCAGTGTTTACGTACATAATTTTTTTAAACGTGATAGCTTAAGTAATTCCTGAGAAAAAAATATTTAGTTTTTCCACCCTTATGTTAATATCTCGAATGGGGTGGCATCCATTGAGCTAATTTCTGGTATTTACACTATATGTGACAGTGGTATTCATTTGCTTTAATTTTAGCTCGATAGCCGTAGATCTGATAAGCCAGTGAAAGGTGAATGGCTTATCAGAGCAGAGCCTTTTTGTACGCCATTGGGGATTACATCTTTTAATTATTCTACATATGCATACGGGCGTACGATTGCGCAACTGTGAACTGTTAACTTCATATAAAGTCCGATCCAAAACGTAGATTTGCCAGCGTGGTATAGTGATACAAATACTTCTTCATTTTGCATGTAATCGTCAACTACAGATACTTTCCAATGCTTAAACCAACACACATGTTTCCATTAAATATATTTATTGGCTTTTGTGTGAACATTATCCACCTGCCGCGTTAAAAGTAACTAATGCGCCTACTTACGTATACACAAGCTTGTAATATATGCGCATACTTTTACGAATATTGTACAGACACGAACGTTAACTTCACATTTCTCTCCCTGTGATAAACCGTATAGGCACGGAGATGTGGGTAAATATTTATAGACACCGTGTTAATTGCTTAACCAAACGGTTTATAGGTTGTAGACTGTGGGTTTACTTGATAAGATAAACAGTTTTCTGTGTGCATTGAAAACAGACGGCTGTAAATATTCGTAGATAAGTAGTAAGAAGATAGTACTGTATGTAACATAATTGATTTTCACCTTTATTACAACTGAAATACGTACATACGAAATATCGCTTGTATGTAACTGTTTACAATTAGAATGTTCGAATAGTGGTTTTGATAGGAAAAGTGGTAAAAGCATCCAGGCATTTAATGACTCTTTTTGTGTAGAATGTATACAAATGAAAGAATGAAACATAACAATAGGGTGCATAACGCATTGTGTAGAGGGGCTCGAGACTTAAACAATGGAATCGCCTATTTAGAAACAATAGGTGAATGAAAGGCATAATCGTTGTAAAACGAAATGTTAAATCTCAGGATACATTTATACTAGGTTCCTAAAAACATTTGCATGTAATTCATAACTTTTATTTGTAACATACATCATTAACATAATATGAAGAATTGCATATATTCGTCGACTTCCCAATAAAATATAGGAAAGTAATCAGAATATTCTACTAAACTACTTGGCAAGTTACCAACTGTTTCCAACTTTATTTATGGGGTTGTTTTGCTCCCAAACTTCTTCCCTTGCCTCATTCCTGCTAATACATTGAACAGAGATGAATCGCTCGTTTCCTGCTCTCTCTTCCACCAAAATTAGAAAAATGGGAAAGCAAAACTCCGTATACAAATTTCCGCAGTCTAACGGTTGGCTTCTATCCCTAACTATGACTTTGTTTCCCTCACCCTTGATCAGCGTCGCTATACTGAGGGGTGAACGAGTAGGGTGAAACAATTTTATCATATCAGAATGTAAGATCTATTCCAGTGTCCGCCGTACACGAGATCTTTGACTACGTCTTGTCTAGACTTTGGTCGGCTATTTATACATAAAAATGGTAGTAGATATCCGACACGCTACTGTTCTCGCCTTGAAAAATCAATTCTGCAAAGTCGCCGAGTAAGTAAACGCTGATTTAATGATGTGCACATATAGAACTATGGGAAACCACAATAGAAAAAAAATCAGCACAACAAAATAAAACAAAACCAAGAAAGTGATTAAAAGTACGAAATGAAAGCGTGTTTTAACTACACTAAATAAGGAAATGTTGGCTAAAAGATCTCATTGTATAACAATTAGCTTATAAGCAATTATATTATTCTGATTATGTACCTAGGTACTTATCTGTTAAGAGATTCAATAGCAAATAGCAAATGTTATTATCACTCAGCCGAAAAAGTGTGCTATCCATCTTTGTTTACTTGTTACTCGCTGTCAGTCAAAGCCCCAATGGCGTACAGAAAGGCTCTGCTCTGATAAGCCATTCACCTTTCAATGGCTTATCAGATCTACGGCTATCGGGCTGAAATTAAAGCAAATGAGTACCACTGTCACATATAGTATAAATACCAGAAATTAGCTCAATGGATGCCACCCCATTCGAGATATTAACATAAGAGTGGGAAAACTAAATATTTTTTTTCTCGGGAATTACTTAAGCTATCACGTTTAAAAAAATTACGTAAGTAAACACTGATTATGGGTATTCTATAAAAAAATCAAGGAAAAATTCCGTTCAGTCAGTTCAAAGTTATCATTATTTTCCCCTTTTTAGAACAAGTTGGAAATTGAACACTTTTTTATATTTTCGTCCAGGGTTGTCACAGCGAATCCAAATTGCTGATTTTCTGATTGCTGTTCGTTTTGCCATCAAATCGAACAGAAATGCTTACAGCTGCGTTTCGCTGCAGGACACTAGTACCAAAACGGACAAACCTAATGTAAAACGAGTAAATACCTAAAAAATACCTAAATACCTAAAATACCTAGTTCATCACCAATCTCTAAAATATTGCTTAACATATAGAAAAAATATCGTCTGCCAATAACTACATAACGGATATCCCAAGTCTTCTCCACGTCATAAAGAGCAGAGTTAACCATTGCAAATTCATCATCGAATCAGTTTTAGTTCTACAATAGAAATAAAAATTACATAATGCCGGAACGGTATCGCCGTATTTGCACACGGGTATACATACTTTACTGTCGTTCATTGACTCATACCTTTTGTAATATTTATCCAGACGACTCTATGGCTGCATTATCGATATCGACAGGGTATCGCGTGAACCGATAACGAGTAGGATATGGATTATATGGAGCTGATACTTATGAATTATGCAAACGTTTCCTCCTAATTCGAAACTGGTACGATTAAAAGCAAATGGAAATATTATCGTGACCCGAATCTGGACACTTTGCGCTGCAACTGCGACAAAATTTAACTTTATCCGGCAAAAATTGATTTATTTAGCTATCTGGAAAAGTGCTTTTGGTCTAAGATAGTTTAAATCCTGTTGGCAGTTAGTGTACCATTTGGAGCATGCTGCTACATTGGTTTATTTTTCTGTTGATGCTTTCAGACCTAATTATATCGAAATGGAATTGTCATGTTTTATACCTACATATAGAACTGAAATGGAGCTCCTCTATCTCAGGGATAACATACAATGCCCCTTTCCAATTGTATTGATCCTAAGCCAACTGTAGTGTAGTGTTATCAAGTGGGCAACTTTCTCTCTTAATTGGTTTCTATTTAATTTAGATTATTGACTTTGCTAGTCGTTAATGCCACACAGTCTAAAGTAGACGGCAGATGCACCTGCCGCTGTTTTGGTAATATAATTATTCCCAGTGGAAAGCTCCCAAACATATGCCGAAGGGCTAACTTATAGTCCAGGTCATCTACTTTGTATCGCTGGCATAGAGTGGAAAGGCTATTATATGCTTACTTAAGTGTATGAGGTATATATATAACTATAAACCATGTTGTTTATTATTTATTAACATTCGAAATATAAATGAAAATTATGCCTTAAAACTTTATCGTGATGACTAAAAAAAAATGGATAAGTGATCTTAAAAAACAACAAATAATGCGAACTGTATAGAGAACACGATATGTTCCTAATAAATTAGTCTTATATAGGAGCAAGGTTATAATTTTGCGACCTTTACGGGGGTAGATCTGCAGATAACTTAGGAATCAGCACAACCTTGACTAGAACACCAATGCGCCTTAACCTTCTTAAGAGAATTTGTGTGCTTTGCAAAAGTGGAGCACTGTCCCATATCGCACGCTCAGCAAGTGTTGATATATTAGGAAATTTTAGCATATTTACAATGTTACATAAAAAGCACGCAATCGTTTCGCTACAGCCTACTTAATCTCTGATATTTTTATATGTGTTTGTGCACAACAGTATGTTTGTGTGAACGAAGCAACGAAGTGCGATGGTGGTAGATGCGTGTACTTAGTTTTCGTTTGTTTAAATGCTATTTGGGATAATTATACCACAATTTAGCTGTATTGTTGTGAAATTAACCCAATTTATATCTACGGAATATTATCTTGCGTAATGTGTTAGATTTGTGTAAATTGTAAATGAAACTAATATACTTACCTATCATTTATATGTATAATATAATCAAAATTTAAAGATGTTTAATTATTTGATGTTGCAATTTCGTAGAATTACAAGGATTTCTTTTCTTTATTGTAAAGAAATAAATTTATCGCCGCCATCAGACTTAAAGGACGCAGGATGTGAAGATAGATTAAAAAAAAACGTTTAACCATGTATCAGATTTAATAGTAATAATAATCAAGATTTAAGATATGTACTTTAACGAATAAAAAGGAAAGTTTAAGCAAAATCCATGTCACTCACCAGGTATAATTTTTTTTTATCCTATAACTGACGCGTTAAATTCTATTGGTAAATATCAAGGTCGCACTATTAAAAAATTTACATCCAACATTTACATATATGCATAACTAAACATTTTTTCGTTATTTATGTTTGTATATAGGTGTTACGAAACGAGATTGTTGCCAAACAATATTAGATTGTGGTCAAGCGATGCGCACAAAGTGGCAATTACATGGTTATACATTTTAATCTATTCACAGATTAGCTTAAAGCAGTTAATTGATTTTATTGCAGATGTGTTAACATATATGAATATTGTAGTTTCATTAGCACTCTTAAGCTAATTTAATTTCATTGGTTTCTCTTGTATTGACTTGAGCTCATGTGATATAGAATGGTTCGATAAATCGCCTCATCGACTATAATCCCTAGATCATATTATAGGGCGGATTTTGCTTAAAGTTCTTTAAAAACCTCAAACCCTTAAGCTCAGGAGCTTGTTCAATAACACTTTTCAGGATTTATAGCTATATGGTAGCCTTTTCCAATATCTTGAAGCTGTTTCTAGTAGAAAATGACATCATACTTTACTTTAATTTCTGCAGAGTGTAATTTTATTTATATAAGCCCTTTCCGTAAAAACAGAAACCATTATTATTTTTGACATTTTTACACTTCAAGAAGTTATTTCAACCAGATTCGGCAAACTGCACTCTCGCATGTACCAAGCCAGCACAATTGCTCCATTATTGGATTGTGCAGAAGTGATAGTTTTTGTTATGCAGTCTTGGGCCTCAGGCAATAGTTTTTTTATTTAAATAATTAGTATTCAAGATGGTATATTTTAGAAGAAAGCAGCGATTTTTGTATTTTTTTAAAATCTAGTGTATACAGTGACCTCTTTTGTATATAGTGTCTTTAACATCTCTTCAATGTCAGCGAAAATGTTTTGTGTCGCATATTTTTAAAGAAAATTTCTTTCATATACTTCCCAACGGCTTAGAGTACAGAATTTGACCTAGAATGTCCACATTTGTAATAGTTTCGGATACTTGGATTGCGACAGAATATTCCTACGGTCGGGAGTGCGCTATTTTAGAAATACCTACACTCAGAAAAGTACCTACATTGAGCTAACCAAAATTTAGTTAATTTAACAATGCTGTTTGGTTGTATATGGCGAACCAAATTTTTTTTGTTGCAGGAACGAAAAAAAATTGTTAGTACAACAAATTTATATTTTGATAGTAATCCTAACAAGAGTTCGATCCAATATTTTGAAACGTATCACCTGAAAAATAATTGTTGAAATAACTTAGTTATGATAACCAAAATTTAAGTCAAATTAACCAAATTGTTCTAGTTAGTTCAAATATACATTGTGCTTTTCAATTTATCAAATTTCGAATAATACAATTAAATAAATATTTAATTGAACGAATCTTTAATCTTGTTTTAACAACGTACTATTTCAGGGAGTCATGCGGTCGACATTCTAAACACGCTAAGTGTTTGTTTCGCATATTAGGGGTTTGATGGCGAGAATCACTGCATCGCTATAGTAGGCAGTTAACCCTCCGTAGATACACTACAATTTGCGCACCTGCCTAGACACACATGGGTCTGTGGTGCCCGGCCGTTTTTTTACCATACTCACACTTGTTTAAAAAATCTGAAGAAAAAAAAATCAGGAGAATAGTTTGAAATCTATAGAAAGAGATCATGCATTGCGTTATGGATAAAAATTAATTTTTATTATTATTATCTCAATGGAAAGTGATATGAAACACGAGAAATGTACGAATTTCTAAAAACGGCCGATCACCACAGGCCCATTTGTGTTTACAGAGGATTAAGGAAGTCGCCCTTTCAACGATCACAACTCCTATTAGTGGTTTATCTGGTAGATATACCAGATTAATATGTTATAAACGCACTTATCATCCTAGTTATGCTAAATATTCTGTTACTGGAGTGAAATAGGGGAAACGCCATCTACGAACAATTTCTGTAATACACTTAAGTATTTAACGTATTTACTGTGCTATATAGGGAGAAAACTGCTACAAAATAGATGTGCTTTTAATAGTAATAATAATCGATAATTCAATTTCTACAACCCAAAACGTAATTTGATTTAATGCTTTAGATTTGCCTATCTAACCGTATCTTTAGTTGAATGGAAAACTTTCTAGTAATATTAAAGGAACCATTTTCATTGTTAATTGGAACAAGTTCAAACTGTGATTTAACTCAAACGACTCGAGCTAAATTCTTTTCTTTACAGAACCCGAGAAATTGCTTTGGTTTAATTCAAATTTTGGTCCTAACAACCGGATCGTTACTTTGTTCTTGGATTACACCTTAAATCAATATTCAAATTCGCCACTTCGTTTCCAATTTGCAACCCCATATCATGGCAAATCAACCATTTAACGACAGAAATAAACTAGGGACTCGTTAGTGGTCTATAGATGTTAATGAACTCATGGCTTCATTGGTAATATTTTTCCATTGTTTTTTTTTATAATAATGAATAAGTTAATTAATAAATTGTAACTAAATTAGGGCTAGTACAATTCAATCTTCTTAAAACAATTTGTTATTCATATTTCTTTTTAGACAAAAATGCTTTTCATTCAGTGTTTGTATTTCAGGTACAGCTGTGACAGATTGAAAGTTACCGACCTGAAACGCAAAAACCGTGACATCTTTTATTAAAATTAGTATAAATAAACAGTTGTGATGAAAACAGCATGCTTGGATCCGTAGGATTATAATTTCCTTCCAGCTATACGTAGCAGGAAAGAAATGGAATTATTTAATGGATAGAAGAAATGGGAGATTAAATACAAAAAGCCAAGAGGCTGCAATATTTCCGGAGACTCAATGTCACAATAACAAAAAAATGTAGTGCATTGGTTTGACGATGACAATAATAGTTATATCCGCCGATGTCAGTAAACCAACCTTAAAACTTCTATTCCCTAATTCATTGCGTTTGCGTGGATAAAATGTGCTTTTAACTAATGGCATCTGCCAGACGTACCTGTGCCAACGATAGTAAAACCAATCGACGAATTTTCGTTTTAGGTCGGCAACTTTCATTGTATCACAGCTGTACATACATACGTATGCTGATGTAACTGAAGTAGAAATAAAATATACATATACTCTACCCGTTTGAGTATATAGGTTCACACTTTGAATGCCTGTCGCCATGCATTTCTATCGCAGAGTGCACATCAAGTACCTACAGCCACCTACAGCCATTGCATTTTGGATCAAATAACTAATACATTTCACAAGCTCTTTTCAACGTGAGAAATTCTGTTGCTTTTAGCTTAGTATATTTGCAACTTTCCGTTGAATTTCTAACTTCGAACCATCTTAATAATTAGTAATCAGCATACACATCAATAATATTATATAAAGTTTGATTCTTAAAACAAATTCCAATTAATTTCCAATTTACAAAATATGACGGTTTCTTTTAATAATTAAATAAGAATACTTCTGGAAACATGACACTACACCCTATATTTATCACCCCACAATAATGGTAAGCGTGTAGGCGCTTCTACATGCTTCTTTCGCTTATAAATAGGGCATGACTATAATTTTCAACGTAAAAGCGTCATTCTTTCTTCGCAAAACGTCTTCCACGAAGCCTAGTACATTTATTGCCGCTATATGTAAGTTATCTTGAATTGGTAGGCGGTATGGTGTATATTCCTGGTACTGTGTATAATTTTCAAAGAGAGACGGTGCCTGTTGGCAGCGACAAATACACGCATAGGTTGTAATAAAAAAAGCTATAAAATCATGAGTAATACGGTATATGTGTTAGGAAAAGCGCCTAGTTGTCGGAGGTCAGAATTTAATCAGAAACTTAACGACTATTGGCAAAATGCTTACATTATACGTGCTTGTTGAACTGTTTGTGGGGATATAATTATTAAATATTTGAAAAGAAGACTATTTACATTGCAACCTAGTTGGTTGTACTTGGTAATGTGACTAATATTGTTAGTTTTTTGGTACGTGTTTTTGACAGTAATTTAATATTCCTAATGGTTAAGTAATTATAGAGTATCTATAATTATTGGGCTGGTCAATGTGTATTTTTTTTATTGCAGCTCTTTAAACTTGTATTTAAAAGTGGGATAAAGTAAGTTTGTTTAAACAATATCTGCAACAGCAAGAATAATAGAAATATACTGGCTCTGGTTTCTAAATAACTAATAAATCTAACTAAAGGTATGTACTGCATTTCCATCAATACGATCCAATATATTTTCATTTCATTCTAATTATAGTAAAAAATCGGAATAAATCTGGATTGCGATAGTTCAGATGCTGTAATAATTCGAATTATTTTTTCCATAGTCACTCCTACATTGCCATAGCGGACGTATGTAGGATTTACAGCTAAAGTAGGCAACTAATGTTTTGTTTCGCAGTTTTTGGTATTAAATTTTATACTCTGCCCATAGAGCAACTAATCTAGAAGTAAAGTAGTAAAACACAAAGGAAAGGACGATAACGATTTGTGATATTTGAAGTTTTATTAAAAAATGAAGAGTTTCATTGTTTTTTTATACTTTCGAAAACAAGTATATTACTTAAGCGAACATTAAGCGGCAGCTTTTGTAATTTGTTCCGCTTGATTTCATTTGAATCAAACTACCTGTCTAAACTGAAGATCGATTAAAAAAATAATGCCAATTGATTAAATTAAAAATAGAAAACAATCGCATTATCGCAGGAAGATTAGGGTTGCTACCCATCCTTCGCTTTGTAACTGTGTCCTCTTGCCCTCCTTTAACAAGATAAATCCTCACAAAGGCTCAAAAAAGTGATTAGATCAGGGATGGAATAAAATATATACAAAGCGAAATGAATGTCATGACCTAAAGAAAAAGGCGTCACTACTTATGAATGAATTAGGAATGGTTGATCACTTCATTTTGCCACTAATTTACAAAATTTAGCCTAATATCTCCTCTCCCCAAGTTTGTCCTCCTCGCCGAACACATGTAACAGGTGGCAACCCTACATAATTTATATCCGAATCAGGCTTCTGTGGTTTAACCAAAAATAATGTTGACTTTTTCATTTTACACATGAAACACGCTGTATATTTTTACTAATTTCAATAAAACCCTGCTTCAAGAATACAGCATTAATGTTTAGCATTCCTATGTTTAATAACAACAAATATATTTTAATTTTTTTTTTAAATCATGTATCTTTAATTATTCATGCAACTAAAATTTAGTACTTGATTTAAGTTGTCAGAATTAATTGTGTAAATAGTTGTAATAATCTCCTAATATTGATTTATATGTTTAATATTTTTTTATTGATTTTATTACCATTATTAATACTAGTAATGGTTCAATTAACTGAAAAAGGACATATTGAAATTCAAATGATAATTGAGTTTGGTAACCGCGTTAGAACTCATAAAGACATATGCGATTTATTTAATAATTTGCATTAAGATCGGTATTCAATAACACGACTTGTCGTTGGTAAAACTTTAATGAAGTTATTGCTCAAGGTATTAGAGGAATTTCCACAACTTTCTACTACATCCCTCGCACTTAACTATGATATAGGTTACCGATGAGTAGTCAGAATATTGAAGCGCGAAGAACATCATCCATATGAACAACAATTAGTGCAAGAATTATTGGACGGGGATTCTGACCGTAGAATAGAATATTGCGAAAAAGTGAGGTAGATTTGCAATAATTACCAATATTTTACATACAATTTGCTGTTTTCCCACGAGGCTATGTTAAGTTTGAATCACCATAATTGTGGAAATATTGGTCAATAGATAACTCTCATTGGATGCTTCAAACCCATATACAACATTAAACAATTAAATGTTTGGACTAAATATAAATATGCAGGCTCATCGAAACTCCGATTTACATTTAATTAAATATGAAAAATCTTATTAATATCAAAGTAGCCAGGTCAGAGATATTCGAATGGATCGGAGTTCAGTATTTGTTTTTTTTTTTTTTCCTAACAAAAATATTAACATAATATGAACATTTCTAATGCTTACCCAAAATCACTGCACGTCAGTTACCCGTTGCCTCTACAAATTGACCCTTAATTCGCAAAAATCAAGGGCCACCGTATGCAATCGGGCAACTGTTGTGATAACGGTTCCTAAGAAATATTTATCTGGTAAGTAATAGATAAATATTTGATAATTATGTCTGCTATGTAGAACACTTATATCGGGTATGGAAAGTTAGTGTAGTGAAATAAGAGAACCGCCATCTTCACGACAATTTCTGTACTTAACAAAAATACTCCAAACTGTAGTACTGGTAATGCTGTATACTTCTCTGCTGAGTTCAGTGTTTCTGCTGATGATGATAGCTTTGCTATCGAAACGTACGTCCAGTTTAGTGCGGTTTGTGGTGAGGGGTCTAAGAGAAGTTTACAATTTCTGTACTTGTAGACTATGTTTAACGTATTTGCTGCTATAGTCCTGAAAACGTTATTATTATATTTTTAGAACATCATAACGTGATGATTTACAGTTTTGTAATACAATTTTGACGTAAATCTACTACAACTTTATCTGTAACTCTACTGACTTTGTATACAATAAATAGTTTCTTTAAGAAAATTCATATATCCAAAATTTATTTTTTTGCTGTTAAGGTAATTTATTTGAATAAAAGATATTATTTTTAACTGTAATTTTCCAAATTGTAAGAAACGTTAAATTTTTCTTAGTGATATTACAATGTTAATTTTTTTTTCTAAGAAACAGAATTTTTCCATGAATATTCACGTAAAACATTTTGTACATTTACCCCCATTGCATGCGGAAAATTATCAAAAAAAGTGATTTTTACCAAGAAAAATTACCTAAATTTTATAGTGTGTGAGTAAGCTTTTAACAGTTAATGCTGAATTAATTCCAACGTGTACGCAAGTTGTTTCGGATATTCCATGTTCAAATTGTATCAGAGTCCGTAACAGACTTAAAAGAACAATAAAGAGATTTTCTAATATGAATTAATACCATCTACTAATAAAAGTTTTTCCTGAGAGATATTAGATAATATTTTTCTTGGTAATGTTACAATTCTAAAGATTTTTTTCTACGAAACAGAATTTTTCCATTAATATTCACGTAAAACATTTTGTAGATACGTTTACCCCCATTGAATGCGGAAAATTATCAAAAAAAGTGATTTTTACCAAGAAAAATTACCTAAATTTTATAGTGTGTGAGTAAGCTTTTAACAGATAATGCTGAATTAATTCCAACGTGTACGCAAGTTGTTTCGGATATTCCATGTTCAAATTGTATCAGAGTCTGTAACAGACTTAAAAGAACAATAAAGAGATTTTCTAATATGAATTAATACCATCTACTAATAAAGGTTTTTCCTGAGAGATATTAGATAATATTTTTCTTGGTAATGTTACAATTCTAGAGATTTTTTTCTAAGAAACACAATTTTTCCATTAATATTCACGTAAAACATTTTGTACATTTACCCCCATTGAATGCGGAAAATTATCAAAAAAAGTTATTTTTACCAAGAAAATTACCTAAATTTTATAGCGTGTGAGTGAGCTTTTAACAGATAATGCTGAATTAAGATATTAGATAATATTTTTCTTGGTAATGTTACAATTCTAGAGATTTTTTTTCTAAGAAACAGAAATTTTCCTATAATATTAACGTAAAATACTTGTGTTCTAGGAACATATCTAGCATTTCGCCATTTTCTTTAAGTTTCTGTAAATTTACCCCCATTCAGTGCGGAAAATTACCAAAAAAAATAATTTTTACCAAGAAAAATTACCTAAATTTTTTAGTGTGTATTGTTGAATTTCCTTTATTTCCTATTTTATTATGTGTATTTTTAAATAATTATTTGGCTTCCATATTTTGGTTATAGGATTGTAAAATACAATTCTAATTTAAATACGCTGTTTTTTTTTTTAAATATTTTCGCTTGCAATTATTACATTTTTTTAATAACAATTTTATATGGCTTTGTACTGCTATCACTTTTTATTTTCAAATCTCCAGTTACCAGCGTGAAACATTTTTTTAGTCAAGAAGTTGCTGCTAAAAATACCCAAACCGATACTTGACGAAGCTCACGTACTGGAAACATTCCCGCTTTTAATTTTCTCATCGCCGGACGCCGCCTCGCCGCCGTGTTGATTCCCGAGTCTCCTTGATAAAACGTAAAAGGGGCACTTAAGCGCTCGCTACGTTAAACAAGGAATTAGAACTGCACAATCGTGCCCTTTTCCCGCGATTACCTTCCGTAACGTTCTTTATTAAAACATTAAACACTAACGTTAAGAACTGCAGCGGGGAGAGGGGGCGCGGGACTCGATTCAATTGCTTCGTCCTTAAAGAATCGCCGGTAATACCGGCCGTGGATTTATAAACTAATAAAAGTGGCGGAGGTCGGTGTTCCGGTGTCATTCTTCGGTTGCGCGTCGCCGTAAAATTAGTTTTATCACTTTAATTCCGTGGGTTAGGTGGTGTTTCTGTTGCGGTCTCCGGGCCGAATGGGGGGATGTTCGTACCGTAAAAACGCTTGTTACTTTTGTTCCCGGTCTCGGTCGCCGACGTCCGCAGGCGGCTAAGACGACGACACATCGCTTCTACGTATCGTCTTATATAAGATTTTGTCGGAATTAAAGTTTATAAACTTGTTGCGACGCCCGGGACGTTGAGAGTAATAGCCCTTTTTTATTGCTCGAGCTTAATTTAGCCACATTTATTGACATAATTTACAGTATACCAGATGTACGTTGAAATTACGTGGTTAGCGCGTCGAGCTAATCCGGAAAAATGCGCAAACTGTTAGATATCATTTTAAAGTATCGCATGTTGAGAAATGCAATATTTCGCAACATTCTTTAATATAGATTACTTATATGCCTCATATTTATTTTTTCACCTATTTACTCCGAAACTAATGAAGATAAAAAGTTACAGTGAATTGAAAGCAATTGGAAACAGAACACTGCATAAATCTGCTTCCAATTGACTACGCCAATAGTTTATTAACCCAAAATAATCTGAATTATAAAGTGTGTTTTTTATAGAGGTATAAAACTTTAAGTTGGCAACACTTTTTTAACTGGCGGCCATTTTGTCAACTGTCAAGTGATTTATGTTTAGTTTGGTTTGGCATTTCAACATGAATAGACTGAAGTCTGAACAACGCTTCCAAATTGTGCAAATTTATTTTGAAAATCACGGTTCTGTTCGAAATACGTATCGCGCACTACGTCCATTTTACGGTCAACATAATCGTCCATCAGAGCAATTTATTCGATTAACTATGGAACGTTTTCGCACCACGTTTACTCTAAATGATAATACGCATCCACAGGGACGTCGTACAGTGCGTACAGAAGAATTGCTGCTGTAGAGTGTAGCGTAGAGCAAGACCCCGAATCAGTCATCGTGCACAGGAATTGGATATGTGTCCATCCACTTTATACAAGATTTTGCGGAAAGATCTTGCTTTGCGTGCTTACAAAATCCAACTCGTGCAAGAATTGAAGCCACACGATCACCTAGCAAGGCGTAGATTCGGTGAATGGGCCCAAAACAAGATTGCCGTTGATTTTCAAGCGAATTTTGTTTAGCGATGAAGCTCACTTTTGTTTGAATGGATACGTCAATAAACAGAACTGCCGTATTTGGAGTGATGGTAATCCTCAAATGTATGTTGACACACCGTTACATCTAGAAAAACTGACTGTTTGGTGTGCTTTATGGGCTGGTGGAGTCATTGGTCCGTACTTCTTTAAAAACGATGCTTGTCAGAACGTTACTGTCAATGGTGACCGCTATAGAGCTATGACTACTGACTTTTTCGTTCATCAATTGAACAACCATGATGTGCAGGAGCTGTGGTTTCAACAAGACGGCGTAACATGTCACACAGCTCGTGCCACAATTGATTTATTGAAGGAAACGTTTGATAACCGCATAGTTTCACGTTTCGAACCTGTGAAATTGGCCTCCAAGATCGTGCGATTTAACGCCGCTAGACTATTTTCTATGGAGATATGTGAAATCGCTAGTCTGCGCCGATAAGCCCGAAACGATTGACCACTTGGAGGACAACAGTCACCACGTTATTGCCGATATACGACCACAAATGTTGGAAAAAGTCATCGAAACGGTGACGGTCGTTGCGGTCATATGCCAGAAGTTATATTTAACTTATAATGCCAGAAGATTATCTTTCGAATAAAGCAAATTTCATGTCAATTTAAAAAATCATCTTTGTTTTATTCCATTACAAAGTTCTATACATCTATAAAAAACACCCTTTATGTATCAAATTTTGCGATAGTTTGCGAAGTGAGCTAAATTCTTCGCAAGAAATTATTTGGTTTTTTGGTGCACTCTGGACTCCTATAATATTCTAGGCTTTCTTAATTGGTAATTTGTGACGCCACCAAAATTTCTCGCCAAAAAAATAAACAAACTACTGCTGACTCCTCCGAAAGGTCTAAAGTTCTTACCTGTCATTCAGGGTCCCGCCGGCTTCAGTGGAGACGGGTGTGGGTTATACAACAGAGAACGAAAACAAAGGCGCCACCCGCTTTTAAAACATACCCTGTCGAGGCGTCCGTCAAAACGGGAAATTCGGGGATTGAAAGTAAAAGGGAAATCAGCGTAACGAAAATTAACGAAACTACAAGTTTGCTTGGTAAATGTAAATAACAAATTTATTTTAAGAGTAGTAAAATTAAGCTTAGTGTAAAAAAAAGAAATTGTAAATATTTCCAATTAAATATTGGGTGGAATTAAATACACCTTCCACGAGATATTCTTTAAATTGAAAAAAATATATATATATAACGAACCATCTATCGTCTAAAGACGTATAAACAGTCACTAAACTGATTAGGGCTCGAAATAAAAACAAGCTTAAAATAATTAACACAAAACAAAAGTTACTATAGTACACTTGTATGACAAATTTCGGATGGGTTTCCGTACGCGTTACCTTGATGATCACCAATGCAATTGCGCTAACAATATCATTACAGTAACGAGATTAAAACGCGACAACAATGTTTACATAAATTTAAATATCACAACGCTCAATAGCAAGAATAAGTAAAAGAAAAAATAATCAAGAGCCCCCGAAGCCTAATTTGGCTACTTTACTCTAAATTCATGACTCTACTCCGTAATTTAGTCGAGTATACAAAGTAATTAAAAAAGGTAAAATTTAAAAGCACAAGCCTGTATGTTTCGTCTCCAAGACGTCCTCCCTTACGTCTGGTGTCCTCGGAGATACGTGCTGACTTTCCGGTACTGACGGCCACCCCAGGCTTGGTATACTCATATGTAAGAGTGGAATTAAGCGGTGTTTTATTCCCTGAATGGCAGGCACAAGATAGGTTGTAACAGGATCCAAATACGGAGTTACATCAATCCGTCCAAAATTAGGCAACGGTAAAATATACCATTATAGGCCCACAGCAAAAAAAAATATATATAAAAATGAAAGAGAACCCGAAGGTGAAACCCTTGCGTCCAAGGGTTTAGGATAACCACACGAGTTCAGACGACACGTGGGTGGTGCTAATACGAAGGTCGTTCTGACTGCAAAAATCCGCCTAAGCGATGCGAACCGTAATACTTCCAAACTAGGACCTCGCCCAAACCATCAAATAAATTACGATTCAACCAGCAATCGACACAATCTGCCCTTAAATCCGCATAAACTAAAATGCGTAAATTCAACACAGCAAACGGCAGTTGCGGACGACGCAACGCAGGTCTAATCACTTATAGAGCCAACACGGGAGTCTCAAAAACGGAAGATCGTTTCGAACCTTTTCCGATAAATTGACGATTCTAGAATTATCAATACCGGAAACGACGTAAATTAAATCCCACAAAGCAAAACGCTCTAAACAATCCCCTAGACTAATACAAAACACTCGCAGATATGATAACTTGAAGAGAATTAAGAAATGAAAAGTTGGTAACCCTGACTTTACCGAACAACCGCCGGTAACTTCGTTCGCTCTGTCAAAACATCTGACAAGTGAAATAAACAAACAATCGTGGTTCACCAACTCTTCCAGACAACAGAAGAAAAGTATGGAAAATAACAAACAACAGAGAAAAAGCAGGTAAAATGAGACTGAACAAAACACAGATCGGAAGTATCCCTGGTA
This sequence comes from Protaetia brevitarsis, assembly GCA_004143645.1. Classification (NCBI taxonomy): domain Eukaryota; kingdom Metazoa; phylum Arthropoda; class Insecta; order Coleoptera; family Scarabaeidae; genus Protaetia; species Protaetia brevitarsis. The sequence goes on along the minus strand of RXPK01000163.1, from coordinate 585,763 downwards.
AGGTAGTAAAAATGAGTAAAACTTAATGCTAACGTAACCTCCACTTCTAGTGACAATACCAAGAGCAAGATTAAGAATTAACAGAAATGTAACACTTATAGCGACTTAGTATGTTACACCCCAAGGTTACTCCGAATAAAGGAAACGTTAAATAGGTACAGCTAGGAAAAATAGAAACAGTACAAACGATAACCGTAAAAGAATGAAAACAACGTTACAAACTGTATTGTATTTGTGACGTATTGTACTGATATTACACAGACAAAAGGGATTCTTTAAATCAAAGCAATATTTATTTGCTCCTACTTAAAAGAACAAGTTCTTCCAGTTATCAAATATTTCTTTTAGTTAACACGCATTTCTTTTATTGAAATAGTACCATTTTCAATTGAAAGAAAAATGTACTAACTGAAAAAAAACTGTTCTTTTAAATTGTGGCAAAGTGATATTTTTTTATTTAAAAAATCCTTTTTCTGTGTGTTACAATAAGTATATAAAAAAAAGTTTCAGTAATTGAAAGATAACCAAACATATTTGGCTGAGTTCTAATAATATTAATAATATATGGCTATTATTGCCCCTGATGATAGCCTAGGTTCTAAACATGTAGTACACATAATGAAAAGGATTGATTAGGGCTTTTATTCAATTTTTCGATCGAAATATCAATTAACGACTTAATGAAAAGAAATAAATACCAGTATTATGTATGAATTACATCAAAAATAGTACCTATAAAAAGATTACATATATACATACATAAATCAAATAGGTGTTAAAGTCATGTACTTCATCGTATAGGTAATCAATAATGCAAGTACTCATCAGTTAAATAAAATGAATTAGTTATGAAACAGAGCATTAATTCGCAACAACGTCACGTAAATAAATATAATTTGGTAGCTCCATCAGTATAAATTTTCCGTTTATTCTGATATATGTACAGTTAAGGAATTAAGTATGTGAAGACTTCTCTAATACGGAGGCAGCACAAATTACGAACGAGATTTACGAACGAGAATGCTTCTCCTTCTCTTTCACGCTCGCCTAATTTTATGCGAGAATTATTAGAATTAGAATATATTTCGACCATTAGTCATAAAAATGAAATCAGTCAAGTAAAATAAGACGATAGTTAGTCCGTAAAACATTACATCACATATTGAAAAACAAACATTCATTTGTACTAAGAATCATTAAAATATTCTTTGGGATTATAGAAGCATTTACTAACAAAGATATTTTTTAAAATATCTTTTAAAATGCTGCATACATTGCTGAAACTTTCTCAGAGTTTCCAGAAGCGCCTAAAGATGGAAATCCACGAGAATGATGGACCGCCCTCATACGTCACCGTAGTGTGGCCCGGGATTCTCAGATCATCTCTTGTGTTATATTCATAACACGTTATTGTTCAACATTTTTATCATTGAACTGCTACACAATCTTACTTGTCCAGTTTTGGCATATGCAGATGATATTAAACTGTTTACTGACATTTCTTCCAACTCGGATGTCTGCAGCCTGCAAGAAAATCTGAATAAATTTGTCTATTGGTGTGACATTCATAAACTGAAGCTGAATGTGGACAAGTGTTTTACTGTCTCTTACACTCGAACCTCCTCCCCTGTAACATCAGTATACAATATTAATGGTATTCCTGTACGGATAAAATCTCACATTGAAACTCTTTGTACGAGTGCTTTGAGATCACTAGGATTTTTGATGCGTGTTTCCCGTTACTTCAAAGACAGCAACCTCATTAAAACCTTATATTATGCGCATGTAATGAGCAAGTTGGAGTACGCTCCTCTGGTTTGGTACCCGGTTTATGCCTGTGACTCCATACAGCTGGAACGTATACATCGCAAGTTCCTGAAATTCCTGAGCTTCAAACAAGATGGTATATATCCCGAAAGAGGTATTTCACAGTCTCAGCTATTAGAACGCCACAATATGTTATCTCTTTCCGCAAGAAGAAATGCCCTCTGTGAGAGATTTTTGGTGGGATTGCTAACTGATAGAATTGATTGCCCATTTCTATTAGGCAGAATTGCCTTACATGTGCCTCGTCTCAATTCAAGGACAGAAATCACTTTTAGTTTGCCTCTAGCCAGGACAAACATTCTGAAACGGGCGCCGGTGAAATTGGGGAATGCTGGAAACGTCGGGTTTTAGTACCTTAATTCTTTAAAATCTCTACGCAGAAATAACACGTGCATTATACTATTTATTATATTTCTTAATATTATTTGTATTTTATATATAATCTATCTTTGTCTTGTTGGTGTGCATAACGCTAGATAAAGATGTGTACTGCGTATTTTCCTTATAATTTATATATCTTTTGCATTTCTTATGTGTCCCTTAGTTGGGTTGTATGACCTGTTGGACGTAAATAAATGTTATTATTATTATTATGACTCGCCATTTGTCTTGTATCGCTGATAATTTTAAATTGTAAAGGGGCAATTTATATTTTTATATATTTTCATAACTTGTAAAAGCTTTTGCAATAAAAGCTAAACGTCGTTGTACATTTCCACCTTTTTCTAAGGATCTAAAAAACAAGACAAAGAAAAAGAAATTAATATATTATATACTGGTTAAGGAAAGAAATTTAAAAAAAATGTGAATGTTTTAATTTCACGTTAAATACAAAAAAAGAAAATAGTTTTAATCAGTCTAAATTGATCGTAATTTGAAAATTATGGAGATTCTGCATTTTCAAAATAAGTATCCTAATATACAAAAAGCCAAACATCGCTCCATTTATTTAGCAACTATTGATTGTAATAATTTTGCCAGAAGCAAGCCATGTTTAGCATCAAGTTTTATGCAGTAACGAACTCCATGCAGCATTTATATATTTATATATCATTTGCGGTAAATATCGTCGAAATTTACTGCGCAATCTCACAGCATCTCAGAACCGTTAAAATTAAGGCGCCAATGGAATACAATCATACCTAAGAATTTAAGATGTTAATTCTCTTAATTTTAACCTGATATCAGACTAGCGACCTCTCTTACAATAGACACCAATGATGCGCTAATATGCTCAATAGACTGTAATAGTTATGTTTTTTTTTTATGATTTTCTACTTGAATGGATCTGTTTAGAAGATGATTGTTGAAAATCTCCAAAAATATTTTCCTGATATATCGTAAAATAGTAATTTTATCCCATACAAATTCTATGGTCACAAAATATTTGTGCTTTACTTACAATTGTGTTGAGAGGGGGAGTAATATTCCCTTACTTTCGCTGTAGTTTGTGTTGCCTACGTATTAGAAAACTGTCCAGAAACGTATTTCCTCAACTGTACTACCTTGCACAATTTAATTCATATAGGCAATAATACCATTTATCACAAAACTAAACCTAAGTTAAAATGAAATCATATTCTACTTCTCTTCTTTTTTTTCAGAGTTTAATTATTACATACTTGTATTACACATTTATCCCCTCCTAGAAATTCTATTATGCCGTGATTGCGGGCGGTTTTTGCGGACGTAACAAGCGGTTCCTAGCTTTAGCGGAACATTATGTAGCACTGAGCGCAGAACATAACACTTTTACAAGCAGACGATAACATTACAACGTTACTCATAAAACGTTTGCTGACCTCTCGGCGTTCGCTGCAGCCACACTACGCCGGAATTAATTAATTTAAATATCAAGTAACGTTCACGGCTCGTTTTACGTCTGGCGAGCAGGGTTTTACAAGAACCAGAAGTTGCAAGCAATATCACGGAACGTATTTGCGAGTAGAACGGATGCCCTCATGAAAACATGCTACAATTAACACATTAATTGCACATACAGCACTTTTTTTTTGGTGTCATATTAAACCTTTAGTCGGTTTTTATGTCATAGAAATTACATTGTTTTTTTTTATATCCTGCGCATTTTCTAAACAAGAAAAAAAATCTTGTTTACGTACTTACAAACTTTAAACTTTTCTTCAAGGTGAAGCGTTCAATATTCCATTGTTACTGAATAACTCTAATAACATCCAGGCGCGACAGTAACTAATCGATAATAATAATCAATCAAGAATGCCCACGGTTCTGTTACAAAGTAAATGCCTATGTATCTATCATCATTATTCAAACTTAAAAATCACAATGCGTATACCGCAATTTACATTTATGATCTCATCCTATTACAATAAAGCGTTCACGAGCTGGTGGTTCCGCACAAAATACGAATGTATAAATTTACAAGGTTAATTTATATGCGTGGGTATGTGATGTGGACTTATGTAATTATTACTTCACGGTTTATATTTCAATATTAGCATAATATTGTGTCTGCAAAAGGTATAAAATGTATCGTCTTTTAGTTTTGCCATTGGAGATTTCGTGTTGATTTATTCATTGGCGTAAAACTTTATTACCTACTAGCATGTATACTTTTACTTTCATGTGATAAAATCCTTGCATATCGAACAAAATTTGCACGTAAAAGTCGATGTTTTTCGTGATTTTCAAAGTAAAAATTCAGTTTTATGCAATTTGTGTATTTAAATGCTCCGTAAATGCATTTGTGTAGGGTAAAATTAAAAAGGAAGATCATTCGTTAGCAAAGAAACGCTTTAAGTTAAACGAATTTATTTCACTAATGAACCTAGTCATTACTTTACCAACAGTTGTAAACAATATTTTATCATAAAAATGGCATATTTCGTTCTGACGATGAAAATTCACTCAATGAATGTAGATTAATGATATCACGTCCAATATTTTTCTCAGTATGAAGGAAAAGCAACATGTTGGTTTTGTAGTAATACTAAAGGAACCATTTTCATTGTTAATTATTAGAACTAATTGAAACCTTAATTTGATTAAACAGATTCAAGTTAAATTCCTTCTTTATAGAACCTGAGAAAATGGTTATACTCAAATTTTGGTCACAATAACCAAAAACAAAATTCAACAAAAAGCATTTTAGCAAATTAATGAATTTCTGTTTTTAACTGTAATAATTTTTAAAATTTTTGGAATATAATGTAAACCTTTTGTGATAACATTTGGATTTCTTACACTTTCTTAGGTACTAGGTACTTCTTAGATGTTCATATAGATCAAATAATAGTAATTATGATAGTATTAACGGATTAAATAACCGTGTTCTATAAAAGCGAGTACCCCATTGAATTGCCAGGTATACCATCGTAAGTGATTTTTACCTCTTTTCTAATACGTATTTATTAAGTAATACAAAAGCCATACTTAAAATGCTTAGCGAATAAGTCTTATTTCTTAAAAATTGAATCGGATAATTCTTGTCTTTTGTAATAGCTGAGAGAAAATGTTATTTTTTCTGACTTAATTGCATGTCACCTTTTTTTTTTTAAATTACGGTAATTAATGTTATATCCGGGCACGAGCAAGGTATAACATTGGATTTAGTAATTTAAACCACTAAAACAAACCTTACGTACTTATTATCTGTGTCGTTAATAGAAACTTCTGCCGAGCAATAATTGTAAAAAGGAATTAAAGAAAAACGATCATGCGGTAACAATAAATTGTTGAAAATTTGAAAATCTAACTTAATTTGTGTCTACCAGAAAAAAAAAAAAATAAAAACAAAAGATAATCTTCCATCGTGTTATAGTTTATATGAAATGAAATATGTAAACGGCAGATTTATTTAATCAAATCTCTACCGAACGGTAAAAAAAGCAATTAAATAATCTTGTGATATTCTAGATTTAAATAAATCTGCTCTAAAATGAAATATATTAATGCTTAAGACTAAAATATATATTATCGGTTTTCTAAAATGCTGCCTGAATGGTGGATGTCTGCGATTATATTGATAACAACTTATTACCTTTTGAGTATACCACAACTGTTATTTTAATAATAATTTCACATTATTGAGCACTTATGTCTTAAGTATGATTCTTAAGTTTTTTTTTACTTAAAATTATGTGTAAAATTGTTACTGAAATAATATATTTTTTTATTATTTAAATGAAAGATTGTAAAAGAAATCCTTAATAATATATACATATATATATTTTTTAAAATATAACGTGCGATGATACTATTCTACCTTAAACTTAAAAAAAAGATCTGCAAAAAATCTTTGCTTCTCACCAAACTTTCTACTTCAATTGTTGGGGCAATCTCACGTGCTCAGTGAATTCAAGAGGATCACGAACAAGCCTGAGAAAAGGTGTATTCAACCAGTGTATCCTCCATGTATTCTGGAGGCTTTTGTGACGCTTTGCCTTTAGGCATTAAAAATAATAATTGAGCTCTAATGGAGCTTTAAAAAAAAATTATTAACAACATAACGATCCGAACGAATTAACTAATTTCCAAGATGCAATACGCTTATTACAATGTTTAAGGAAAGGCGTATTATTATTGTGAATCTGTTAATTAATCTTAATCCATTTATTTATGATAAGAGGAGACTGGAAGTTTGTTGTTTTTTAAGTTCTATTTTATTTTGTAATAAAGAAGTATTTATTTATAATAATTAGGAGAAATTTTTCCAAGAAAAATGTTTCTCCTCACGCAGGATTCGAACCTGCATCCCCTCGTTTGCCGGACGAGCGCTTTACCACTTAAGCTAACTAGAAGATGCCAAATTCGAGCGTTTTAACCGAACTTACGTCGATATTAGATCTTGAAAGGCCGTCAGGACGGCAAATATGCAAAGATTGCAAGATTTTTACAGTAAGAAATTAACAAATTAATGAATTTCTGCTTTTAACTGTAATAATTAGGAGGAATTTTTCCAAGAAAAATGTTTCTCACGCAGGATTCGAACCTCCATCCCCTCGTTTGCCGAACGAGCGCTTTACCTCTTAAACTAGCAGAAGATGCCAAATTCAAACGTTTTAACCGAACATGCGTCGATATTAGATCTTAAAAGGCCGAATTAATTCAAAATAGTAACTTTTTTGAGAGCATGTTGGATAGTGGGTGGTACGAAGTGTCCAACTCTTCTCTTTCTGGTGAACGGTACTCTCGTAGTTTTGTTCGAGTTATAGTTCAGGTTTTCCCTGATGAATCAATTACAAATGCGGTTAATTACCTATTGGAGGGTTGAAAAAAAAATTTTGTCCCCCAAGTCGTCCTAATAAAAGTATCATATCAATATATAAAATCATCCCATTCCCAACATTAGTAACCATACATCTTTTTGAAAAAAAAAAGCTTACGCTTTGTAAAATTAAAGACAAACATACTTTCTTTCTATAATAAAGGGCCACTAAAACGATCTATAGTACCTTTGGGAGAGTCGTTGTTATTCTAAAGTTCACTATCGCAAATTCATTTAAATTAACAATTTTCGTTAAAGGTGTTGTGTTAGAAAAATCAGCAATATGTGTACCATCTTTAGCAAATTAAATAAATGCGAATCTAAGCTCTATAAATTGATTTTAATGCAATCGAAGCTACAGCACACTGAAAAAGTAATTAAGAATTAGTGCAGAGTAAGCTCCTGCCCGCGCGTGCGAAATAAATACACCTAAGAATGTAGAAGCCTCGAAGACGACCTTTTTTCTGTTTTATCTATTTACTTTAGTTGATTTATCCAAACAAAAAAAATTTCGGCCAATATGGACAACCTTCTATTTTGTAGGCGAATTGTCTAACTATACTGTGGATAAAATACCTGTAGTAGTAGAAGTTTTGACTACAAGTTATTAGTTCATCGTATAATTGCTCCATATAATGATAGAACTTTAGGTTGTCTGTTTTCTAAGTGTAAATCTCCAACTCCGTTAGAATTATAATTGAATGTCATTTATCGAAACCCATGTCAAAATTGTGATGCCACTTGCATTGGTCAGACATTTCAGTATTTAAAAAAGAGAATTAGACAACACATTTTAGATTGTGAACACCTTAACACCAAAACAGCTTTATCAGAGCATGCTATTAATAACAAACATAAATTTAGTTTTGACAATTTGACGATATTATGTAGGAAAAGATATTTACAACAACGTCTTTTCCTTGAAATATATTACATTAATAATGATCCTTTGTCTGTTAATTTCGTTTATAATATATATAAAGTTTAGTCACTTTAGATATTCTATTTTATTTTTCTCTGTGTAATTTATGTACTAGTTTGAATCAACAATCCCAACTATTGCATCTGCAATAGACAATAAGATTAGCACAAGGACTTTCTATGCTCCATTATACGCGCATTCATTAAAGTTAAACATGAAAAATTGTGGTAGCAATTAAGCAGAAGACCTTTTAAAATACATAATACGCGTACGTTTATGTACGTGTTCGCATGCATACGCTACCAACATCACTGCTAACTGTATTTAACGATAACCGAAGTGAATTTCTATTCACGTAACCACCGACCATTACATAATGGGTGGATGATGGCACGCCGTCGCAATTTCACGCTTCTTTATGTGCGGTAATTTATGGATGACTTTTATGTTGTCGTTCATCTTCGTCTCTGCTCACTGAACGTAGCATTCGAGCATGCAAGCAACAGAGATTCACGCAATTCGAACGGGAAGGAATGAGGTGCGGAATTCCATAACAATTATGTAAATCAGCAAAATATTTTTTACGTATCATTTGTTAAAAAAAAAATCAGATAATAGTATGGTTTGCAATTAAGAAAAACCCAAGTTTTTTTTTTTAAGAAATTAAGGTGAATCTAAAAGAGTTAAGGATTTAGGAATCGCAGAAACTAACTGAACTAAAGCAGCAGTAAATTGATATATATTGCCGCTATTAAAGGTTGAAGTGTCCCAATGAAAAGAACCACAACGTTATATGTATAAAGGAAAAAAAAACCACTTTGGCGACCGAAACACCGTCATAAAACTTTCCGAATTAAGGTCCCGAAGTTTTTAAAATCAAAAGTTTAGATGAAAGCGTTTCCGGTGGGCCTCTTCAAGTTAGCGTCACCTGTTTCCTCGCCCCTTGCCTTTGGCTTGGGCTGACGTTCCTCTCCCTTAGTGAGGTTTTGTGCCCGCTGCCTCAGCAGCATGGATGAAATATTAAGTCTACGGTATTATGTCACCGCACACAACCGCCCATTGTTAGAGGAAAGGCATTATATCATCTTCGATTGTGCAAACCTGCTTGTAGTTTTCTTGGATGCCACGCTAATATAGGTAGTTTGATACTTTCATATAAGCATAATGCTTATTATGTGTCTCTCTACGTTCACTTATTAATAAATATTTCCGTGATTACATTTACATTAAATTGAACAGATAAATAAGCGTGGGGACGCGGGGAATCTTGGAAACTATAATATCTGTAGCGATGGGAAAAAATTATAATTAAGTGGCAATAGGAAATTTATTGAATATATTTTTAAATTCCAGTGACCACTGCGGGGCCCAGTTGCTACACGGAAAAACCAATTTGTTCACGACAACGAAATAATTCCAAACAAATTTTATTATAAAATTTAGTTAATCCAACAAAATATTTCGTTATTTCCATAAATAATGAGTTAAATGAACAAATAATTTGGTTTAATTAACCAAATATTTGTTTGCTCATATTTAATTCAATATTTAGTTAACTTAAACAAAATTTTGTATTATCAAATAAACCGGTTTTTCAATGTAAAGTCAACAATAATTTTTAAAATTGCTGACGAAAGTTTCAGGATTTCCTCTACTATTAACTATTTCATTAAAAGCATTCACTAATTACGCACCACCTTGGTTAATATACTCATATAATACAATATTTGTGGTTATAATATATATGTATATACCGGATTGGACCTTCCACATCTTTCAATTGGGACGCAACCTTAGGTTTCCACTTGTATGAAACGGCTGCATACACTAAAAAAAAAATGTATCTTATTTGAAACAAGCACAGTTGTTTGTTAATTTCACTAGATATTTGTATTAAAGCAAAAATAAATATCGCGTTCTATTTTTCTTATAGCAGTTTTGTGCTATATATAGTAAGTAATACAGCAGATACGTTAAATACTTATGTGTAGTACAGAAAGTGTCTCATAGATGACGCTTCACCTATTTCATTCCAGTAACAAAACATATCTAGCACAATAGCCTGAAAAAATACAGTTATAACGTATTAATCCGGCATATTTATCAGGTAAACCTTCAATTTCGAGCCGTGATAGTTAAAATGATGACCCTCTTCATCATGGGACAAACGCTTGGCGTTTACAACATCTTAACTACATGTCCTCCATATACGATAGATGAATTTTATTATGATTTAAATTATTTCGATCTATCATTCATCGGATTTCTTAAATTAAACATTCATTTAAACGAAATATTCGAAATTTGAGAAGGTAAATATATATTTCAATTAACTGACACGATTTGGTTGATTTGAATGAAATTTCAACTATCATTACAAAATTATTTCAAGAAATTGTGCTAACAAAAAAAAAATGATGTGATAGGTTTGAAAGGTTCTATTGACCCTTTTGCGGTAATCCTACGTAAGAATATAAAATTTGTTGTACTAACAACAAATAGCTAACATTTTCTTTTTCGTTCAGACAACAGAAAAAAATTGGGTCGCGATATACAACCAAACAGTATTGTTAAATTAACTACATTTTGGTTACCTCAATGCAGGTATTTTTCTGAGCGTGCCAATCTTATTCTTTTGGATAATGTAAAATTGTCCCAAGATACTTAATTTTAGCAATTTGAAATTCTTATAACTATCACTTCTGTGGCTTTCACTGCCATGCAGTAGCGTCTTCAATGGTTTCTTTTCCAGTCTCATCATGCATTTCCTCCTTTCACTTACAAACGAATCAAAAATCATTTTTAGGTCGTATCAAAGTTTTTTTTTCTATTATAGATTAGTCGTTGATTAATGAAACTATTAATTAACTGGTGCTAATACACAAAATTGCTGAATTTGTGAGATTAAATTTACTGAATTCTTTTTAAACTTTAAAATAAACTTGGATGGGCAATCGATTTGCCAAAAACATAAGAATCCATTGCTAGATATTTTGAGATAAAACTCTTAAGCTGTCTATTAGGCACCCTGGTGTCTCGTACACACTAAAAAGTTCCTGTACGATTTTGGGGCAAATTTGTGTCCCTAAAACCGGACAGACATTTTACTTTTAGAAGTAATATTTTTAACTATACGTAATTTTTTGAAGGTTTTTTCATGTAACCTTTAACATTCATAGTAAAATTTCGAAATGTGGGTAATTTTCCTAAGATCTTTTCATGTAATCTAGAATACTCACAAGTAAAGTTTTTAAAGTAGTGATAATTTCCATAGAAGTTTTACTTGTTAAAAGTAAAATTATAAGGAATTGTTCAGTATTTCTGATTTTTTCTTCCTAACAAAAAGGAAAATATCCTCGAAATGAAAATGCCCTGGCAGACTGTATTTAATTAGAATGTAATGCATAAAAGACAAACAAAATATGAAAATTTCTAATGCTTACCTAAAACCACTAACGTCAGTTATCCGTTGCCTATCCACATTAGCGGTTAATTCGCATAAAATTAAAGGCCACCGTATGCAACCGCGCAAATAACAGTTCCTAAAAAATATATATCTGGCAAGTAATAGATAAATATTTGATAAGCCTATGTCTGCCATATAGAAAACTTATATAGAGTATGGAAAGTTAGTGTAGTGAAATAGGAGAACCGCCATCTTTACGACAATTTCTGTACTCGTAGAATATGTTTAACGTATTTACTACTATAGGCGAGAAAAGTATATATAAATATATGCTATTATATGTTTAGAACATCATGACGTGATGACTTACAGTTTTGTAATACAATTTTGACGTAAATCTACTACTACTTTATCTGCAACAACTGTACTTGACTTTGTATAAAATAAATAGTCTTTTTAAGAAAATTGTAAGTACTTGATATATGTCCAAAAAAAATTTTTTTGCTGTAATTTATTTGAAAACATTATTATTAACTGTAATTTTCCAAATTGTAAAAAACGTTAAGTTTTTCCTGAGAGATGTTAATATATTTCTTAGTAATATTACAATGTTAAAGATTTTCTTCTAAGAAACAGAAATTTTTCCTGTAATATTCACGTAAAATATTTTGTACATTTATCCCCATTGAATGCGTAAAATTATCCAAAAAAGTGATTTTTACCAAGAAAAATTACCTAATTTTTTTAGTGTGTGGGAGAATTTTTAACAGATAATGCTGAATTAATTCCAACTTGCATGCAAGTGGTTTTAAAAAAAATTAAGTTTTTGTTAAGAGATATTAATATTTTTCTTGGTAACATACATTACAATGCTACAGATTTTCTTCTAAGAAACAGAAATTTTCCTAGAATATTCACGTAAAATATTTGTATTATGGGAAAATTTCTAACATTTCGTCAGTTTCCTTAACTTTCTGTACAAGTGATTTTTACTAAGAAAAAATACCTAGATTTTTTTTAGTGTGTATGATTTTATTAGTATAAAAATTCTGTTTTAGCACTTATACTTAAATTTTTTATATTGCAAACGAAGTCGTAGGTACTTTATGAGTGATCGTTCGTGTTTGCGTCTCCTTAGTTATATAAAAATAAATGACTTAGAATGCTTGGATATATGTATTCTTCCTAGTTAGGCCTCCGATTAAATTCAATTTACTAACGATGGAAAGCCTAAGGGAGAAACTTATCGTATAATTGATAAAACGCTCGTGCTACTTTTCTTTTATTTCATTTATTTCGTATAATGTTCGTCACGTTTCTAATTTGTTGCCACACGTCTACGTATTAGTATAAACTAAATAACGACAAACAGAACATAGAATACAAATTGGACATAGACATACTAGAAATGTATGGCGACCTTAATACTAAAGAATAATTGTTTTAATTTAATTTGTCAGTTTTGTATTCTTTATACTATAAAAAACAATTTTAATACCCTTTCCGTTAATTCCAAGTTAGTTTACTGAATAATTTTGCACAAAATACCCTCTCATTCACAGAGCGACCTTGTAAACAATGTACTCCTGCAAATTCCCTTGCTCGTACGCTGGCCTAATAGCGCATATGCTGCTGAGATTTATCATCCTCATCATCGTAACAGTTTCAAAACACATTAAAATTGATGAAAACTTAATAGCGTCGCCTCAGGGAACTATACCGGGCATCGTCGTGTTATTAGTGTTGACTTAAGGAAGACATTGCGGTTATATTTATCCCCGAATCCACGAACATAATACGTGGGATTAAATCCGGCGCATCTGGCAATCTCGGCTAATAGACGGCGATGATAACGTATTTCCCGTTGCACTTGCAATATTGCACTCAGCGGTCCGCTATTAAATCTAATTTCGCCGATAACCGCAGACCGTTTATCGCACAGGGGGAACTTTGTGGCGGGAGATTTTCGCGAGGTAAAATTTTCTAATTTAACGGCTTATATAAAACGTAATTTCACAAAATGTGCAAAAAGTAGTATAGAGTAGGGTTTGCTAGAAGTTCCAACCAGTTATAGCCGAGTAAGTTTTAACTTTGTAAGTTTTCGAATAAATGACTATCAAAAAGACGTATTTGATATATTCCTATTATGTTGTAGTAGTTGTGATGATCTGTATTTTTTGTCCTAGTAGATGTCCCCCAAGTATGTCAAAAATATAGGTAACTACTTCATTAACGTTTTTTTTTTATATTTTGCCCTTTGGGACCAGCATGATTTTTTCACCAAATATACCTACCACATACTCCAACATCATGCACGAATTGCAACTCAATGCAGGGGGTATAACAGTAAAATAACAGAATATTAATTAAATAAACGGATGTTGTTTCTTAGGTAGATTTGACTCTTCAAAAAAAAACCTACAAAATTAAATCCAATTGTGTTTAATCATCGCTTGAAAAACAATCATTTTCGCTAACCTATGTGGGTTAGCCTATGGCCTAGGATATGACCTTTAAAAATCAATTTTGTGATCCTACTAGAAAATAGAAAAGGGGAAATGCTACAGTGATAGAATTTTTAAAAAAGAAACTGTGGCACACTAGAAGCAGGCAGCTAGATCAAATTGAAATCCACACTAGCGAATTGTGTTAAACCAGCTTACTGTGAGTTTCCAAATAGTCCCGTTTCCGAAAAATAAGAAATTGTACCAGCTAAAAAGAAAATGATTTCATAATATAAGCTCGGGACTTACCCTAAGAATGTTTAGAATACAAGCAAAAGAGCAGATAAAAAGTTGAGCTACAAGTATGACAAGTACGTTAGTCCAAGTAGGCAGAGCCATTAAAAACTTCAAGAAGCCATAGAAGAAACTCATGCTTCACAGCAGATTTTTCTAAAGAGAGGATCTACTAACGCAGCTATTCTGCAATTTAGCTATTGAACAATAAAATCAACGAACAACAAAAATGCATTGACATGTTTATGAACTTCAGCAATTTTGACTTAGCAGACGACAATACAGGGTGATTCTCGATATATGCAACAAATTTTAAGAGCTGATTCCTGAGGTTATTTTGATCATAAAAGTTCATATGAACATATGTCCAAACCGGTTTGGTTTTAAAGTTATTGAATATTTAATAATAAATTATGAACTATGACTAACACGATATAATATCACAGTTGGTTCTTCAAAAACTATTGTGTTGAGAGGAATTGTTTTATTTGTCATTTCAATATTTGTCAGAGTATTCATTCAGTTTTATTGCCAGTTCTGTTTTCTAAAATGAATTACAGGAATGCTGAGATATGTGGTATGCATTTCGTTTACGATCTTGTCAATGGAAATTCGCGTGCTGCTAGACGTCTTTATGAAGAACGATACCCAAACCGTATATTCCCGCATCATTCAATATTTGCCCGTCTTCACCAACGTTTTAATGAAACGGAAAATTTTAAAAAACGGACGACTGATAACGAGAACCCATCTACAATGGGAACTCCACAAGTTTAAGAAATGGTGCTAAATGAAATTGAGGAACATCCTACTACAAGCACCCGAAAAATTGCGTTTGCTTTAAACATTAGTCAGGCCACGTTTGGAGAATATTGAAAGATCATGTTGTATCCATATCACATTCAACGGGTGCAGGCATTTTTGCCGGCAGATTTTCCGCAAAGAGTGGCTTTTTGTCAATGGATGCAACACAAAATCGCACAAAATCCTGACTATTTGGCTCAAATATTCTTCACTGACGAAGCTACTTTCTCTAGAAACGCGATTATTCATTTTCATAATAATCACATATGGGCCGAAGAAAATCCGCACGAACTAGTCAATGTCTGTCATCAACATCAATTCTCTGTCAATGTGTGGGCCGGAATTGTTGGGGATCACTTGATAGGTCCACATTTTTTACCGATGCGGTTAAATGGCGAGGTATACCGCAATTTTCTTGAAGAGGAAGCTACCACTACTGCTGGAAGAAGTTCCGTTGCAATTAAGATTACAAATGTATTTTATGCATGACGGTGTTCCAGCGCATTTTAGTTTAGTTGCTCGCGAGTTTTTGGATAATACGTATCCAGATCGGTGGATAGGACAGGGAGGTCCACAACCGTGGCCTCCTCGGTCTCCAGACTTAAATTCTTTGGACTCTTTTCTCTGGGGTCACTTTAAATCATTAGTTTATACGACTCCCATTGAAAATGTCGATGAACTGGGAAATCGTATTATCACAGCTTTTCAAACAATTCGAAATACCCCTGGTATTTTAGAACGGACTCGCCAGTCAATACGACGGAGGATAGAAGCTTGCATTGCAATTGGGGGCGGTCAGTTTCAACAGTTAGTATAAGTTAATTTTGTTTTACTAATTATTTCGTTAATTTATAATAAAAACATTAATTATGTTAACTTACTATTAAACATTGTACAAGTTTAGAACTAAGCGATTTTGGACATATGTTCTTATGAACTTTTATTATCAAAATAACCCCAGGAATCAGCGCTTAAAGTTTGGGGCATACATTGAGAATCACCCTGTATATTACTGACCAATTGCACGATAATATGCAATCGCTTTTAAAAAGTGCAGAAATAGTTTAAAATTAGTGCAAAGTGTAGCACCAAGGAATAGATCTATTTATTAATCTTTGTCTCTACCACCATAAGTTCAAGCATTTTATTTCTAAAAAGAAGTTCAAATAAGAACTATTTAAACAACTTCTATCATTGAAATAATCTTACAGTTATTAATAAACCCAATATCTTTTATTAATACAACTAGAAAGTGAGAGAGTTGATAACGTAGTAATTAATAGTTTAGGCTCCGGTAATTGATTGGAACCTTCATCAACATCACATGTCCAACTTGTATACGCGTATGTTAGCAGCAGGACAGTCTCAGCGCCTGTTACACTGTCACGTCATCATTAATAACTTTAGTATTTGATTAATTGGTATCCTTGACCTATTAAGTGAGCCTGTATGACGAGTTATTCGATACTAAATCACTAACTTCAATCACGTCACCTACTGTTAAATAGCTGTGGTTCTATAGCTAAAAAAAGTCTTTTATGCTTGTGATGGCCGAGTTACTAGGCTTCACTTGCAAGAGAAGCTTACAATTTGTATAAATCGTACACACATGCATTGAATCAACCAAAAAAAAAATGGTTAATTCAACAATTTTCGTTTAAATACGGTGTAGAGGCTTTTTTTGTTTAAACAAACATAAGTCAAAACGTTGGTAGCACTTTGCAATCATTCCGTATTAGAATTAAAACTGTATCCATTTTACAAAAGTATTTTTAAGATTTTACGTAAGTTATCAGTAATTTGTTTGTTCATCGTAATGGAAGATTTAAAATAATACAAATTAGGTAGCATTAGTAGACTACTTAATACGGTGTCTATAAGAATTTGCCGATGGAAAATTCCTCGAGAACAATTTTCCAGTCGCAAAATTTTCAAAGAATGAGTAGGTACTCTCTTCAGTTTCTTTTAATGAGATTGTCAGACGTTATAATCCTCGGTTTATATCACAAATAACCCATAAACCCATCTCCCAAAAATTGTTTTATTATATTTAACGATTTATCCAATAAAGGACTTACATTCAAAAAAGTATATACTCTTTTCAAACAGCGCGTTTGTTTTACCACAACGTAAGTTCCCTATTCTCTTCGACAATGTCATTTGTTCAGAATTTAAGCAAAAGTACAGGTTTGTTGGAAGTCAACATGCAATTGAATCCACTCTTATCTTTTTTGCTATTTCATTATTGAACAATATATTAATATTGTTTGTTTTACACTTAACCATATCCTACTATTAGGGGCGCAGAAATTACTCGTGCATATACTATTTAAATATAATATATATTTTCTAATATTATTTATATTTTATATAATCTATTTTCTTTTGTCAATGTGCACAACGTTAGATAAATATGTATTGCATATTTATCTAATTTTATATTCTATTTTTTGCTTTTTTTATGTGTCCTTTAGTTGGGTTGTATGACCTGTTGGACGTAAATAAATTATTATTATTATTATTATTATTATTATTAGGAATAACAATATTAAAAAGTAGAAATTACACGAACGCTATGGTAGTTTCATCGCAACCACCAGAGCAAACTCAACAACTATACAGGGTGTATCAGATATAGAGGTAAATATAATAATATGTAGCAGCCGTAATCATTTACGATCAAAAAGTCTTAATGCACAGGGGGTCTATCTGTAACGAGAAAAAAAATATTTTGTAAATGCCCTGGGCTAGAGCCGCACCTGTGCCCAACCTAAATGCTGTCCCGAGTATACCCCCACATACCACTATCATTCAGCTATTACCCCTGTTAGTTTTGTGTGGATCGCCGCTTGGAGTGCAAGCCACTTCGAACATTTTATTTAAATTCTTCCCGTCTCGAAAAAACGATCCTTTTCAGGACCGTCATGATTTCATATAAAGAAAATCGAAGCTTGATGCATCGGCAAAAGCGCGGGAATCCATAGATTCATTTTCGCGCGACATCATAGTAAAAATGCGTGTTTGCAAATTTTCTGTATCTACATTTATTTCTGTGTAATTCGATTCAACTCATTTGATTAAATAAATCCAAAAGAAATAACTCAGATCATGTGGTACCGTTTATTGTTAACAACTAACTCTCGATTCGACAAAGCAAAAGAAAAATATTTACGTTTTTTGTAACTACTGAAGTCGCATATCCGGTGAAACTCGAACGTCTTATTAGGATATTAAAAATAATACTTTGTAGACTTACGTAGAATGCTCTTAACAAATAAGGAATGTTTATTTTATAAAAAAAAAGAAATTTAAAATGTCTCAGTTTTGCTATTTGTACAAGGGCACACTGGCCGATTGGCCTTTATTTATTCAGAATGTCGTTAAATGAACTTACGGCATACGATTAGGAATAATAATAAATGAGTGCAATGTATTTATGCATAATACCACGTTTAGCGGGTGCTTAACATGACGTTTCCTTGCATCAGGCCCGGACTAAATAATTTTTGGCTCTAACTTTTACTTTTTTTAATTTTTTAATGATGAAATCCGGTTTCAGCGGGTTTGTGCTTTATATGTCATGTAGTTAACACCCAAGCAAAATTTACTTTTTTATTTCATACATTCTGTATTGTATGATTATACTTACCCGATGGTAGTTTTTAGTTCAAACAAGTGAATAGTTGATCAAACCATATGAAGGCTTTCTAATAGGCAATTATTTTCATAATTGTCTGTGTTTATTACAAACTTGTTTGTGGATAATCTGATGCTATGGTGACTTCACTCTTCACATTGTTTTGGATAATTTTATACTAAAATAGAAATAGTAATAAATGCGTAGTACCTTCTAATTGTTTTACTAAATTTTATTGTGAGTTTTAGCGACTTTTTTGACTAAAACTATACTTCCAAACTATACGTCGAAACGATTCATACTTACAGTGGCATTGCAATAATAATGGCCGCTATTGTATAAGTGCTGTCGGGTATTTGACGTAAATATATGCTTTGGTTAATTCATGAAATTATATACCTACTATATTTTGAGTTTAAATTGATTCATCATCGTGAGAAATCTCAGTTCATTTCATTTGCATAATAGTGTCATACATCTAGAGTCAAAGGGAACAAATCGTTTATTTAAAATTAAGTTAAATTAGCATTGTGGGTACACTTCATTAAAGAAATTTTTCGTTCGAAAGATTTATACGTATGAATTAAATAAATTTCCTTGGAAATTCTATAAGTTTTAAGTAGATAATACTGTTTCTGCAATCATTCGACTTTATTTGTATCGTTCTTAGGTTCGTTAACTTAAACAAATGCGTTATTAAATTAAACATACACGACTTTTCTGTGTAGATATTATAATGCAGTATATTGATATGAATTCGCTTATTTTTGCTCTTTGTAAGAAGCTTCCATTTTAAAAGTTTTATTTGTGTCAGTGTGAAAATCGACGTGTGTACAAACGCTACATATATTCATCTTATTTTATGTTTTCGCTGTTAACGCTCTGCAATAACAGAGAATATTACAAGTAGTAAACGCAATACTCCCTCTAAACCAGCGTCTGTAACCTGTTAATCCTATGTTACGTCAAATCATTCCGAACTTTCAACTAGCTCACTTTAAACCTAATTAGATCAGACGTCTAATAAATTCCCCTCGCGTCGGCTAACAACTAACTCAAACACAACTACAAATATAATTAACAGAAAATTAATAAGACGGTTCCGGAGGAAACGGCGTGCTAAACTTGGAACTTTATTCCTTGTTTGCCGTCAAAGCAGCTTCGCCGATTAATCCCCCTCCTCTTCCTTTTCCCCGGGTTTTCCTTGAGCAAGCCCTTCTCCGGTCGCACGTTGTACGGGCGCAAAAGGCTTGTAAAATTTCCACGATGCAATTAGGAATACGATCGCCCTCCGGTGTGTTCGATGTGAAATGTCAGAGATCCCTACTAATGTGTCTTTTATCGGCGTAGGCACCAGTCTTCCGCCCTAGGCGAGGGGTGTTTAGATCCGGTTTTATATATATATATATCTGGAGCTCTACTGACCTGAATTAATGACGGGAACATATTTTACGGCTGCGACGATAAAGATGTATTAATAAACACCACAGAACTCTGGAACGTAATCAATTTTACGACAGCGGTGAGCCTTTTATCCGATATTAAAGATGAAACGAGCTATGAATTTTCTTCTCTTCTTTTTCCTGATTAGTGAATGTAGGCTATATGTCTCTTAATTGAAAGCGATAAAGATGTTTATATCTCGTATATTTGTGTGTCTCCCAATTTAGGTGTCAATTTAAGGATACTATAGCAACAAGTAACTCCAAAATACCTCAGTGAATTACTTTGCTTTCTAAGAAATTTTGTTGAACGTATAAGAACACTTTAGAAAAAAACTATGTAGATTTCCACAGTGTCTTTGGGCTGACAAAATGACCATCAACCTACTAAAGTAACTATACATACGTTTATTTACAACAGAACTTGTATAGTTTACATACCCTTTATGAAATAACTACAAGTCGCATAGATTAATAATGTAGTAATGTGAATGATCTGCTATTGCACTATATAAATGTATTATTTGTTCATTTGCATTGTTTGTAAAAATTGTTTACCAATGTCATGTAATATTGCATTACGTACAGTAAAAATCAGAGACTTACCTAACGATGTATACCCACATAAGTTATTGTTCCTACTTGAATGCTTTTTGCTGTATGTATCCAAAGCGAATAAAATACCACTTTCGAATTGTATTTTATGTATTTTTTTTATATAAATAAATATTATTAAAACTATTATTACCCTCTACTTAAAAAGAGACGCTTAAAGGCTGGATAATTTCTAATCATTTCCCAAAGGATGGCCATTAGATAAAGGTTACACTGTATTACCAACAATCCTACTTTCGATCTTAGGGTTTATTTACAAAAATTAGAAGTACTGTAGTTTCATTCGCCTGTATAGCTATGAGTGAATGTTGCAGTGCGAAACCAGAGAATGAATGAAACGAATGCTTAAGGTTGCTTTCGCGACATGAGCAGCTTGGTTCACGGGGTGACTTTTATAATAGGTTACATTTCAATTTTAGACAAATAATTTATTGATAAATAAATAGCAGATTGTTTACATACAAGCACGTTGCCACACGTTTATTTTCGTGAAGACAATGTGGAAGTTCTACTTCATGCGCAAGCGCTTCATTCATGCAATGAATAAAATAAATTGCTTGAAGTCGTATTATGAAGCGGACTATCTGCCGTGAATAATAATGAAAGTTTCATTCTCAACACTACGCAGATGACTTTTAAACATGAAACAAGTGAAAATTTCTCTGCATATGTTTATTTGTTTGAATTTAAAAACAATTAATGAAGGTGGAATTTGAAATAATTATAAAGAAAATTACAACTAACGAAATGTACAATGAGAAGAAAGGTATTTTTTGTCAACGTAAAATGCGTTGATACATCACATTTTTTGGGTCGTATATAAACAGTATAAAAACCTTGGGTTTATTCTATCCGTAAAATAGTGCTACCAGAAAATTAGTAAGCAATTCGTTGAACACTAAATTATGCGAAGATGAGTATACTTATAGACATAAGCGTTATTTTAGGATAATATTTTCGTTATGTTAAATACCAAAATTTTGATCTAAACGCTATTGTCTTTCAGTTAATAATATTATTACAGCAAACTATACGGGCATCCGATTCGTTTTATAACGGGTATTGTTCAGGTCTCCTGATGTTATACATTAATTTCCTGGTATTCATAACATGGATTATGAATATCTAGAGGATAGATTTTTTTATTACAAAAAAGCAAAAAAAACAGCAGTTATAGAAAGCACTGTAATTACATGTGGCTGTTTTAATAATCAACGTTCCCATTAGATGTTTAATTTTTTTTAAAAATAACTAATAGAGAAGTAAATCTTGTCCCTCTTTTTGATCTCAAGTCGGCTGTATTGGTGGCAGACATTTTTATGACGGATTTGTGACTTTTTAAGCTAAAGTATAAAATTTATATAGCTGTTCTCTAATCATGACTACTGTTCTTTTTGTGCCGAATATGTCATTATTGATGTGAAATAATAGAAGCCAACTCTTTACGATAATTTCTATAATACACATACTTAACACCATAATTACCATGCGTACATCTCAGAATACACAGTTGTATTAAAATTCCATTTAGACAATTTCATTTGATAGTTAAAGAGATAAAGTATTTGCATATGGGTCGAAAGCTATTGTAGGTAATGATGTTTAGATCAGAACACATGTGTAGGAAGTGGAAGCTAAATTTGGCTGAAATAGTTTTAGCATATACTTGCTTTAAATTAATTGCAATTTTGCTCCGCTTAACTCTTATTTCTTAATAACGCTCACATAGTTATCGTATAAATAAACTTATTGTGTTTGTTGAATTTATAAAATGGAAGCAACTATAATAATATGATTTTTGGGAGATTTGTAGGGGTGTTTCATTAATCATTGTCCATATAGAGTATTTTAAGAATGCTGGACCCAAAATATGACGATTTAATAATAATAATAAGTGTTTATTGGCATACAAACACTACAGAAACGTAAAGAAAAAAAATGAAATAGGAAACAGTAAACAGCCAAAAGATTCAGGATTACCTGCTTAAAGCAAAAGCCCATGTTCTTCCTTCGGCATTTGTGATTACATATCCCAGCATAAATCAAATATACATAAATGAAAAATAATAATGTGCAAATTTAGGCGCATGACAAAATCATGCACAAAACTGGTAGAAAAATAAGAATATATTATTAAACATATCTACTAACTAAATTATTGACTCTCTTGCGATTATTGTTTCTCACATTAACGGTATGTATGTACATCTATCCTAAATAAAATTTCACCGAGCAGGTAACTTTGTTTTTGGAAATAAATAATTTTATAAAAAAAAAATGTCGTGGCATAAAATTCTGCCTTGGGAAAGATATTCTAACCAAACAGCCCATTTAAGTATGGGAGATAAATGTACATGTACTATAGATAAATAAAAGACCAGAATTCTGCAAACGCTGAAGTCTAATCTTATTGGTCACCATTTACCAAACGATAACAGTAAAAGCTTATGCAGAATTTGGGTCTGATGAGAACCATCAAGGATTCACATAAGTCCTTTTGCAAACTGACATCCAAATAGACTTTCCTACCATACAAAACTTTCAGGCGCTGTTTAAGGCGAACTTTGATGCCAAGGAAAATGACCGGATTACCCACACGATCTGATATTATGGAAACTTCATTGTTAGTTTTAAGTTCAGTACCTCACAGTTTTTCGGACGTCCAAAAACTAAAACTGAAATTCTTCTTACTGTTTATATTAAGGCAATATTTTTCAGATATGCTTTACAAGTAATTGAAGGACGTTGTTTGTCTATGAGATAGCAGCAAACAATTTTCGTGTAGTAAACGAATCATTTTGTAAGAATTCTTGTGTGTTTAAACTGACACAGAAAGATAAGCGAAATTGACAAATGGCAGGAACAGTGAATAATGCCGACGTGAAGTTATCATTACCGACAGCCACTAAATATTTTGGCAACAGCCCGCATCATAGAAAAGGATAGACACATATGTACAGGCATAAAATAAAACAGGAAGCAGGAAGCCCATATAAGAACAATACTTCTTTTAAAACTTGACGACTATTATGTAATTATGTGTCATATGCATGTAGGCGGTAGTCATCTCTTAACCAAAATATACGGAATCTATTACTTAAATGATAGCAATGAAAATAGATTCCATATTCATAAGAATGAAAGTGAACAAGTCAACCGTTTCAAAATCTATCATAAAAACAATTCCTATTGACATATTATAACTGTTAGACAGTTAATTTTCATTTGAACCCCGTCTAGTATATTACATAATCAAAACGGAGAGTGACAATTCAGAGGATTTAGCCGCTAAAAAAAAATTTTTTTGCTTATACCATGATAATCTTTGTTACGGGGTTCGTTCGCTCTCAAGCTTAAGGTCTTATCGGATCGAAATAATTTATTCAAAACACAACTTTTTGGATGACACTGTATATTTATTACAAAAAACAGTAAAATAATAACATACAATGCAATATAACGAAATACAAATCTTAACATCTGTTGCGATGACAACACATTGGTGTTCGGTCTTAACCTCTATACTTAAGTAATAATTTAAAATTATAAATAATGATCGTGCAATGAATAAAGTTAAAGAAAAATAATTATAACGGTATTTAAGAAATGTAAATTTTGAATCTTAATCTAAATTAGTAGTAATATTGGCTGGAAGGTCTTTATCACGTGATAGGATTTAAAAAAAATAACTTCAAATTTTAATTCGGTGCAAGACAAAGAAAGAAAAATAAACTATAGTAAAGACTTAGCTGGTAATTTTGATGGGTGTCGGTGTATACGTCCGGGAGGGTGTTTAGCGCGTTACGCTGGTACCATAGGCGTGGCTCACGTGACCAAATCCCACACAACGTGGTAACTAAATAGAATGTGCACGGAGAGAACTTGAACAGCGCGTGTGAGATGTTGTACGATATCTCTCCGTCTCCCTTGCTGACCAAGCGGACGGAAGTAGGAAATGCAACGTGAATCATATAAGTCACTGACAAACTTAACAATGCGGAGTAATTTACACAAAAGAAAAGGTTTTAATGAATGAAACTTGAACTAATATATGAAATAATAAAAGCAAATTTAACTGACAATGAATTACTAATTAATTTGGAAATAAATAACGAAAATTGAGACATTAATTTTTACTATCACGGTAAGATGCGTTGTGACGAGCAAGGAGTACGAAACTTCACTGCTAGATGGCGTTGCAGGGTCTAATTCTTAATTTAATTTACAAAAATCTTTAAATAAAATCCACCAATGAGACGATCGCAATCCAACGGCAACATCTTGCAATATCTACAATTTTAGTGATATTTGAATTTTTGGGTTGACGGTGTTGCCTCACTGCTGCTTATTTTATGTACAGAAATATTTCATAGCATACGAAGCGGAACTGGCATTAAATTTTACCTATTTTATTTTCTGTCGACTTAGACTCACATACCTCGTAAGCACATTATTAGATGATTCCATAAATCAGACAAAAATATAAATTCATTTGAGCATGCGTGTAATGAATCGCCGCGAAAAAGAGAACGTTATTACTTCCTTCCATTGTCATTTAAATAACGCACGCATACGTGCACACGGCACACACAATTCGCGCTCTCGAAATTATTTACCCATAAGTTATACCAATTCCGCCTATTCACAGAGACTGCCAGTCTCGCGTCCGCATCGCCTTCCTCGGTCGCGACATGCGAACGTAATGTATTCATGAATTTTCGTGGGATTCAATTTATTTACAGGCGTGTTGCGTGATTATTTTACATAAAATCGAGAAAACGATTTTCCAATATATATCGTACGTGCAACGGGCGACGCGGGCCACCGCCGCTAGGTAGCGCAGGTGGTGCCGGCGGCGGGCACCTCAGTCGTGAGGACGGGGCACGCATAATGAAACGCCGCACAAATTTTAATCACGTTCGAACGAACGACGACGGCCGACCGAAAGGGCGGATTAACGGGCGCCTCCAGTAACGTAATCAGCGAAAGTTTGTCGTTTCGCCATGTCGAAAGCGAAGATCACGAAGTAGCGAAGTAAAAAAAAAATCTCTACGAAAAAAAAAAGTCTCGCGCACAGTCGGGAATAAACTTTTGCGGGTTGAATATTTATAAATACCGCGGCCTTGGTGCAATACGGTACCGGGCTGAGCTGCATTCGATATTCTCAGGGCGGGTCGCTCTGAAAAGCAATTAATTCTTCTGAATATCGCTCTCATGCATCGGAGGTAAAAATATATTTATTAAATACTATTCATAGCACGTTTAAACAAAAATGCTTACGCACATGCAAATTCAATTAGCACAAAACTGATATTTACTTATTTATTTACTGCCAAACAGTACAAAGGAAAAAGTAACAAAGTATAAATATTTTATACGTTTTATATATGAAAATCTAAATAATTACAAATTTTAAATATTTATTCATATACCCTAACTATGCTAAAAGCTATAACACTAATTCAGGCCACTAAAGAGTATAAAATGTTCATTTATAAATACATACTGCCTTACTAACTATCGACATATTATGGCGTAACCTATCTAATTCTATATCTAAAAACCATTCGACCAACTCGTTATCCCTATTATCTGTTTCGCGTCACAGCCAATTTAAGCTCTTAGCTAGTGCTCTAACTTCTGTACACGAATGCCACTCATCAGTGAGAAGATATTCAATTAACACATGCACCGTTGTATCTACCCCACTACATTTACAATGCGAATCATTAACCCCTCCAATTCTACGTAAATATGATTTAAAATTCCCTCAGTGCTGCTTACCATGCCCTGTTATTAATTTTAACGCCTGATACGACAATTAACCCTCATTTCCCTAGAACGTATATATTACCTAGTCCACCTCCCATTTGAAGTATTATCCCACCTACCCTACCAATCATTATCAAGTTTTTTTAACTACGCTAGTCGAAATTAACCTATACCTAATTATCGCACCATCTCCCCAAAGTCTCATTCTCATATCATATCTAACAACAAATAACTCGGATTTTTTAAAATTCTGTAACTGTTAAAATTCTCACGTCCCGAATAAATTGCCACTTTCCCCTACTATAACGTACTGCCTGATTATTGCAACTAATTCTACCTGAAATCTATTGCAATGATCCTCTAATTTAAACTTTTGATTATATATTTCAATACTCCTATTATAAACAACCAAAGCCGCCCCTGTACCACCTTTACCCTTCAACGCATCCGCAAAAACTTCTACACCCTCTCCAAAAGTGTCTATAAATTTGTGATAAGTAATACCTTTTCAATTCCGAGGGATGAATTTAGTTCCCTATATCTATTCGCCTTTCTAAATATTTTATACAGAAGATTGTTCGTTCATATTTATTACATACTAATAAATAAGTTTAAAACATTCATTTAGAGATGCCTACTACCCTACTAACTATCGAAACATCATGCCGTAATCTATCTAATTCTTTTGTAACATTTGTAAAAAATTCTCACTATTCGACCGACTCATTATTATTCTCTATCTGTTTTGCTCCGCGGCCAATTTAACCCCTTAGTCAATGCTCTATGCTCTAATACACGACCGCCACTCATCAGTGAGTGGATATCTAATTAAAATATGCACCGCTGTATCTACCCCACCACATTCACTATACGAATCATTAACCCTTCCAATTCTGCATAAATATGATTTAAAATTACCCTGACCTGTTATTAATTCCACCGCCTGATACAGCAAATTAAGCCTAAAAACACCGAAAAATTTCCTAATCCACCTCCCATTTAAAGTAATATCGTATCTACCTACCCTGCCAATCATTATCAAGTTTATCCCTAAATGCTTTTTTAACTGGGCTAGCCAAAATTAACCCTCCCCAAAAGTGTTATTAAATTTGTTATAAGTAATACTTTTGAATTCCGAAGGATGCATTCGGCCGCTTCTATCAACTCATCTTTCTAAATATTTTATACAAAAAGTTGTTCGTTCATATTTATTGCATACTAATGTATAAATGACCCTTGCATATTATTGTTAATCCGTCAAATATATATCATCCCGGACCCAAATTCTACCTGGATATTATTAACAACTGGCATGAGTCATACCTGAACTATAAAGAAATGGTGACAATAATTAGTTCAGATGTAGTTCTCGAAGAGAGTGGACGTGTTTAGTTTTGTAGTACGTTATATTTTGATATTGTGCGATTCAAAATTACGTTGTTGATGGTGAATACGAGTGGGTGAAAAGCGCGTTTAGTTAGTATATATGAAATTGAATAAATAGTCTACGAATTAAAGTAAGTAATGTTATAAACTTTAACTTACTAATAACATTGTATTACTGGCTTCTAAATTTCTATAAGCTTTTCCCACGTAATTAGATTGGCAGTCCTTACAAGTAAGCATATGTACACCTTTTTTTTCATGTCCTCAGTTTTATCTTTGTTATTAATTATGATATTAGGTTACCAATCTATACAAGCAGTTATAGAAGGAAGCATATATATTTTTGATTGTAAGAGTGATTAGCGTGTTCATTAGTAACTATACCACTGCCATAAAAACCGATTTAGTTGAATCAAGCAAAATTTGTTCAACGCAATTAAATTATTTCTTTCTATATCGGCAAACAAAGTTTTAGTTATTGAAACTAATAATTTTGTTGTCCATATTTTCTAGTTCTAAGTAAATGTTTTGTTAAATTAGCTATATAATTATTTGTTGCAAGTATATGGCATAGTTGCGTTAAAGAAATTTGTTCAAAGTAACTATTTCATTTATTTGTTTTAAGTAAACAAAATATTTGCTCCTTCATATTAGCAGTTATTGTAACAATTTCTTTCCTTTATAGCCACCAAATAATTTCTTCATAGTGAATATTTAAACTACGGATAACCAAAAAATATATTTTTAATGACAAAATTATTTGTTGTTTTAAATAATACGCATATTTGAAGTTTAAAGGAATTTCATAAAGGTTACTATATAATAATATGATTTAACGAATTATTTAATTGATAAAAAATAATGAGGGTAATATGAAGAATACCCCGGGTGCTCTGAAGATCGTAATGTTTGGTTGTATTGGTGTAGAATACCTCCAAAATCACGTTAGAGTGTTTATTTTTCCTCGAAGACCAGGTCTTCCACACTTTTTTCTTGTAAAAAAAGATGTGATTTTCAGGTTATGTCACCACAGAAAACACGTCGAAATCATTGAAAAAAGAACGCATTTATCAACCAATAATCGTTGTAACGAGTACTAAATTGTTTCAATTAACTCGTTTTCTTGAAATAACACCATTTCATGCATTATTTCTGCTAAAAAAGTATACGTTTGTATTTGCGGTGAACTGCCGCTTTGACTAGGAGTTTTTTTTTTACGTTGGTACATACGTTGGTGACAAAAATAATACCGAAAAAGGTGTTATTTCAAGTAAATAAGTTAGTTGAAACAATTTAATACTAGGTTACAACAGTTATTGGACGATAAATGTTTTTTTTTTCAAGATTTCGACATGTTTTCTGTAGTGACATAACCTGAAAATTGCATCTTTTTTTAAGAAAAAAGTGTGGAAGACACAGACAAAATGCTGATGAAGAGTAGCATAGGGACACTTGAAAAGAAATGTACATAAAAATTAATAACAAGAAAATAATAAACAAAAATCCTTTCCCGTCAATTACCTGTATAGCGATTTATCTTGTTCAGACTGTTGTTTTGCATTATGCAACTTAGTTATTTTAGTAAAGGAAATATTATAAACTTGAAAAGAAACTATAAGTATTTTTTTAAATAGTGGACTAACTCTTTTTTGTTTAATATTCTTGTTATTCACTTTTTTTACATCTGTTTTTAATTGACTTTTATACTATTGAGCTCGAGATTTGAGTTTGAACCTCTTGTTTTACATTTACAAGTTTCCACAAAATGTATCATACAACAAAATATGGTTCACTTGAATTGTCGCTTTATTGGCTAAATGCATTTGTAAATTGAATAATTACAACCAAATAATTAAATCCATTCAAATAATCATTTTGTTTTGACGATACTAAAGGTTTTGTTTACACAAGTAAATATATGATTAACACTTAATCGTGAATCCATGCTTGATAGTCTACGTCATTTCAATCGTATTCATTTGAACTGCTATACCGGCGACCTATCAGCAACGATCCTGATCCGTCTAATTGTCAGCGAAAAGATCCTTTTCTAATGTCAAAATTGCGGGCATCTTCAATGATGTTTCTCCGTTTATAGAGGCCTAAAATAAGTGCAAGTATGTTAAAATAAGTTTGAAAATTATGCAGATACTTTTGAAAGTAACTGTATATGTACGAAAATGTGAAAATTGGTCTCTATATTATTCAATTTAAATTAACAATGTAAGAGTACTTACTCACACTCACACGTACCCACTAAATTAAAATAAATATTTAATTTATACATTTATACAAAGAGAGCCTAATACAAAATTTGACATTCAAACCAACATTGGTAGAAGTATGACTACATGTTGTGGAGTCATGACAGTTGTGACTTGATCTTATTTCTTTGTGGGTTTCATTTTTTTTTTTTTTTTTTTTTTTTTTATATTTAAATTGTATCTCTGAAGAAGCTATTAAATATTAGCGACAGCTTAGATTACATGTGAACCAACCTTAATTTTTTTTTACCTTTGGCTACTTTCCTAGTAATTTCACCCAATCTTTAATAATAATAAAATACTTCATTCTGTTCCAATGGGTCTGGCCGTGGGTTCTTCAATTTCTTCTATCTTGGCAGATATGCTTAGATTTTTAAAAAGCTTAGATTACATGTGAAGGAATCTTTTCTAATAATAAATAGATAGCTCTGGCTATTTATTATTATTAAATTGAAAAACGTCTTGTTCTAAGCAAATCTTAAGTAACTGCATCAGTTCATCTCTTTCTACAAATGGAATTCTAAGTGAGCAAAGGTTATGAACCACAAGTTGAACCACTTCCTGTAAAGAGGTTGAACACATCCAAAGATAACAATTATGTCATTATCTCCTATATTCAGATCTTGAAGCTTTTTTGGCAAGATGTAGGCGCTCTTTTGAAATTATTGTAGAATATGTCTTTTAAATGATTATTTAGAAAAACTTTGTAATTACCTCAGAGCGTTTGTGAAATGGATTTTTAATGTTCCAATTGTACCTACTTGTATATATTACCACTGTCAATATTTATCCTGCTACATCATTCAACAGCTATGTTGTCCTATATTCAATTAATGTTTAATTATTAACTGAAATGTATTTCCATGAAAAGCCAATCACATGAATTGGCTTATGATCATTATTATAGAAGCAATAAAATTGAATTAATTAAGTCTATCTTAGTTCTGCAATTACATATGATACTGCTACAATAAGTTTACTGCCTGTATGTGATTAAATCTAACGGTTCCTTCATGTCTTTGATTATCAGCTTCGTTTCAAACGGTTTCCAAAGTCTCGTCCTGTTTCGCAGCCTTATCGACTAAACAAGCCGTTCTGCGGTACCCCATTTCGAACATTAACTTAAATAATCTCCTTGGCAATAAAACACAGCTCCCACCCAACATGACCCTTAAGCAGACGAATGAATAAATCTCGATTTGAACGGAGAGAAAGCGTACTTACTGGCGAAACCAATGACAGTTAAATCGCCCCTATCTCTGTATAATAATAATAGTGGTATTTCTAATCGGATTTACGTTCGATGGGCACGATTCGTTTCCCATTGCCGTGTATGACATCAGACACTCCTTTACAGTTCGTCGTGTTTTCCTTTTGCAGAAAACGGGCTCCTTAGTTATGAGAATCCCAACTATCACCTTGACCCGGCACGTTTGGACGACGCTCTCAACTCGAACACGGACGAAATATACGAGGAGTTGTACCAGGAGTTGGACGACATCTGTAATTTGGGCGTGAAAGGCCAGTTATCCAGCAGCGCCGGCAGGAAAACCTACGCGTCGTTGGATATCGGCACGATGGGCGTCGATATAAACACAGGACCGGTTACTCACATAGACTCGTCGAACTATACTGACAACAGAAGGTAGGTGTTACTTTATTACGCTAGAAATAGTATTGGTAAAAATAATGTTTCACACTGACTCATAATTCACTCAATCATTGCCTAAAAAGGATGACCGAACTATCAAAGCAATTTTGAGGAATTTTATTTAAAACAGGATATGTCCACATTTGATGAAAATTTAATGTTTCTTGCCTTATAAAAGCTACACCGACGAGAAGGATTAATTTTGCACTGACATTAAACGAGCAGTCTTAATAAGACTACATAATATTCGAATTCCTGCAATTTTACTTTAGCAATTAAAAATAAAATAATACAGAGATTTATTATTTATTTATTTATTTATTCCATATCGACTCTATGTGAAATGGATATTATGGATACGTGGTTAATGTAGAAAGAGTCCCTTTTTCCTCACTCATTTTAAATATTTAATTAAAAAAAAAACTAGGCAGAGACCGGTTTCGTGATAAAATTATCTTAAATCTTCAGGTCATCTAAAAGGCATAATCCATGATAATAATTAGTAATCATGGCAAATTTGACACACATGCCAGTAGCGTACATGTGCAATATTACATTTAACTGAAATTATAAGAAAAAAATATATAAAACGTGTACAAACACTTACCGCATTGCGCATCATCAGTGAATTATATACGAGACGACTGCATACTACTTTGAAATTCTAGGTTCTTTTCATTCGTACGGTTAATTGTCGATCGAAAACCCCATAACCAATAACACTATGTATGTGGCATGTCTAATAATTAGAATTCAAAAGACAGACGACTAAAATGTCTAAAATATAAAGAGCAAGAGGAAGGCGTTAACAAGTAAGAAGCTATTAATTTTAAAGATAATATTTTGTTATATGATTTATGCGGTGTTTATTATTACTAGCAATGAGTTAGGAGAGAAAAAAATAGAGACATTAAATCTATCTATCTATCTAAATTTCATTGTATACGAGGGAAGGTCAAAAATATAAAACTACGCTTAAGAGTAATAAATTATGTCAGTATTTCAGTTTTTTGGGTTTTTATTAATTGTTTCAAATTCAACGCTATATCCAAATATATAGTTTCGCTTAATTTTAGCAAAAACTAAGATTTAGTCGTTATTTCCGAATTACCCTGTATACAAAATTGATTGAGATCATACTGCAGTCATGTAATTTGGGAGAGAAAATGATGCGTACTATGTCAAATTAGTTAGTTTAAATTTTTTTAGAGCCTTTGAAAAGGAAAATTTTAAAGTGGGAATTATTTTTGCTGCACAAATTATTTTGTTTTACTCCAAAACAAAATAATTACAACATAGAATACATTTCCAATTCTTTTTGCTCCAAAATTACCAGAAACTGTGTTAAAGTCTCTGCGTAATTTCATATTTTTGACCTTGCTTTATATACAGTTAGATTATCGACAGATTTGTTGAGTGATAGTTTAGTTTAAACACATGAGGGTTAATTTGCAAAAAAAAAAGATTCACTAAATTCAAAGATAAAGAAATTCCTATATATTGGGGCACTTTCTGCCGGTCACTGTATATATTACTGTTTTATATAAATTGTAAAGTGTAAAAAATGACTGACATGCTTGACATAATTAGATGTATTGTCATTGATTAAATTTTTATGTCTATAAATTTGAATTATTGAATTGAATTAATTAAGTTAAAAAGTAATTATTATTATTATAAATTACTTGAATAAATAGCAAAATATAATCCTCCAAATAATTAAAATTTATAAACGTAAAACCTCAATTAATAATAAAGTAGGCACA
The DNA here is from genome assembly GCA_004143645.1 of Protaetia brevitarsis. NCBI lineage: Eukaryota > Metazoa > Arthropoda > Insecta > Coleoptera > Scarabaeidae > Protaetia > Protaetia brevitarsis. The sequence goes on along the minus strand of RXPK01000163.1, from coordinate 552,288 downwards.
CAGTATTTAATCAAACTTCATAACTTAATTCTATAACGGCTATTTGCACCGGTTATACTTAAGCTTAACTTAAGACTTAAGTAGATCCTAAACTATGATTTCGTTTTGCACCGCTATTTAAGGACCAGTTAAGTGTTATTCAAAATAAGCCGAAGATTTGCCCGGCTTAAGGTCCAGTGAACCTCACTTTTGGTTTCAAATGACAAGTATTGCGGCAAGTGAAAGATGACTTTTATTTGTTGTATTACGGCGTGTTCGAGGTGTTTTATTTATTGTTGTGGGGATATTTATTATTTGTACATTTTTGAAACAAAATGGCACGTAATATCTTAATAAATAACATAATGTTTGAAGATGATGATGAATTGGACGAGTTAAATATAGTTTTTTGTGGTATACCTAGACAAGTCAATGAAAGGGCAGAATATTTTCATACGTTTGACGAACTTACATTTTTCCGGTGATTTAGGGTAACCAAATGTACAGCATTATTTATATTAAACCTGATTGAAGCTGAAATTGAATATCTTTGATGTGTGAGTAGGTATAAAAAATAATTTTAAGTTTACCATGTAACCTAAGACGAAATGAGCATTCCTATGACCACGAATTTTCAGCAATAATAGTGTTGCTTTTATGAATCAGCTGTTAATATTCCTGAGACTGACCTGACAACAATAATGAAAACTCGAAAACTCCTATCAAGAATTAAAAGTCAACATTCTCCTTCTTTCTGTGTGTCTCTGTCAAAAACTGTTCGTTACCTTGGTTAATAGTCACTTTCACACTGTCTGACACTGTTGCCATCCGTTTTCAATACTTAGCTAAGCTTTATTCCCTAGTTTCGACGATACAAAACATATTCACCTTAAGGTTCACCTTAAACTGAGCCTCTACTTAAGTAAGTTTGTTATTAGGGAAAACTGGTGCAAATAACTGTAACTGATAGATAGAGAACTGCATAAGAGTTTTATGTGACATTTTATTATAAAGTTGACATTTTCGCAGAATATTGATTTATACTAGGGCTGTCGAAACCGGCTTTTTCAGGAGTCGGGTATCCGTTTAGCGCACTACCCGGTTTCGGGTTACCCGGGTATCGAGCTTTACCCGAAATCAGGTATTTCCCGAGATAGATCCTTCCCCGAAATCGGGTGTTACCCAGAATCAAGCTGTACCCGAACCGGGTATTATCCGAAATCGAGTTTTACCCTATGTTAAGCTTTGTCCGAAATCGGATATTACCCGAAATCGAGCTTTACCCGAGCCGGGTATTACACGGAATTTACCGGGTACCCGAAACCAGGTAGTCCATAGCCAAAAATTTCGGATATTCGTGTACCCGAGCAACTCGAGTAACAGTCCTAATTTATACGAACCAACGAACTATATACAACACTGGAACGCGCATTCGGGTTCACGCAGTGACTGACTGGAAAAGAGTCCGGCTTCCGCTTTCTTTAAATGTAGTCAAATTGACGAATAGACTACGCATTCATATTGTGCACTGTCAAAACGAATAAATGGATTTTTTTGACATATTAGAGTTTTGATTTAGAATCGTCGTACTTTGACGTGAGAAATCGAGTGCGCTGTCCACTAGACCAGGCGGCTCGGCCCATTTGTTTGTTACCTACTACAATTTACTGTTGCTATATGACTGCGGCCACGGGAGTAAAAAATGGAGTTTATGCGGGATTCTTTCAGTTTATTACAGCCAAATGTTTGTTTTACATCTTTTTGTCAATATAGTGGTGTAAATTACGAATTTACACGATTAAACGCGTTTTTTTTTTCGCCGTTCAAAAAAAATATCGCTTTTATTTTTTTTTGATCCATCAGAGGCCTATTCACAAAAATCCGCACACACCAATTTTTTACAGCTCAATCGGCGATACGCTCATCTCGCCATCCACTTGTAAGTTTACTTTGTTCAAATTGTAACAAATTTTAACATGCAATAAACACAATTATCAAATTAGTATCGAGTTTTTATTTATAAATATAATATTTTATAATAAAAATTATTCGATAGTTATATGCAATCGATTTTTTGTCCTCCCCTCTAACAACATTTCTGGCTACACCCATGAGGATCTCTATTTCGCAGCAGCTGTATTTGTTCTGAATGTCTCAAACAGAAAAATATATCCATCACACTTTTTATCAAAAATAATATTCTTAACAAAAACTGCTCATGCAAACTTAACGTTATTACATTTTGTTTAATTTTCTATCAACTGGTTGAAATAATCTATGAGTAAACACTCTTCATCTATAGCAATCGAAAAAATAATCATAATACTCATACATTGCAATCAAAAGAACCATATTTAGTGAAGAAATTTAACATTTTCCCTCCATTTGTTTATTTTCCATATCGTGTTTGTATTATCTCTTTCATACGCGTCATCAAATACCTATTAACTCCGGCGTTCCCCTCTATTTGCGCGGGAATTTTTATTTGCTTCGAAAATAAAAATCCTCGAAACGAAAGATTGTACGCGCGCAACCATGCTAATATCTAGAGCGACTGGCAATAAATCATCGAACACGTTATCTTGTTCGGTTCGAATAAGCGGGCACATGCACTCGGCGCACGTACCTACGGACGCTATTGAAAAGTTTAGAGCCGAAACTATTAATGGTACAATGGCATATTCCCGATGTGCTCGACAAGTTTTCGCTAGTGTACACATTTCTCTTCTGATACATTATTAAAATTCAACGTTCGCGCTGAAATGTCGCGCTACATTTTAGGTTGAATAACCCCGTGCTCGACACAATGGTGTCATACGTTTTCGACGTTGGTTGGCCGAATAACAGCGCCACCGCGCTGCACCTGTACCGTCTACACATGTTGTAAGTTCGCAGTTACACAGGTCAGGTTGAAATTATTTCGCCTTCCCGCTTTCGGCGTTACAACTGGCGGTAATTGAGAAGAAAATGTATAGGTAAAACAATAAGGCCGGAGGAGATCCGCCCCTGATATGTGACGTCGGCGAGATCTCGACATCCTTAACGGCGTCGTAGAGTATTACCGTTGCAATTTGCGTGTATCACCCGACCGCCGGAAGGACGCGTTAATGTTTGCGAAATCTTTAATGTGGAAGCGCGTTGTCGCGCGAGAATTTCCAGCTATTCCGAGGACGAAACGGCACTCCGCAAAATGGGAACATTTGAATGCCGGCGGCACTGGGAAATTCACTAAATTTTACGCGTTCTCTGTGCTTAACGCAATACATGCGTCAAGATCTATTGTGTGTGCGTATACGTTGCCAACCTGTTACAACAGTTTACATAATCGTCGACAAAGTAAAAAAAAACAGTAGGAGATTCTTTTTAGATTTAGAATATTTAAAGTTCAAACTCATTTATACGTAATTTCACTACCGCTGCTATTAGAAATGAGAAAAAGGCATATTTTCATTATCTCTCTGCTCTCAAGGATGATAGACGCCTTTGGCATGAGTTTAAACAATTAAATATTTCGCGAAGAAAACGTATAGAAATTCCATCTAATTTGCTTGATCCTGATAAGATTAATAGAGCTTTTGTGGAAAATCTCCCTAGCACTACTAGCGATTGCTCACAAATTATAAATAGTTACAAAAGTGTAACATGTCAAAATATAGGCTCAATATTTAACTTTCATACTATAGACACACATACCGTATCAAAGTATGTCTCAGCTATTAGGAGTAACTCAGCCGGTGATGATGGTATTACTAGTTTTATGCTCAAATTGATACTACCGCATACCCTTTCATACATAACTCATATCTTTAACTGTTGTATTGAATCTAACACCTTTCCTGATGTATGGAAACGATCAATAGTTATACCTGTACCTAAGAAGCAAAACGCTGAGTTAACTGATTTACGCCCAATCTGTTTACTATCGATTCTTAGCAAGGCTCTAGAAAAGATCCTACATGATCAAATTAATATTCATATAAAGGAGTTCAGTCTATTACCATCCTGTCAGTCTGGCTTTAGACCGCAACATAGCTGCGCTACAACTTTACTCAAAGTAACCGATGACATTATTGAGGCGAGGGATAAATCACAATTGACGGTTCTAGTTTTGTTAGATTATAGTAAGGCCTTTAATACGGTTGATCTTAACGTCTTAATAGCAATTCTACATCATATCGGGTTTACTGAGCGATCCATTCAGCTGCTACAATCTTACCTTTTTGATCGCACGCAATGCGTTCGCCTTACATCATATACTTCTGGGGGCAGCACTTACTCTACTGTCTTGACCTTGAACCGAGGTATACCTCAAGGTTCTATCTTGGGACCCTTACTTTTTTCGCTGTATACTAGTCAATTACACAAATGTATTCACTTTTGCAATATTCAAATGTATGCGGATGATACGCAAATTTATCGCAGCTTTGGAGTTGATGATATCCAGACCAATATAAATCTCATTAACTGTGATCTGGAACGGATTAGTATTTTTTCTAAAAATCATTCTTTAAAAATTAATCCTTTAAAATCCGTAGCAATTTTGTTTGGTAGGCAGAAAGATGTGGAAAGGTGTAGAGCATCTATTAACTTAGTACTAAATAATATCTCCATTCCTCTATCTCTGGAGTCAAAAAACGTAGGTTTGTTGATTGATAACTCTTTTAGATATAAAAGTCACATCTCAAAATTAATTAGTACTGCATATTGCAACTTGAAGGCGCTATATCCTTATAAGGCAGTTCTTAGCGAGAAGACAAAAATCACATTATGTTTCGTTTTATCTGTTTTTAACTATGGGTGTGTTGTTTATGGTCCTTGTTTGGATGCACGCGACCGAGATAGAATACAAAAAGTTCAAAACAGTTGCTTAAGATACATTTATAAGATCAGAAAGTATGATAAATTACATATAAACTTCCAGTGACTGGATGGTGAACATGGCAAATCGTAGGCGGGTTCAATCATTGAAACTGTATCATAAAATAATTTGTCTTAAAACTCCAGCATACCTATATGTTAAGATCCGATTTCGCACGGATGTTCATAATATCAACGTTTTACGAGAGATCATTCTCATATAATATATATTCACTGTATAATTCTTTACCCACAGAGCTTAAGGCCTTAAGTGTGCCTATGTTTGCTACGAATATTAATAAATATGTGTTTGGGCGACAGTAGCAGGGCTAATCGATTCCATTATCTATTATATATTGTGATCCCTTCGGCTATGTTCATTATTATTCTCTGTAGGATATGACAGAATTAGGTTTAAGTTAGTATGTTAGGCATAAATTTCTACTGTGCTTGTTCTTAATGTATGTAAGGATATGGTTGAAAAAGAGGGGGTAATATTGTTACCCAACTGAACCACTCCTTCTGATTTCTTGTACCTTCCCATTATTGTAATTAGTTGCGTTATATTGTCACTCTTTTTTTTTTCTACTTCTTTCATGTTGGGCAAGAAATAAAGGCATTTATTATTATTATTATTATACGTTGCGGAAAGAAAAGCATAGGAAGAAGCCAAAATAAATTCCTTAACCTGGTTAATAATAAGTTATTGGAAAGAAAACTTAGGCGTCTATCGATTTTAATTTCATCACGTTATACTACACGATTTTTCATCTTGTTACTTCATTTATTTTTAAAGTTTTAGGCGTCATCGATAGCCTTTTTCTTTTAATGACAAGCTAGAGTATAAAATTTTCAATAGTTTTCAAACTTTTTTCGGTTCAAAAATCTTTAAATTTGCAGTTTGAATCTTAAACTATATACGTGCCAAAGAAATTGCAACACCTCGAAGGAGGTCAGTTACCTGGAAATTAGTGTCTCAAAATCTCCATAGTAGTCCGAGCTGTGTGAGAGATTACTCCGTCCTGTTGAACAACAATGATCTAAACGCAATGCAGTAACTTGCGGCAAAAAAAAAACTCGTTTAGCATCTGCCTGTAACGCTCACCATTTACTCTTACGGTAGTGCCTTCGACTTTCACTGCAAATGCCGCACCAAACAGTCACTTTGAGGAGATGCAATGGCTCTTCTTGCACTTCATGTGGATTATCTGTGCCTAGAAACGCAAATTTTGCTTGTTAACATATCCACTTAAGTGGAAATAGGCTTCGTGGCTCATTATGATTTTTGATACAAAATCATCCTCTTCCTGCACCAAGTTCAACAGAATATGGCAGTAAGTTAATCTTGCCCTACGGTCAACAGGCAGCAATTCGTGAACAGTTTGCACTTTGTAGGGGAACATTCTCAAATCTTTCACCAAAATTCGTTGCAACGAACGTCTGCTGATGCCTAATTGTGTGTACATTGTTTTCTCATTGATGTTTGTGGATTCTCTCTGACGTCGTCGGCAACAGCAACGATGTTCTCATTCGAAGCACTACGAGGCCGGCCACTTCTTGCCACATCTCTAGTAGACCGAGTTTGCACGAGACGCTCGGCCAAACGCTTAATTGTTCGAGCACATAGAACACGATGACCACAAAAACAACGGCGAAATTCAAGCTGCGTTAAAACAACAGACTTAAAATTTGGCAATAACAATAATTCCACGTTCTTGAAGTGTGTATGGCTCCATGGCTTGTATTCTCTATATATCTACATCAGGAATGTCAAAGCACAGTGACATTTGGCGCCATCTGCTAAAATGGTGGCCAATTCAAATTATGACATTACTTTTGCGCCACTTTGTACTAATAATGATTGGGTTTAGTGACCGCGTTAGAACGCATGACGAAATATGCGATTTATTTAATAATTTTCATCAAGATCGGCATCCAATAACACGATCTGTTGTTGGTAAAACTTTGAGAAAGTTTAACTTAACCGGAAATGTTAGAAATTTACCGAAAAGTGAGCAACTAATGAAGCTTGCTATTGCCAAGATATTATAATAGCATTAGAGATTTCTAGAAACTTCTACTGCATCCCTCGTTTTGAATGTAACCAGAAGCGCGAAAAATATCATGCATATAAACTACAATTAGTCTCACACATCTTAGGAGGATTTTGTGGAATTCGGTAATGGAATTGGAAGTTATCAATTGGCAATTGGTTATGCAATTATGAAATCATGAAAAAACGGTATTACATATTGATTGGATCATCGTTTAGCATTACTTTCATTGCAGTAATAAATCCTAGCCTCTATTCAAAATTTGTGGGTCTTGATGCTTGTAGCAACTGATCTTTAAAAGAACCATATTCGTGAAATATAGTGTCTCTGTGCTCACTTATTCTACAATATTTCAAATAAAAATATATGACATTTATTTGAAGAAAAATTATCGTAGAGAGACTGCCTCACTACTTATTTAACTACCTATAAGTATTTTTGAAAATCAAAATAAATACCTGAATCGCTTCAATCCGAAACAACAAAGATATGTACGCATTGTGCATGGCAACAAAACAATCAATACGATTTTGTACGGACAGCCAAATTCAAATTAGCTTCAATACTGAAGTGAAAATGATAAAGGGAGCAATTTAAAAAAAAATGGGGAGGTTTCTTAGAAAGGATGATTTACTAGCGATACTTAGCAAGAAATATATCTGTCAACATTTTACAAACCTTTATCGATGACACCTTACTAGCTCTTATATCCCTATAATTAAAAAAGATATCGTTAGTAACATTAAATCTGGTATAGTGCCAATATAATTTATATAATATAGGGAATATAGGTAACACATACGATATATGATATAGTCACATAATCTTTTATTTTTTAAGGAAGATGCATTACAACAATAAAACAATGCACTAAGAAATTCACTTCAACAATTATGCTACAGCCTATAATTCCAAATATTTAAAATAGACTATTAAATTCTTGTAGTTTACCAGTATCTTCACAATCGTAAATGTATTTCGAAGAAATTAGCTTTTCTTGGTTGAGTAATGCAGGTACATTTTATTTTTAATTATATGTTTACCAACCCCTGTATAATTTCATATGAGCGTAACTATTCTGCCATTATTTTCTTAAGCTTTTTGGTTTTTCATCTAATTAACGAATCTTTACTTGACATTTCATTTGGGTCCCTTGGAATTTAGTGCATTCTAGTAGGTAGTCTGGACCTTTCGAATATTCATTTTTATTATATCTTTATTCTGCTATGTTATTTCTCGTCTCATACCTGGAAGTTGGTCACACGAAGTTGGTTCCTTGATGTACAACATGAATTACAAGAAAATTGACTCTCAAGCTAGCGCTTATAAAACCATAGCTACATATATGTACATAGATGCAAAAAAGAAAGTTGATCTTACATTAAATATTTTTTTTTATAAATTAATATTATTTTGATTTAGTTTGAGCAAAAAAAGAACTTTGTATAGACCTTATATGACGCCACACTTGCCACACACATACAACTTTTTAGCGCCACGGTGTGAGGTACTAATAAGAAAAGACCATCAATCCAGAAATATAATTAAGCCTCATCATCAGAGTAAGGTCAGCAACACCGACGCCAGCTCACTCAAGAAAATATGCAAGCATAATGGCCAGCGCAACAAGTGTGCACGTTCATTAAAAAGAAGTTCATTTCTCTAGCGAGCCATTGTTAAACAAAGTAGTGTAACGGATTCATAACACAAACCCAGAAGTATTTCAAGTAGTGTAATAAGAAATCCAACTGAAGATTATAAACAAACCTTAGACGTGTAGAGGAAGTATGCACTGCCAGTCATAAATCTAAGTGCCTATTTATCTTCTTGGTGGAACTGAAAATTAATAAAAAGATACTATAAAAGCATTAATTCAAACCCGGGGAGGAAGACGGGTCGATAATGTCTGAGTTTACAATATCTAAATAACAATTTAATGCAGTCATAGTGCTGCTTAAGCCTCCTAAAGCATCTTGTAAACCTTGTATCAAACACTTCGCTAATGTATCGGATAAGTATCTGCAATCCGGAGCGTTGTAGGAGGGTTAAGTGTGTAAAAGTGAGTTGTAAACATCATTATAATTTGACTTTTACTATTTTCCTATTCAAAATATGTGAAAGGGCGGCCATAATTTGATAACCGATAGGAATTTTTGTTTTAATTTAATTTTAAGTTCGTAAATTTGATTTAGTTTGATTTATTATTAGAAAATTTCAAAACTGGTGATATTTTCATTCAAATTATTGAGCTATTCCAAGTCACTTCGACTACTGCCTAATAGAGAACTCTGCTGAGCTGAAATAGCGTTAATTTCTGAAATACTTTTGACATATTTAATCGATATAACTCCCCAATTTGGCAGGCAAACTGTGGATAATTTGATATAATAAGAATACAAAACTTACCTGTGAGCCTCTGGTTGTTATAAGTTGATTTCGCAGCTTCGGTAAATAAATAAGAATCGGTTAGAAATATATTTTTATTGTTAAACGGTTACATGACGGAAAAAAGGTGACATTCTAATTATTACTCAATAAAGTAGAAGTAACAGCTTGATATTATAATAAACAATCCGAAAGGAGGCGTTTGGGGTGTCAAAACCAAATAGGTTCGAAGCAGCTGTGAGGATTCATGACAAGTAACATGGTGAATTCGCGAATTCCTTAATGCCACCTTGCAGATAATGGTCACTACTCACTAACTTATGGAAAAATAAAATGGATGTCGCCTGAGATGATTAAATGGGATCTGAAATAAAAAGAAATACATATTAAATTAAGAATTAAAATGAATAGGCAGTGTATTTTATCTGAGGAAATTCAAAATTGAACAAGATTTTGGCGCAAATATTTGAGTAATAAAAATGAAACAGTTTTAATACCGAGCATGGTACCGTGCCGCAGCATTACTTTTTAGGTATATGTACACTTGCCGACTTATTTAATGTCGTCGTCTACAGCGCAGTGACTATCAAAACTACTCACCATTTGCACAGGTGCGCGTTCGGCTGGCGTCGGCTTTTCCAGGTAAATGATTTATTGGGGTATACAGTTGTAAAACACTTGGCAATTATGCAAATCAGGTAGATCTAGGATTATTTAATATCCAAGGACACCTTTAATGTTGTGGTTTAAATTGAAATATCTGGTTTACGGTTTGAGAGCAAGTGGCTTTGAAAACTAAAGCTCTTATTTTATGTTTAAAAATAATCAAATGAATGTATAGATAACAAATCGAGCTGTGGTAATTACTGGCTTATTTATATTAAATTTTATTTACTTTATTTGTATATAATTTATCTTTAAAATAGGAAATATGTTAGAAAACAAGAGAGTAGCACTTCATAAGTTACCTTATTAGCTTTAGATTCAATAAATATTAATTTATATATTACAATATAATTATTGTAATTACCTATAGGTAAAAAACATGGTAAAATTCCTGTTCGTAGGAAAAATCACAAATGTCCTGCAGATCATTCATTTTGTTAAATGATGCCATTTACAGGGCAATTGTTTTAAACGGGAATTTTAATAAACTATATAAATTATTACCACATTACTAAAAATAAAGCTTTTCTTTGAAATTTCAATAGCCAACTTATAAATTCATTAATACATTATATGCATTTCGATCTGCGGCAAATATAAAACTCAGCCATCATCCTTTAGAATTGTTCTTTTATTAATTTATGTGTATATTGTTTTGTTTATATATTTTATAAAATGTGTTTTTCTTTAATTTTTTAGAGTTTATGTTTATTTCTTATTTTTGCAGAATATGTTATTTTAATGGTTAGGTTTTACATTATCATTTTTTGTTTGTATATTTAATGACAGTTACGTAATTAGATTTTTATTTTTAGAATTTTTTTTGTTAATATTTCAGAGTTTGACTAATTTTCTTACTTTTGCGGAATGGTTATTTTGTTTATTAGATTTTATATTGGCATATTTGGCATATTTACTTAAATAAATAATATAACCAGGCCAAACATAATTTTATTTTCTTATGAATAGAAATTTTACAGCGTTACTTACATATAGGTGGGTCCTGCAATAGTAAATGCTAATAATTACATATTATTGAAATCTCCATTCAAAAAATAGTAATTGATGAACGCTTACAATAGCTAATATTGGTGGAAGCTATAGTTTTACGAAGTCTTCCTCTGATGTTCGCTATTTCCTACGTTTTTAAAACAATTAATACACAAGATTGGCTACGCATATCAAACTTTATTTAATTATGTGTGAGTTTAAGTTCAAGAGTCAACTAGGGTCCAAGTTATGAAAGACATTTCAATTTAAAGCACGTTCAAATCGCAATATATAACGTTTACTAGTGATATTAAATTATCCAATTTTTCTACCTGATTTGCATAATTGGGAAGGGTTTTACAACTGCATGCCCCAATAAATCATTTACCTGGAACAGCCGACGCCAACCGAACGCGTACCTATCCAAATGGTGAGTAGTTTTGATAGTTACCACGCTGAAGACGACGACATTAAATAAGTTGGCCAGTGTACATACAATATACATGCTGCAGATTAAATCGACATAAAGGCAAATCAATTAGAAAGAGAATTAAATCCATCCCAAATCACAAGGATAAGATCACCATGCTGTGATAGTGGGATCACCATTTTAATAATTACTGCTCCTGAAAGATGTTTATCGGATAAGTGTGTCCTGCTATATATGCTGAATAAAGAATATTGTAGGAATGAAATATGAGAAGCGCTATCTCTACGACAATTTCTGTAATAAATATATTTCACCCTACTACATGGATTAAAGTTGCGCAAAACGTAACGAAAAAGTTAAATTGTGCTGATTTAAGCCCTAGTATTTAGAAATCATTTTTTTTTGTAAAAGTTTATCAATTAACAAATTAAAAAGTCGGTTGCACGACTTTGAACATCGTAAAAATAAAAACAGTTTAATCACGTTTCGAAACCTATAAAAACTCCTTCTTTTAAGCTGAATCACCGAACGGAAAGTACCGTTTGAAAGATAATAAAACCAGAGCTAAATGAGGAAACATTTATTCGGAAGATACCACGATGTCAGGTACTTCAAACGTGAATCTTATAAACGTTACAAACTTCGCCACTTTAGCACATAATCGCCGCAACGTAACGATTACTTGCGGCCATTTCCCAATCAAGTAAACTTGAAATTCGTACATCCGCATAATAGCCACCGTCGGCGTCGGCGGGGTCGAGATTCGCGACGACCGAGCGTCGATCGAGCTGCGCCGGCACGTACGCCGCGTTCGTTCCGACGAACGATGTTTCATTAGCATCCCCCTTGCAGCTGCCGTCGCAGCGCAGTGCCGCTTGATGTTGCAGTTCTCTAATTATTAATAGGCGTCGAGAATGCCGTCTCCGCGTGGGAACCCACCCGAGTAGCGTTGCAAGGTAATGGGAGTATGATTACGCGCTTGCATATACAGTGTTACGATATTAGCGCTGTCTCGTTCGTAGTATTTCTATTTGAACGTACAAATGAGTATCGTTAATTAGATGACGTTACGCTGCAGCTAGTTGTTTACAATCGCATTCGTAAATACAAGCCCTCCAGGCGTTCAGGTTAACGGATCGGGTGAGATTGAGAAGGGGGAGAAAAAGTACACGTTTGAGTTCAAAATATACAGGCTGTATCAGGTATAGAGATAAATATAATAATATGTAGCAGCTGTAATCATATACAATCAAAAAGTCTTAATGCACAGGGGGTCTATCTGTAAGCATTAACGAGAAAAAAAATATTTTATAAATGCCGTGGGGTAGAGCCGCACCTGTGCCTAACCTTAATGCTATCCCGAGTATACCCCCACATACCACTATCATTCAGCCATTACCGCTGTTAGTTTTGTATGAATCGCCGCTTGGGGTGCAAGCCACTTCGAACATTTTATTTAAATTCTTCCCGTCTCGAAAAAACGATCCTTTTCAGGACCATCATGATTTTATATAAGGAAAATCGAAGCTTGATGCATCGGCAACAGCGCGAGAATGTATAGATTCATTTTCGCGCGACATCATAGTAAAAAGGCGTGTTTGCAAATTTTCTGTATCTACATTTATTTCTGTGTAATTCGATTCAATTCATTTTGCGTTATACGATTAAAATAAATCCAAAAGAAACAACTCAGATTCATGTGGTACCGTTTATTAACAACTAACTCTCGATTCGACAAAGCAAAAGAAAAATATTTACGTTTTTTGTAACTACTGAAGTCGCATATCCGGTGAAACTCGAACGTCTTATCAGGATATTAAAAATAATACTTGGTAGACTTACGTAGAATGCTCTTAACAAATAAGGAATGTTTATTTTATTAAAAAGAAGAAATTTAAAATGCCTCAGTTTTGCTATTTTTACAAGGGCACACTGACCGATTGGCCTTTATTTATTCAGAATGGCGTTAAATGAACTTACGGCATACTATTAAAAATAATACTAAATGAGTGCAATGTATTTATACATAATACCACGTTTAGCGGATGCTTAACATGACTTTTCCTTGCATCAGGCCCGGACTAAAAAATTTTTGGCTCTAAATTTTACTTTTTTTATTCTTTAATGATGAAATCCGGTTTCGGTGGGTTTGTGATTTATATGTCGTGTAGTTAATACCCAAGCAAAATATGTAGCTGTTGAGATTTTTTTGATCGCGCTATCTAATTGAAAAAAAGCGTCCCACAAGATTCAAGTTTTGTCTTTAATAATATTGCATATTGTTCTTTGGAAATATGCGCAGATGTTTTTCAACTTATTTCGTCTTAAATTTAGGGTGGGCGCTACTCACTGCTCCATTATTAGCTTCTTGGAAAAACAGGTTAGGTCGTCTTTTGTACCATGCAAACTGCTGAAAATTATCTTAAAAGGTTTTTTAATATCTGTTATAATCTCGGAGATATTTCTAAAAATTGAAAAATCGCCCAAATTTTAAAGAGGGCTATACCTCTAAATTGGACGAAAAATTACGTAATGACCATGATACTCTTTCAGGCTGTAGAGTCTCATGGAAATCGTTATTTGACAGTTTCCGGTGTTCCCAACAATTTTCTATTTCGTACAATATCGATTCACTTCTGCCGTTGTCGCCATTCGAATTTATGAATTGATATCTATCATATCATTTAGATGACATTGCTATAAAATCATCTGCATACCATCATCGATCAGCTTTACAGGTTACTTTTGTGTTTATAATCTTATCTTTAGTAATACCGTAAGAGCTTTGAAATTATTAATAGTAATTTAATCGTATAGTATTTGATTAGATTATTTTACTTAATATCAAATAAAAATTATTCACTAATTATTACAGTTAATGGTGCAAGTATTATACATGATATATTTTTGATTTGATGCCCTTAAATGAATATTTGCATTATTGTAATTATTTCCTCACATTTGTGTATATTCGGGTAATCTATACAGGGTGTATCAAATAAAAAAGTAAATTTTGTTTGGGTGTTAACTACACGACATATAAAGCACAAACCCGCCGAAACCGGGTTTCATTATTAAAAAATAAAAAAAAAAGTAAAACTTAGAGCCAGCTGCTACATATTATTATATTTACCTCTATATCTGATACACCCTGTATACCTAGGTAACAGGAAAACGGGTAGTGCATTAGTAGACGAATACCCGACGCCTAAAAAAGACGAATTTCATCAGCCCTAATATCAATATATGTTTTTTTCACTCTTTTTGTCACTTACAATTAGTAAACAGACTTATAATTGTAATGCCTTGAAACTTGCAACGCATAACACTAAAGATAAATGCAACTGATAAAAGTTTAGGAACAGACTTATGTAGTATTTCATAATTGTAGATTAAACAAAAATGGGACTTTTACCACAATCGTTGAAATTGGAGTGAATTTTTATGTTGCTCTTTTTTAATAACAAAGATGTACTTTATAATTGTGAGTTAAAAATAACTATTGCACATTAACATGTTTTATTTTCGAATTGTAATGCGTTAAATATGTTTATTATTAGTTCGTAATTGCTTCCTCACAAAATTATGGTATAATATGATAACTTCCCTTTGTATGAAAGTGTTATACCCTCCCACATTTTTCAAGTTAATATATGTTATTCAAGATAAATAGGTATTATTTATGCAAAAAATAGTGGTTGTAAAGCCCCTAAAAGAATATTGAAAGCAATAATATTTTTTTTTTCTATATCCATTAGAAGAACTCTAAAAAGTTATGTATTTTTTTCAAAAAAAGATTTTTTTCTTAAATTATATAATCTATATTAAATTATTATAATTTTTACTTACGCGAAAACTGATGAGAGATTTGTTTTAAGCCAATTTATGCCCAAGTTTTTTTTTTGCTAATATGTTTATTAATAGTAGTATTAGTATTAAATGGCCTTTTCAAGATTAGATTAGAATTATGGTGATCATACAGGCTTATCTCAGGCCAGCTTGGTGTGTTTATTGAAATTTTCATCTTACAAAATTTAGGCCTAATTTTTTGAAACCGACTTTCTCACACAGCTATTTGCTCCGGGATTCTTCCAGACTAATAGTAGATACTTTGCCAAGGCACCCAAAATGGATTATAGGCTTTCTCCACGCTTCAGCAGAATGTGACTAAGAATAGGCATTCTCTGTCAGGTTTTCAGTGTAAACTCTTCTTACGAAAAAAAGTCGGGAGAACAGCAATTAAGAATTTTCCAAATTTGCGCATATATATGAACCTTTCAAGGGACGCGTTAACGTTTCAATAGACTGAACGGAATATCGTAATTGAATTATGTATCGTCGCACTGAGAATTTCATAAATAATCTCAAAACTGTTTTAGATAATTTTTTAATATATAAAATATATCAATAAGACATTTACAAAGCTTTATAGTAATATAATATATAAATATACTAACAAATATAAATAATAATAAATTCAGCATGACAATATTTCACGGCTCGTAGCTTGGGGTACCGGAACAGATCGAGCCACTGGGAAATGTTTTCTGATCGGTCACTCATCCAACAACTGATACTGCATATCCCTGCTTGACTCCAAGATTGGCAATGACGCACCCTTTCTGTCAACCATACTGCCGACTTAAACAAATATAAATAACATTAGTAATGCTTTGTTGTTTTCAATAGTTTCGTAAAACGGATTGGTAATTAGTATTATACACTTTAAAAAACTTACTACAAGTTTCACTATACTGGACGCACGTGTCCATTGATTGTACCAGTATATGAATGTGGTCCCCTCCTCCAAGTTTTTCCAAGCATGCTTGTGTCAGGTCTACGCTAGCTCTAGATGTAAAGACTTAACCATCTCCTTGTTCATTTTTTTTTTTTACTATATGTGCCTACGTATTTTCCATATCATTGAAATCAGGAGTTCGTGGATACCAAAGTAGAACTGTGAGGTTATTCTGTCGAAACAATTGTTGGACTATCCTAGCGGTGTGGTTGGCAGAATTACCCTAAGAGATGAAGTAAAACAAGGAAGTATTAAAAAATCAGATAATTATAGTGTATTAAATAAAACAATAAGAGAGCAAAATTACTTCGTTTATTGTCAAAAACCTCGTGTTGAAATTGATTTTATTGTTAATTTAATAAAGGTTTTCCACTGATGGTTTAATTATATTTTCAATATATTGGGTCTTGCCTCAACTCCTCCAGACGTTCCGAGGTATCGATAACTTTACGCATGTCCATACATTCACCGAAAGTCATTTGCTTTTTGCACGATTACTGATAAATCTCTAGTCGCATCCTGCATTTGCTAATTAGTAGGCTCTAACTGTATTTCATCTGTAAAAATCACATTGTTCCAAAATTGTGTTTTCTGCTATACCTATAGCGTATAAACTTTGATATACTACGGCTTAAAAAACAAAAAGAAACGGCTATATAACATCGAATATTTTAAGGAAAAGATGATTTCAGATAGGAAACATCATGGCATTATCGCTGGCATCGGGGAAATAAAACTACAGTATAAAAGAATTTGTGTATTTGGGTATTGATATATGTTGAGTTCCTACAGTATATTAACGGTAAATATCTGGTTAATTTGTTTAAAGTTAGACAACTATTACGTAATAATGGCGAATACGTTAAACATGTGTTAGAACTAAAGGCATATAAAAAGTATCGGATATCTCAAGGTGAACAAACATATTAAAATACTTCTAGTGGTCTTTAATAGTAAACAGTGTGATGGATTTTGCGTGACATTCTATCGTAACGTCCAAATATATTAATTTTCTCTATGTTTATTTTATAAGTGTATATTTTTTATTTACTCTAGAATGTGTAACTTTTAAACAAAAGTACATTTTAGTGCTGTTTTCTATAGTATAGTAAATAACACGTTGCCCTCTTTATAAATGCATCGAGAACAAGTGAGTTATCCAAAATTCTACTGAAAATCTACAAGAACAAATAAGCAATAAGAAACTCCGAATTAATTCTATCTGTATTAGTACACAATTTCGCAATATAAGTAGCTTGCGACCTAATAATTTCATGTAAAACCGCTTTTTGCTTTACTTATTGCATCAGATTGCCCCATTCCTTGCTCAACTCAATAAGCTATGCAAGTCGCATCTACTACGTTTCGAGGCAATTATGTTTATATCTACATCCTCTAGTAAAGTTTGTGGTGCATTTGTTCTACCCTTCATACTGTTATGTATGTATTATATGTTATACATACTGCATGCATGCATGCATGTGATGTGCAATGTATACGTAAGCACATCAAGCTTACGAAAGCTTCATCTATCTCCGTCTGGATGGTGAATAGATTAATGTCACAACAATATGTCACAGCCACTGGAGTAATTTCCAGTCCATTGTTGCTTTTAGGGCGCCGACTTTGCTGTGTTTGTATATGTGAGGGATGCACTTGCGAACGTATATAAATAAATTCACTCTGACGTAATCTAAAAATTTAATCGATAAGTGGTTCTTTTAATTGATCTACTCTAGAAGCGATTGTAAAATATTTTTAAGCATAATCACTTACGACATTTCTGTCAGGATTATAATAAGGCTAGTCCATTGGAATAATAAAATAAGCTAGATTCCAATTGAAATTTTCTCTTTACTTCCGATACTTATCCAAACGCAGTAGAGAATTTTTTCATCTTCAATTAGAATCAAATGTGCACAACCCAAAACTGCCTTCGCGCTCGAAATAGGATTTACACGCTTCCGAATACATACACACACACCAGTCTATAGCTAGCGGTGAAGAAGAGATTGCGGCAGTCTTTTTCCCTACATCGACACGCACTTGCAAGTATCTCAAAGGAACATCGATATTGGGGCGATGCCGTGGGATATGATCTGATCGGATCCTTAATACGAGAGGTAGATATTACGGTCGTCCCGATGAGAAAAGCTATAGCTTGAGCTATCAGATCAAAGGCGGTCGACCAGCAGCGGCGTCTTATGTAAAATATTTGAGCGAGAGGAACTTGAAATACAATATTTGTACAACGACAATAAATGGAAAGTTATTTCACACAATTACACAAAAAATACTATAATCCTGTAATATACGTTGTCACGTTAAGTGTAGTAAAATCTTAAACAATTTTGTAAATATTGTAGATGTGAAATGTAGTTGTTTGGTTTTATAAAACGCTTTTATTTAACTGATGAACACATTTTAAATTTATCTTCTGTATACCATCGTTAAAATATAATTTATCTGTATCTACACTGGTATAATAGCCTGCATTTGAAATTTTTACACGCAAACATTTAAACGATATAAATCTGGGCTTGCGTTAATACGACATTGGTTCTCCAACATCCATTCTCCTATATAATATTATCCTATCTCTTTAACTGGAAATGGCATCATTATTAATGATATACAAACATTGAAACAATATATTGCAAAAATGACATAACCGCTGTATAAACGTAAAATAAGTTAACCTATAATCATTTTAAACTTACTAATTGTAAGAAGTAGGAGTCCAGTAAAGATGCACAATAAGAACAGATTGTCTTCTACGAAATACGGAGAAGGAAAATATCCATTATGAATAGAGCGAATCTATTTGTTTTTGTGAATTAAAATAGCAATTTAATAGTTCAGCTGAATAGTCAGCCTGAAAGCTTATCCCAAAAGTGCAGCTTCTAACTACAGCGTAAAAGGCAGCCTAAAAACTCAGTATACAAGTTCGCCCTAAGAGTAAACTTTAAAAATGCAACGTAAAAAGTACAACCTCAAACCTCAGCTTAAAAGCTAATTTTAAAACCTCAGCTAGAAAGCTCAGTGTAAAAGCCTAGCTTGAAAGCTCAGCCTAAAAGTTGAGCTTGAAAGCTCAGCTTAAAAATCCAGCTTGAAGGCTCAGCCTAAAAATTCAGATTGAAAGCTCAACATTTAGCTGAGCTTCAGCTCGGCTGAAGGTTCAGTATTAAAGCTCAGCCTAAAAGTACAACCTCCAAAGCTCGTTTCAAAAGCTTGGTTTTGAGAGTTCAGCTTAAAGCCCAGCCTCAAAAGCGTATCCTTAAAGCTAAGCATAAACCCTCAACCATAAAATCTCAGCATAAATTTAACCTCAAAAGCTCAAGCATAAGGTTGAGCTTCCAAGTTGTGTTTTTAAGGCTGAGCTTTTAGAGTAGAACTTTTAGGCCAGGGTTTTATCCTGAGCTTTTATGCTGAACCTTCAGGCTGAGCTTTTATGCTCAGTTTTTAAGACTGAATTTTTAGGCTAAGCTTTTATGCTGAACTTATAGACTAACCTTTTAGGCTGAGTTTTTATGCCGAACTTTTGGGACTGGGCTTTAAGGCGAGTTTTTGGAGTGGGCTTCTATTATAAGCTTTTGTTCTGAGCTTTTGGGGCTGGGATTTTATGCTGAGCTTTTAGAACGAGCTTTTATTCTAAGCTTTTGAGGTTGAACTTTTGGGGTGAGCTTTTGAAGTTCGGCTTTTAGGCTGGCTTTTGAAATTGAGCTTTTAAGCGATGCTATTAAGTCTGAACTTTTGAGGATGAGCTTTTTATGCTGAGCTTTCAAACTGGACTTTATATGAGCTATTAAACTGGACTTTTAGGATGAGCTTTCAAGCTGGGCTTTTAGGCTGAGTTTAAGCTGAACTTTTACGCTCAGCTTATAGGCTAGGCAATTAGATCGAACTGCCAATTGTCACAACCCGACATGCATCTTAAATAAAAAGAAAAATTGAATATTGTTTGCATGTTATCACAATTTTTTAATAATGCCAATAGGTATATACAAGTTTCATTGCTGCGATTTAAGAAGCATGTATGCTTACTTATCAACCTTTTACGTTCTGAAGATAAGGTTTTTTAGTAATATTAGCATTTGCTTTAAGGGAGGTTTACATATATATATCGGAAAAGTCCAAAAACTTTGAGCTTTTTTTCAGACAAAGGAAAAGATATACGAAATACGGCTTTTTCTTAATAAATATATTAAAACTTGAACATTAAAAAAATATATTTTTTTAATAACAAGACCGCTATAACGCCCGCTATTTGTATCTAGGTAGCAATGTGCACAGAAAACAAGGTCAAACTGCGTAAACTCTAGCATACGCAAAAGTGATCCGAAATTGAAAATAAAAAGAAGCGTTAGAAATATATTAAATTTGTTGAAGGTTATACCTAAATTTAACCAAATAAGTCGAAAGCAAACAATAGATACCTGGACTTTGATTTGATTATTTTCTATTTCTTTTTTGTGTGTATGTGGATATAAAAATGTGGAATATTGCAATTTTTAGTATATTATAGGTATAACCTCCAATAAAAACTGTTTACATTAAGAAAACAAAAGAATTAAGTTGATATATTGAACACTTGAAGAACTAGAACTTACGCAGATTTGGAAAATCATGTTTCGAGAAAAACGCCTTCAAAGTTTCTCAGCAAAAATTTTTACAAATAGTTCAACATACACTTAGTCAGCTATTGCAGCACCATACATTAATCCTTCTTCTTCTTCTTCTTCTTCATACTTCCGCATTTGCAAAATTTGTTGCTTCCCTTTAGACAGCACAGCAAGTTTTGCAGCGCTGGACATACTCTGCTCTGCTCGTTGTATGCGCTGACGATCAGAATTGATGACGAAATTTTTGGCATCAAGTCCTACTGCAATTCCCACCGCATTCATTATATTTGTAATACAGCAAAATAACCTTCATTGAATAAATTTGCGGCAATGTAGGTAGCAGGTTGAATCGTTCATGGGTCGCAGTGTAAATCTTTTGGAGCTAGTTTCTACACACATGAACTAAACGAGTCGTTTCAATATTGACAATTTTTTCCAATGCATCTTTGCAAGAAATCACTCTAGAAAAAACTTGATTTTTTTTTTGCAAAAGAGGGTCATGTATGAATGAAGCAAGCTCAACCTTGGCTTCTGCAACGCGCCACTTACATAGGCTGTCTACACCTTTTGGGCAATAAATGTGTCGTGGATCCGCGTCGGTTGAACATTTATAATGAAATGTAGCCCAAATAGCTGCCTTCATTTTTTATGCAGAATCTGGATGTTGTCTAATTGCCAATCCATAGTACACTATTGTTAAATTATCAATAACTTTGTCAGTCAGTTTACCAACGTCCTTTCTTCAAAGTCCACTCATTCCTTTTTGTACATCTCCAACGCATTCTCTTTTTTTTTTTTCTTGAACAGTAACATCTTCGTACGGCTAAAAATCACAAATTGCTCAAAAACTTGTCTTGTTTCAGTCGCCTATCCGAAATCGTGCGAAAATTTCTTTTAAAGCATCGCATCGACTTCCATTTTTCCTGTGATACTCTGATG
Source organism: Protaetia brevitarsis (assembly GCA_004143645.1). NCBI lineage: Eukaryota > Metazoa > Arthropoda > Insecta > Coleoptera > Scarabaeidae > Protaetia > Protaetia brevitarsis. The sequence continues at coordinate 530,568 of RXPK01000163.1, read as the reverse complement.
ATCCGTAGTGCGGTTACCTTTGCTATCATATTCTAGCCAGCTTTTCTAAGAAATTTAGTGTAAATGCATCTGCAATAAATCGATACATTTTATGGTAAGTAGTTTTCTAAAGCGTGGAAAAGTGTGTTTTAAGTAAAAGAAATATTATTAGATCAGTTTCTTCAAATGTGCGTTTTATTTCGGATCTAATTGCTTCATATTATTGTAATATAAATAGCTACTCTGTCGTTTATTTGTGATCCCGACTGCAGTGGCATTTCTAATCATTAAAGTCAACGATACATACACTAACAAACAATAAGTATGATATTTCGACCCGAGTAGCCCCGAGTCGAATATAGTATTACATCTAATATGCTCCGTTTGTGTTCGGTACACCCGCTCTTTTAATAAGCCGTAGCGGCTTAAACAATGGGAATATTACGAAACCGCTTTAGCCATATATGTTATATATTTGGAGCTTTCAAAAAATGCAAAAAGCCAAAAATCGATTTTTCCAGTCAAATACATGTAAACCTCCCCTTAAGCTATATTTTTCATTTTTAAACTATTTCATTTACCGAATTTCACTTTTTCAGGAAAATATTTGCAAGACAAGTATGTTGATTATGTTAGTTCCGAGTAAAAATAGTAGCACAAAATGATGTCTCTATGCGCCATTGTCGCTAAGATATGTCTGCAGATAAAACTGTTTCTACGAAATAGACTGCTCAGAAGTATTATAAAGCAAAGATGGAACAAGAACGGCGGACAACAGAAGTTCAACTAACCCATTTTTCGTGTCTTATTTAAGTATCTTGTTTACATCGAAGAGTCGTCTTTCTTTCCGCCCTCGTAAGCGATCCCGCTGAATCGGCGGGCGCTCGCGAACAAACGCTTCATTTTTGGCGCCATCGTCTCTGCACTACGCCGCCACATCCTGTCGATCGTCCTAGTCGACGGCGTGTTTTTCCCGGGCTTGCTCTTTATCTCCTAAATTCGACCCGTTGAGATTCGAGCAGTCGTTTAATCCCGAGAATGACTTGTTTAGGCGTCTTTCGAGACACGACAGAGAGCCTCGCAATTTCGTCCCAGTCAAGGGCAGTGAAGGGGACCGAAGTAGTTTTCCGAAATCGAAGGGCTTACGTAATTCAGGAGTATGTCTAAAGTTTTCGAGTTAGGTGTACGGTAATCGTGACGTTTTCAGAAATATGTCTGTGCGCGTATTACCGGCGAACATTAAGGGCAGGTAAATATAAAACTTCGGCATTAATGGTACTAAAAATAAATCACATTTGGATCGGAATTTCGTATTTCCTAGTATACATACTGTCTTACTACTCTAATTAATTTTTATGATGGATCTTGTTTCATATCAGCGTTATTCATGAATTGATTTTGAAATAAATTACTTAGACTGAACGGCAAATGGTAATATTATTTAAGTATTTTCAAATCATTTTCATATTTCTATTATTTTATGTATGGAATACCATAAATGAGGAAAGGATTGAAAATATTCAACTAACATTGCCATTGTAATAGTATAGCTAATGAAAAATAATTTCCCATTAAGTGTTAAACAAATTTCGTTAGTTACGTACAAGATCTTTCATATGGGGTCATGGAAAAAATATATTTTAATAGTGATCTTGTGCAGGTATTATCAAGTGCAATCGTTGCTCCAGTATTGAAAAAAAAAACCTGATAGTTCCTGAAATGTTTGTATAAAATCTTTGTTATCATGTTTATTTAAAACTTTAAAGATTGAGAAAATTTCGTTTGGAGTCATGATGAGTAAAACGCAACAATTTATTTATTAAGTCAACAATATAGTTTTTGAAAAGAATAAACTAAGCTATATGGGTAATACGGTCTTTAAAATAAAACTGCTAAATAGCCTCAATATTTCGTCATATATTTATGACTTCTTCAGGAGGACATCTACAATATTACAAAGAATATGAACCAATAGTAATAAAATATTTAAAATAATACTTACAAAGTTCAAATATAATAATCAAATTAAACGTATTTTAAATTTAGAATTTTTAAAAGTTAAAAAACATTTTTGTAAACAAGGTAATGTTACTATGTATTTTTTAAAATGTTGCAGTAAATATGGTTGAGTTGATTTGTGTCTGTTTTGAAATTAATAGAATTTTGATTACTGTTAATATGAACTATTTCTAGAAATAATCACTTTTTGTAATTACTTTCAACATCAAGAATTTTAGTATTATCATAATTAAAATTGTGGTCTAAATTTTGAAAATGTAAAGACAAGGCACATGAACGTTTACCTATACGACTATCACTTTTACGTTGGGTTATTCTATTCTTTAGCATTTGAGAAGTTTGACCAATATAACAACCTTGACAATCACGACAAGGAATATTATATACCAAATCACTTTGGTCCAGAATTGGTATCTTGTCTTTAGTTTTTGTAAAGATTGTTCTTATGGTTGTTATATTATACTTCGCAATTTTGATATTATTAAAATCTTTAAAATTTTTAATTACTTTATTAGTTAAACCTTCTACGAAAGGTAATTTATAATATTTAAAAGTGGTAGTTGTATTAGTATTTATATGTTCATGTAAGGAATTTGGAGAGTAAATTAATTTGAAAGAATATTTTTAGGGTAGCCGTTATTGAAAAAAATTTAAATAACTTTTTAAATTGTCGTTAAGAAATCTTGTGTCGCTAATTTGTGTAATTCTGTTTTTCATAGCAATCACAGTATTATATTTCTGATTTATAGAATGATTAGAGTAAAGTTAATAAATCTACCAGAAGATGTTGGTTTTGATACCAATCTAAATGATAATGTTATTCTCTGATCTTATAACTTTGGTATCAAGAAAAGGTACATAACAATCATTTTCCAATTCAGCAGTGAATTGTAAATGATTATTATACGAATTAAATATCTTTAAAGTAATATCTACCTTATCATTAGGTATTGAACAAATAATGTCATCAACATATTTAAAAATAAATGGAATTTTGAAAGGTAATTTAGGTGTAACAGCATCTAATAAACAATCCATAACAATCATTGCCAAAATTGGACTAATTGGGGAACCCATTGGTGTACCAAAAATTTGTAGATAATATTTATTCATGAAAGAAAAATAACAATTATTACAAACAAAACGTAATAATAGTATGAAAAGTACTCTAGAAAAAAATGCCTTAACACAATTAATTATACACCTAGAATTATACTTCAATTGCAATCAATAGGTAGCTACCATTTTTATTATAGGGATCAAAAATGCATATGATCATATCAATTTACAGCAATTACAGAAAATGTTAAACAAATTTAATATTTGGACGAACATATGCAATAATATAAACCTTGTGTGGAAACAGCAAATTGTTCAACAGGAGAGAAATGGCAGAGAAATGCCAAGAAATTGCACAAGCATTAGTTTAAATTTTACGACCAATATACACAGCAAAAAAGTGAAATATGTACTGATTATAATGTATTATATGTTTTTCGTTATTAAAAAAAAACATTTCTTTTAAACATGTTACTTGTATTTGAAAACATTATTATTTCAATGAAATGCATTAACTTAAAGAAATGGTTCTTATAAATATCAGCGACGAAGTATTTCTTTCAATTAAATAATCCTTTTTTCTCAGTGTGTGCAAATATTTATGCAAAACAATGGTTTTGCATATAAATTTGCCAAACCATTGTACCAAGAATAATAACAAGTTCGTCAGTGTTAGTGGTTCTATTTTGTTCCTTGTATCTTCTGCTTGTGCTCGTAGTGTTTTTATCCTTCCTTTGGGGTCAAAGCGGCCCCAGGTGCGTGTCTTTTTAATGATATCTAAAACTAAAAGGAAAATGCGCGCCTGCGCGAAAGTTATGGATATTTTGACGTGATGTAAATATTTACTATTGTATTGGCACAGAAAATGGACTGGGTTTTCTTCTTCATCTTGACAAAATCTGCCAGGCCTATAGGGTGAATATGCGTACATGATCCAAAGTGTCCTGCACAGTAAACAAATTGCACAGTTAGTATTCCTGGTAATTGTCCGCCAGGAAAACTACTGTAATTTTACAGATGAGAGGGAAAATTTCAATATATCTGTAAATTTACAGTATGATCGTTGTAAATTTAAGAATCATTTCTGATATATTTAAACGTTCTCAGAAATTTACATCAATGTTTTTGACTTTTACATTAATTGTTTGCTTTTTTTTACTGAAAAACTATAAAGCTTCAATAATTTTCCTGTAAAAATTTCCGTACAGTAATAATACTGTAAAATAAAACAGGATTTTTACTGCATTATCAACTTCCCATTTCTTCATTTCATGTATTAACCAATTCCCTTCTCGCCTGTAGGCTGAGTGCCCAGACCAGCGTAATATTAAAGTATCAAGCTTTATTGTGAATCTAGTATAGGATTGAAATGCCTGTTCTCCCATCGATTGCGAGTAAACATTCTTCTGTTTTAGTCGATTGTTTGAACATCCAGTTCTTGTGTTCCATGACCCATTTTGTTTACGCCATAACAGTTAGGTACCGCATGGTAATGTTAACGTTTAACCTATTTTCCGTAAATCCCACTCTACTTATGGCGATGCTAATTGGTTTTTACTGTTTTCCAACTATCCCATTTACTTATCACTACAAGTTATGGAAGACATTTATGAAGGAATTAATAATAACAGAAAGGAGATTCCTTGAATATAAATTTATCTAAGGCGTTCGATCGCGTACACCACGATATTTTGCTTCTAAAAATGGATCGCATGGGATTTAGAGAATTGATAGCTAATTGAATGAAATCGTATTTGATAAAAAATTACAATGTATAGTAGCAAACGATAATGATGGAAAAGAAATGGAATAAGAACAACAGGTGAATTTCGGTGTTCCTCAAGCCAGGATATTTTTTTATTGTACATTCACGCGCCGATTGAGGACACAGGGTTAGTGTCGAAACCACACAGAATAGTAATTTTACAAAACACGTACAAATGAGTGAGGTAAACATTCAATCTTAAGACGCAGGAACTCACTCAAACCTGTGTTTTCTGAATATCACATATTTACCGTATATTTATATATATTTTTAAGTACGCTAGGTTAATCAGATGATTACTTCCGAAAGTACCAAGTTGAGCATGCTTCTAACACAACAGATGCTTCAAATGAATATTTAGCAGTCTACGACAAATCTTAATCGAAAATACAAAAAGAAAATAACATGCATACACCAGTGTATCGAAGTATAATGCACTCACTTACCAGACAATATAAAACACTTACATAACTGCAATTTTCATAGATGCTTACTGCACCATCTTTTGCTGATGGTGTTGATGTTTTTAGCTGCCCTGATAGTTTTTTTTTATACACTACTGTTACTTCTTACTTTGTAGTATTGTATTCCCCGGTTCCACGATTCTACTTCAATAACACCTCCATTTCTGTTCTAACCTTCACCGATATCATAGCAAGTCAGCAGTAGTGCATCTGTTTCTTGTCTTTTCTTCCCAACATTATTTAAGTATTGCTTGTCCTGTTAAAAATATGGCACTAAGTGTTGTTAGATTACATGATGGTAGTGATCTTAATTTACATCAATCCACTACTTCCACGAAGATCTTTTTAAAAAAATATATCTGTATGTTATAGTTTATTATTATATATTTAATTTGGAATAATCTCAAAATATGAAAGCGTTTATATTGATATTACGGCTAACAGTGTATTTAAATTATTAAGACATTGATCCATACGTTTTCTTTGGGATATCTTGTAAGATATTAATAAAAATCGTTACAATCGCCGCGCTTGATAAAATGCATCGTTCATCCGACAAATGCGATCCGGATAAGTTACACTTCATTTCCGAATTGTCCAAAAACTGCAGCGTTTGCACATATCGATCTGATGTATCTCCCCCACTGAGGCAATGGATGCACGATATATTATACGTCTATCTTCTCGTCGTTTTGGTTGTTTTCCATCTTGCGTACGTGTGGTGTCGTGAAGAGCAATCGGTAATAAATTCCAGTTTCATATTTTGCACAGTACACATTTGAGAAGTCAGTGAGCCCTGGAAGCAATATAGTATAGCACAGTGGTGTTGTCATGTCCTCATTGACGTCAGTGAGTGAGTAAACAACGATTTTATTATTATTGATATGGCCTAATTAGTTTTGTTACTGCAGAATTTAACACATCTCCTCCATCATAAATGTATTTCTCTCTGAATTTATTTATTTATTATACTCTTAAAATAAAAAAAAATAATGGATCAGTAGCAACGATACGTCAATAATTATTACAAGTATAACACACTTGCAACATAATGTCTACTATATCGCTAGAATAACATTTCAGTTCTCTAGTTTGCAATTCAACTGACACATTTACTAAATGTATACGAAATAAATATAGTTAGAGTAGTAACAACTTCTTACTTATCGATATGCCATTTACAACAAATTCTTTGTTGTAGGGGTGGTGAGAACAACGGAAACCCCATGAGCCCGCTGGACGATATACTCACAAGTCCACGAAAGAAGTACGTAAAATTTTAATGAATGAATATTAGTGCTATAGTAGAACATATGTAGATGTGTATGATAATATCATTAGGGAAATACTATATTTCGTTGTTTCAGAATTTACAAACGCATTAAGTACCTACGAGTCATTTTCTAGAGAATATGATTAAGAAATTAGGGAAAATCTAAAAAAAAAGCGTTTCAAAAGCAAGGGAATTCCTAACCGATATGTTTTAAACAGGAATGTAGTTTCAATAGTTATCAATATACATATATTGCATACAAGCTCAGTAACTTTTTTAAGTGTGTAGCGACATTGTGTTATGGTGAATGCTTTATATATTAAACTCTAAGATTCTTACAAAAATTGACAAAAAGATATAAATAGTGTATTTGTTGCGTGGATGAATACTTGTTTTCGAAAAAAAATGTTGGTAACGGAAGACAAGTATTATGTGCTGTGTAGGCAGTGTTTACGAAATAAAATTGGCGCAATTAAAGGAAATACGACCAGAAGAAGAAATAATTTAAAAAGAATAAGGTATAATATAGTGTACTCAACTAAAATGTGTATTTATAGAAGATTCTTAATCTATTTTCCTCTTATATTCGTAAGTGGCAGCGTGTCATCTAATGCTTTACCTCAACAATTTTTTGACACTCTTACTTGTTCCTATCTAATTTTTGCTTTTTGCCATACCTATGCTTCCTCCAATCTATAATGTTTCATTTACATTAGTGTTCCATCTTGTTTATGATCGCCCTCTATCTCTTTTTTTTTTCAAATTGTTTTTGCTCCCATGCCATTTTCTGTAGTTTGCTGTTCATTCCAAATAGTGTCCAGCCAATGTGCTCTTCCACATCTTCTTCGAACGATTTTATTATAGTGCTCGTCTAATGTCTTTATTCCTTGGTGTCTGTATTTTTCTTCTGCAATCTTTCTTAGGTATCACATCTGATATTTTTAATTTGGTTTATCTAGATACTTTTCATTTGTGTAGAAAATTTCTGAGAAGCAAATTGTGTATTCTGTTTTTTTATTCTATGTTTCCGATCTGGTCTTTAATTTATTTTAATTTTAATTTTTTGCAATAACCATCATCTTTCCACACTCATGATTAAATTATTCTTTAATTCATCTATCCAAATTTTCATATTAAATATAGGTTTTTGTTTTTAATTCAGACATTAACGTCTCTCGGTGGCTTCCGCAAATTATAACTAACAATGAGTAAGATGACGCGATATAGGAAATATAAAATGGCCCGTGGAAGGTTAAAAATTAATCACGTTATCATTTTAACGTGAAAGTGAATTAAAAAATTATTATACTAACAGACAAAAACTGAGACCAAATGATTTAATATGCAAAAAACGTTGCTTTGTGTATTATACCGGTCACTGCGTGAATAAATTAAAAACGATTTGTTTGAATTTAAACGGTGTTGTACATCACCTAATTACCCTACATCAGCTGCTAACTTCAATCAATTGGGATCAGCCAAGAATTTGCTGCATCAAAAGTACCATCTTTAACAAGTTGCGAATTGAAGCTCCACAAAACTTCGATTATTTATGCAAGCGAAACTACAAGTACTGCGTACCGAGCAATGCATAATTCAAAATTGTTAGCAAATAATTTTTCATTACTATTTCAGTGTGCTGTAGCTTCCATTCTATTAATAATCGAAGATTTGTGGAGCTTGGATTCGCATTTAATTTGCTAAAGATGATACATTGGTTCCTCTAATAACGTTTGAGCTCGCCCTGCAAAAACGTTATTAATGTTTGCAAAAAAAAATAAAACGATTCATTAGAAATTTTATAATTTAAATTATATTAGTAGATATACAAATTTTCATATTGCTCATTGTCTTTTATTAATACCTACTTCATTTTTCAATTTTAAGCATGTTTTGTAGCCAATTTGTATCTTTTTATGCATTTGCAGTCATTTTATACATATTATTATCCTTAAAATTGTTTTTGTAGCTTAATAGGAATACGGAAAATGTCGAAATGCCTCAAAAAAAGAGCTGAAAAACAGACAGACAGCAACAGATGTAGATCAGGTGGTCGGTTAATTGTTCCTTTTAAAATGCAATAAAGGATAAACCTATATTATTTGAGCTTGTTTGCTTTAGACGTAAGCACACCCTTATTTAATCTTAAATAATGTGGACACAATTATGCTCACTTTTTTGCACTATTCAATAATTTATTTACGAAAAATAATATTTATTAAACAGGAACATTTACTATGATACATATTTTCAAATAAATAATAATAATAGTAAATATTAGTTTACTGTAAATTCCAATAGTAAAACTGCTTTCTAAATATAAAAACACTTAATCAGCGGTATCTTTGACTACCGTGTTTCAAATGTTATTTGTATTAATGTTGAACACCATTTACATATTTAAAATTGAGCAGCAGATTTAGTTTTCTGTGCATATACGTAATAATTTATAGTGCTGCGGGAATTACCAGATATTAAAAACTGATGGTTAACCGATTTTCTCTAAAACTGGTTTCCCTAAAACCGGTTAATCGCTCTTCAGGTAAAATCAGTTTTTGAAACCGGCTTTGAAATGGGTTTCTAAAGTGGGTATTTTGAAACGGTAACAAATTTTTGTATTGTTAAATTAAAAATTATTTAATGACCATTCCACCGTTTTCAGAGATGATAATTGTTGGAGTCTACATTTTTAAAGTAGGCATGTATTTGAAATAGAAATATATATTGTTAATAAGCAATAAATACCTATTCCATCTTGACACACATCTAGTATTGTTAATACTGTTCTTTTAATAAATCTTATCTTCTAAATAAAAATTAACAGAAACTTTTCCACGCAATCTTACAATGATTATAAAATTTGAAAACGTGATTACTTATTTCATTTTTTTTTGCATAAGCTTAACTAAATAAATAATGTATACACATTGTCGCTGCCAGAAGTGAGGATATCCCTTACAACTACTTATACATAGAGACGTATGTGTGCCAGGCCTAGTACCGCCCTTGAGTATTCTAGAAGCGAACATACGCACATAGAACACTCCCACCTCCTTACTAGTGAAAAATATTGCAGTAATACTAATGATCTTGTAGGTGGAATGCACGTGCGCCTTCAATGATGGCAGCTGACTATCGTCTGGATATTTTTTTATTTTTTTTACATAGAAATTGCACGCCCCATTAATACAAGGGCGGCCATATGTAGTAGTATGGTATCCGTACTTCTGCCACAGACAATCTGCTTATACAATGTATAGTGTAAATAAGTTTTTCGAAAACTTATTTCATCGCCAAATCCAAAATCGGTCTCGATTTGCAGCGCTAATAATTTGTTTAATTATCGTTTTCATGATTTTTTCGTGGCAATTGATTTACAAAAGTTTGAATACGTTTTCTATGTGTATCTACGAATGGTAACTTTATTGTCCATAACTACAAGTTTACATATTTGTTAGTCATTTTGCGTAAAATACCTTTTTATGTAAATACAAAAGAATCCATACCCGCTACGGAAATTTTATCCGTTCCTTTATCAAATGCGTCCATAGACATTTTAAAAGGCCTATCTCCAGACACCATACAAAACGCTGAACGAAAAAGCATCACGCGACGACAAACGCTATATTCCTTGACGATTTCCGAAACACGTTTGCTGCCCTAACGGACTCTCTTTTCTTGCAGTCTATGTGAGAAATCGGAGAAGACGGCCGCCATAAAGGACAACAGGGAAGAGGAAATGAGTATTCCGCACATCGCCGGTCAGTTAAATAACGACCTGTATGCGCTCCCGGTGAAACGTAGGCAACAACAACAGCAAAAGTCCCTCGACGAAATCGACACCATTTCGCCGGACAAAGAGAGGAACGACGAATCCGACCTACCACCTGGATGGGAAAAACATGAAGGTACGATTTATCTTCCTGCGCTTTTTCTGCCGCTCTTTTTGTTGTCGGGAGGTGGGACAAAGTGTCAAGGTGGGCGGCTCGATCTTCGTAGATTATCTTTTGGGGGTTATTTTTCACTTTTCCTATTCGAAAAAGGGCCTCGGAGAATGTCTGGAGTACTTTTAAGAGTCGACTGTTTCGAGATACATTCATTTGGAATCGAAAAAGTTTTTTTTTTTCATACAGGAAGTCTAGGATAAATGGACCATTTTTTGTAATAATTCGCATTTTTATTAGAAATTGAAGTAATTTTAGTATTTGTTATTGTTTTTTTTTTCATACAGGAAGTCTAGGATAAATGGACCATTTTTTTGTAATAATTCGCATTTTTATTAGAAATTGAAGTAATTTTAGTATTTGTTATAAAATAAATTATTATAGAAGACGGTGTTATAAATATTTACGTAAAAGAACATTGTATTTGAAAAATCTAAAAAGGGCTAAAAAGATCAGATGAACCAGTTCGAAGTTAGATGAACCACTCTGTTTGGATGAGATGGAGAAATATGAAAAACTAATATCATTCATTTCTAACTCATGACTTGAAATTTCATCGCAAACAATGAAATTGGAAACCTTACAGCCTTATCAGGGCAACCCTGATGACGGCGGTAGAAACACAGCCGAAACGTCGGATTTAAACAATCCAGCAGATGATGGAAGCAGCCCAAACGTCAACTCATATTTTAATTCGTCTCTACTTCGTTTTAGGTGCTATTTCACCACATGCAATCCATATATTAACATATCTAGTGCATCCTTCATGGATCTACCTTTTACAAACAACGCAGCAGACCCATTCTTGAGTTATTTGACATTTTAAAGTCGCCCTCTCCACAACCAATGCACTCCGTTCTTGTTTTCATCTTCGTATTTACTAGTATCATCTAATACAAGACTTTCAAGATCAGAAGAATCGCTGGGTGTAACTTGCTGTTTCCTTAACTGTCGTTTTAGTTTTTTTTTTTTTTTTTCTTTTTATTCCTTCTATTAAGAATAATTCACTTTTTCGGATGGATTAAGAATTCCAGCAAGCTGACGTTCGCGCTTTCTGGTCTTTTTGACAGTAGTGGTAAGAATTGGTGATATATCGTCTAAAATTTCCATGATATTATGTGGAGACTCTGCTATCCATTTTCCTTTTTCGGGCGTTCCTTTTCGGATGTAACGATTTGGCATGTCCTTCTAGTTACACAGGCATGAGCATAGTAAGCATATTTTTACAATAATAATGAAATTTATGGAGATTTTATGTGATCCAATACACTATGAAATTACAGCTCGACAAATCGCTCGTGACAGTAGCACAGTGGCAAAAAGGGGGAGCTGAAGCATATATACTGTAAACCGGCCATCGTATGCGCCCCCACTCCAGTACAATGTGCGCACAATTACTCACTACTATCACGAGATATTTGTTGGACTGTACGTTGTTCACCTACTCTAAACTTCAAGGTGAGATGGACCACTGCTTCTTTCTCTTAAGGGTAATAGAACATTATACATGCCTAACAATACGTGCAAATTTTAATAAAACTTACCAAAAGTTGATTCCACTTCCACAAACTTTCTAGTGTATTCGAATGAATCATTTCACCGTTACCTACTTAAAAAGTTGTTGGTTCAAGTGCTACATATATTTGGATAGATACGCGGCCAAAAGTTACATCTATTAAGAGTTTTGTAAATTGTTGTGGCTGGTCTAACTATCCTACTGGTCTAGTGGCATTATAAGTGTTACACGCAGAAGGAATAATTTCTTCAAGTTGATGTTTTTGCATCAGAGTGACTATATGTAAAGCAAGCTATAGTAAGAATGTAAACTTTTTATTTTTGATAATTTTGCGCGAAAGAAAATTACCTCTTGATTTCAGACGTTAAAATTATCACGTGTTAGTAACTTTTGCAGAGGTAGAATTGTTGCCTATCGATATGTTGGTTTGTGCTAATGATGTAACGAATATTCGCATTCGCAATAAATATGCGAATATTGCGATGAAAAAAGTTACCTGTTAAAATGGATAATTTAGAAGAAAAAAACCAAATATTTAAATTCATTGAGATCCTAATACAACCTTTTGAGCATAAATTTGCAGTTTACATTAGAATAACCATCAATAACCTCAAAATTAAACTTGAATTGACAAGAATAAGACGTAAAAAGTCGAAACGATTCGGTTGTACTTTGCTAGTTTCACTGCGGCGATGGAGAAATTTAATTTTCTGCGTGTGCGCATAAGCGCTTAAATGCAAGTGTTCGTATAGTTGTAAATTGAGAACTAATAGATGGCGCTAGTAAAGTTAAGAAGTTAAAATTCGTATTCGCATTCGCGAATGTGTAAAATCACGCATTCGTTACATCGCTAGTTTGTGCTATCGCGAAATTAGCCGCCCTATTAACTGTACTGCAATAGCAGTAATGCGTGTATGTCATGCCTGGATAGAAGAAGGTAGAGGAACAACCAGAAGACCAACTGGTAAATCGAGGCAAACCACAGAGTGTCAAGGTGGGCGCTTCAGACAGCTAACTCTACGAGACCGTCTTGCTACTACGCGTCAAATCGCTGACCAATGGTTTGGGGGAAAAGATAGATGTGTTATTGTGCGTACACTATATCGCCGCATTCGAGCCTTTGGACTTTTTTCATACCGTCAACCATTAGTGCTTCCTTTGACTGCGGACCATTGTCGTCAACATTTGAACTGGTGCAAAGAACGGCAGCATTTGGTGACAGAATGGCATAATGTCGTCTTCAACGATGAATCCCGATTCTGTCTAGGTATGCGCGATAGCCGTAGAAGGGTATGACGCCGGCGTGAAGAGCGACATGATATTAGGTTTGCTTTTGGGAGGCATGAACACAAGACTGTTGGTGTAATAGTATGGGGGATATTGCCTATGGTAGCCAATCACAACTTCTCTTTCTTCGAGGCAATATGACAGCTGCGCCTTATGTTGATGCTATCCTACAAACCACTTTAATACCTTATCTAGATGGCCGCCCGCACGTCCTTTTTCAGCAAGACAACGCACGTCTCCATAATGCTCATCGAACTATGGACTTTCTCCAAGAAGCAGGCGCCAAACAATTTTTTTTTTTTCGTATTATATGTTGATAAAATTTTATGCAAACGTTATCATTTCATTTTTGATGTAAAACTATCACATTACCAAATAATCAAGTTGAACAAATTATTTCTTTTAGGTGTAACTCTTCTAATGTCACTGACTATTTTTTTTCATTCATAAAAATAAATACCGTATATAACAATGTACTTTTTACCACTACAGATAATGATGGCCTTATTATTGGCACATAAAAAGCGGTACCATACAACGAGAAGCTCCAACAATACCGAACGTCGAGAAAGCCGAAAAATGCGAAAGCAAAAACGGCTTCGGCAAGGATACGGATATCCTGACGTCCAAGTTCGACACTGGCATCATTAACACGGTCACGAGGAGCAATACGAGTTCGGCTCTGGATATGGAGTTCGAAGATAGAAAAAGGAAGGACGAACTCGCCCTTAAGTAGGTTTCCCATTAATCATATTCAAGCGCGTTAGATTAGCACTAACTCGATTTTAAATTTCAGACGACGGAGCTATCCAGCTAGGCCAGAACCGGAATCCAAAGAGCGTCCCATCAGATTCGCGGTCAGATCTCTGGGCTGGGTCGAAATAGCGGAAGAAGATTTAACTCCGGAGCGCAGCAGTAAGGCGGTTAATAAATGCATAGTTGATTTGTCTTTGGGTCGGAACGATCTCCTAGATGTCGTGGGAAGATGGGGAGATGTAATTCCCGCTATCTCGTTTCGATTTGCGCGGTACTTATCCCTGATATTTTTTAGGGTAAGGATTTATTCATGGACTTGGATGAAGGTGCACTCAAGCTGATAGATCCGGAAAATTTGACTGTCCTCAATACGCAGCCCATACACACGATAAGGGTTTGGGGTGTTGGTAGAGATAACGGCAGGTTAGTATATAAATATATAGTAGGTAGTTGTAGCCGCTGCTAGCAGAAATCATTTAATTTGAAGTAGGGAGATTTTCAACTCAATTAGTACTAAAATATATTGGGGGATATCTTTTTAAATATAGTCCCTTTTAAAAGTAATATTAATGTAATGTTTTTCTTCTTTCTTTTGCGCATCTTTCGGATCAACAGAGAGAGGTAATGCTTACTGATGGTATTCCCTTTTCTCCAGCATGCTTGTGCACAATGTGTTTTAATGTTAAATTAATATTTGCATGTTCACACTACATTTAAAGGGAGATATTTACAAACACTATGCACCTTACACAAATGCATGATGAATTATACAAAAATTCCATTTTTTTGCAGCCAGTCTTACCAATCGCAACTAAGATAAAAATTGATAAAATATTGATTTAAATTAATTTTATAAAGGAAACAGGAGCCTCTGTATTCTAAAGTTCTGGTTCTAAAGTACCTAAACTAAAATTTCGAACTTGGCATATACTGGAACTTCAGCAGAGATACAAGTTTTCTAAGTCTAGTAAAACATCTAGGAAACATTTTAAATTATTTTTCAATCCTAAAACTAAAAAAAAAAAAAATGCAAAGAGGACTTATTTTTCTATTTCTTTTATAATCATAATTTTTGCTCCAACTTCAACTTGTAAATCGATTGTCTGTCATTATCTTTCTTCAGTTGTGTTTGTAATGGCATATTGAAATAAAATATCTCGACCGTTTCTATGTATTCCTCCTTTCCTTGAAAGATGTAAAATTATTTTATCTTCGCCATAGAAAGCAAAAAGATGTAGAGAGGGCAAAAAGTACCAACTACCTAAGCTAATTGAAAAGGCCGTAGTTGCTTTGGAAAATCCAAGGCAGTTAAAAAGAAAACCAATAACAGCAATATCTCCTATAAACCTAATTACTAATACTAAACTAAACTAATTAAAACATCGAGAAGTATATTTCGTTCAGATCCTAAGGAACATCGGAAAAGCAACAAATTCACTATAACCTAATAAAAAAATAAAGTAATAAGCACTGCCAGGAAACATAGAGCAGCTGATGAAATAAAAGAGACTTTAGCACCTCTAATTCTCCATTCGTAATTCAGATATGTACAGTCGCGAGCAAATGTTATAGGCACCCTAAATTTCGGCCGAATATCACAGTAAGAAATGAGAAAATAAAAGCTTGTAGGTAATACATTATAAATATTTAGTATTTTAAGGGATCTTATTAATTTGTTGTATATTAGAGTGTTTTTAATACAACTATAATACTTTTTAGATGGGAGGGGGAAAGTGACATCTCGAAGACTTGAAAATATATAAAAAAAATAATACATTTACAAAAGGTATCTATAAAGACTATTGTAACCATAAAGATGATTATATAAACGTTCAAATAACTGTCACAAAAAAAATGCAAGAAACATGAAATCCATTAGTTTTGTCAAAGGTGCCTATAACATTTGCTCGCGACTGTATTTCAATCGGAGGCTGAGATGTAGAGGATCTTAACGAATTAGAAAAAAGAGCAAAAAATTTCCTGGAAATTGAAAAAAAAAGTAATTGATCACACTAAGATTCAGCTTTGGTTTAATATTAGGAGAAGAAAACAATTCTATAGTATACTAATTGAAGATGACAACGGCACAATAAAGTTCTTGAAGAAACGAAGACAAACTGATAATTTTTTTTACAAACTAAGATGACACAAACTTTGCAGAATTAGTTCAAAAAATTCTAGCGCTGTGAAGAAGAGGACTGCGAATGTCTTTAAAAATAAAATATTTATTTTTAAATTATAAGATTTAGTGGAATATTGGCTGGATGATAATCGAACAGTTTCTTAAATCTTGTAAAACGTTTCGACTATTTTAATAAGTCTTTTTCAATTAATTAGTTTTTAATTGTTTTAAAGCTTCTCTCGACATTGCGTTGTTATCTCAAATTACTAATAAGAACGTGACAACATATTAAATTTTTAGTATAAATAAAATAAAATTGTATATGGGACAACAACAATAACATATAAAAGTTTACAAGTATTTGTAAATATTAACCAAGAATTTAAAATAAAATGACCGTCGGCTTTGGACTCATTTTGACCTAAAAAAAATAATAATTTCCTTTTTAATCTTAATAAGGCAAATAAATTATTTTTTGGGGACCTTCTTTAACTTTTCGAAGTTTGTACCATTGCACCCTACTAGAGCATACAGCATTATACCCGCAGCTCTACAGATCTAAGTACAAAATGGAGACCTCACACAAAGTCATATTTTTTTTTAAGTTTGAACTGAACCTTGCCCTATTAAACACAAGAATTTTGGCAACAGTTGCTTGCCAGAAGATGGCTTTTAACATGTACTATCAAAAACTGAAAATAAGGAGTCTTTCACTGTGCGCACATGTTAGCTGATGATTTGTTGTCCTTTTAAAATAATTTTATAACTAAGAATATTACAATATTAAAAGTATTGTCAGACTGGCTGAAAAAAAAAAGAAATAGGATTCAACTGCGTCAAGCAGTTACTTTGCAGATCTTATGCAGTCAGAAAGTTTGACCACTATTTGCAATATTATATCTAAAACCATATTTACCTTGAATTAAATGAATGAGCCCGAATTATTTTAAATTGATAGATATGCATGTGCCTAATTCTTTACAAAATGAAACAGTATTTTTAATTCCGTATCTCTATATCATTTAGGGATTTTGCATATGTCGCTAGAGACAGAAGCACCCGTAAACACATGTGCCACGTGTTCAGATGCGATATGCCCGCACGGACCATCGCGAACACTCTTAGAGACATTTGCAAGAAGATCATGATTGAGCGCAGCCTCCAGCAGAACCTAGCCAAACCGCTGGACATAAACGGGCGCGGTTTGGCAACAAGACCCACTAACTTACCCACAGAGCACAGACGATCCAATAGGAACAGTCAAGCTCTAGTCAGTAAGTGGACAGCATAGTTAGGGCTAACCAAATCACGCTGTTAACCCTAGACTACTTTTCAGCGCAATCGTTCCCTACACCGATGGAGGAACCCAAAAAGATACTGCGGGCTCAGTACTTGGGTTCCCTCCAGGTCACACAGGCGACAGGTATGGAGATTTTGAACGAAGCTATTGAACGGCTGGTAACGACGATACCGCAGGATCAGTGGCAATCGGTTAATGTTGCTGTAGCGCCATCTATGATCACTATACAGCAACCGAGTGTAAGTAAGGAAATGGATGAGTAATGTGGTATTTTTCATTAAAATTTTGTAGGATGATAGGTTGATAACCGAATGCAGAGTGCGATACCTATCATTTCTAGGCATAGGTAAAAACGTCAAGCAGTGTGCTTTCATAATGCACACCGCTCAAGACACATTCATGGCACACGTGTTCCATTGCGAACCATCTTCTGGTGCTCTTTGTAAAACTATAGAAGCGGCTTGTAAGGTATTTCTTTTTTAAATGTATTAAAATGGCTAAATATTAAATGTTTTCATTTGATCCGCAGCTGCGATACCAAAAGTGTTTAGATGCACATCCACAGGGTCTCGGTAGAAGTCAATCTACATTAAATACGCCTGGTAAAGGTTTTGGAGCCGCACTGAAGTCCATAGTCGGTTCTCTCACAGGACGTAAAAGCAAGAGTACAGAATCCTGAGATGAGGCACAGTCTCTGCAGGTAAATATAGTAACTTATTCTTAATTTTATTTTGTGTTATAAAATAATAATGATAGAATGTGATCAATTATTGTAGCCTGGCTTAAGGTGTGATTTTATATAAGTTTAGTTCCATTACAGGAACTCTGGCCTTTACCTGCGGAGCGTGAAATAATTAGACATAGACACCTACAGTCGCCCCTTACGATGAAGTATTTCAGTGCTAGTCTACCGTCTGCTGCCCTACGATCATTGCTATCCCCCCACCCTGGATTCCAGGAGAATCCAACTGGCCCGCTGGGAATCCTCCAGCTAAACATTCCAGGAAGGAAAGGATGCATTCATTCCATCGTTTAAATAGGTGAAATACCTACAGCATCTCATTATTTATTTCGTTTCATCGACGTAAAATGTAAGACTTGCGCGCCAATCCCCATTATTTCCACGCCCCCACCTCGTCCCAAATAGATGAAACCTAACTGAGAAGGGTATAATGTAATACTAAAAATAAATTATGGAGGAAATAAGATAAATCAAAATTCACACTTAAAAATTAACCTTAGATATGAATTATATGGACGACGTAAATTATTGTATGTAAGGTAAACGTTTATTATACCATAATAACGATAATTATAATGAATAAGTAGCTATAATGAAGTACAATTAGTAAGATATAAAAAATTTTACAACACTACGCTACTTTAATGTGCTTGAAGCCTTACTCTTTGTTGGCGATGTTGCCCACGAGAACTTATGAGGATGTCTTAGATTTTAACAGTGTGGATAAATATTTCCTTTTCTTTTTTTTATATACATTATATATTATATACATAATATATTTCTGTAGCTTATAAGCACCAAAAAGGAATAAAATAATATTAAACGAGAAAATACAGTGTAATATTTAAATAAATGTAATACAATTTCAATTGTGTACATAACTTTTAAGAGCTGTTGAAGACTGCTTGAACAATTGTATATGATACATTATTATTGCTTTTTTGTACATTGTTTATTGTTTTGTTTCCGTAACGTTAGTGTACCATGTTCATGTTTTAGTTAATGTTTTATATTGATTGATTGTTTTGTATTCTTATGTATGTACATCAATATGTTTATTATTTATAAATAAATCTTGAGCAAAACACCAAATCCTCTTTATAAAACTCTCTTTTTTTCTTACATTTCTCTTTATTTTTCAAACAAAAATGAAAGAGATGTCTATAATTATCTATCTAATTAATAAAAGGTACGTCATTTAACTTATTACAACATGAATATAATTTATGGATAATTCATTTAACCTATATAATTACCTGCAAGCGGAACGACGAGAGGTTCTTTTAATAAAAAGATTTATTTGAGAGTAGTGTAGATGCCCAAGCAGGGTAGATATATATTTAAATGTAGATATGTACTTTGGCACATCTCTAAATGTGTCTACTTGAACGATATAAGTTATCTCCATAGTAGTATGTTTATATTTGATATTATTCATAAGTAATAGTGCCTGCCGTCGCTCCGCTCTCTGATAATTTCCCAAAATACATCTTAAAAACCTATAATATCATCTATTAAACAGAAATTGTACTGTCATATTAAGATCCATAAGATTCTTCAACTGATGCAGGCGATGCCTAATAAAAACTTTTTTTTTAATAAAATTAAAAAAGAATACCTCACTTTATTCAGCTCAAAGAATGTCTATTGCTCTTTTTAACTACGGATAACCGATGATTTACCCACAGAAATAAAGCAAAATATTCAATTGTTTCTTCAATCGCAATCTTGTTTAATGTAACTTACGGCTTCAATTTGGATGGACTCATGTGTGGTTTGTTCAAGATTTATTTCATCTAATCGTTTTAGATACTCACAAATTCAATTTACTACTAAGTTCCCCGAAATCTGCAATTTATCACTCGAGCTTGTATTGTGTATATTATCGGTATAATTTGCCGCAAAATGAGTTTTTAGTATGTACGAGAGTAAAAACTAAAAATACTGACCACATAATACGTATTAACAGTCCTTATAAAACACCAGCTTTAAATGTAGCTGCTGTTCGTGCACTGGAAGTGCTTCTTCACTGGTTCGCAGACCAATATGTAAATAAATATATATTAAAATGATAGTAATTTGTGTACTTTAATGGAGAGTAACTAAATTAGGGTAGATTTAAGCATCGTATTTGCGATGATATAAAAGCGTTTCATTGTAAGGATGAGGCAAAAGAGATTTATTCGCACACAGATTGATATTAGTTTGTTGATATTACAAAACCTCAAAGTAAAATCAGATGCTCTGGAAATGACTTTGAAACAATTACCTTTTTTTATGTGTTCATATAATTCCGCCAATAAAAGTCTTCTAGATTCTACTTTACCTTCTCATTCGTGGTAATCTTAGCAATTTCTATTTAATAAATTTATGAATAATATGGCGACATTTATCAAGGACTAGGCGGTAAGTCACGGTTGCACATTATTTGAATATTCATTTATCTAGGTATTTTTTTTTAAATAACTTCAAGAAGAATTGTTTTAGAAATTTATGTTGGATCAAATTCCATGCTGGCATTACTATTACTTCTTTATATTTAATTATTATTTGGTATTGGTTTTTCTTTATTTTTTATTTGTAAAGCTAATCACTAACCTTTCCAAATTTCAAGCATTACGTCATTTACGACACACCTATTGATGGGAAATAATAAATAAAAATTGATGTGCCATACATGCAAATTAAATAACTTATCTTTACACCGATACAATAACAAAATTAACGTATTTTCGATTTAAGATTTACATTCTTAGAAGAAATCTACGTCTGATATACAAGGACGCGGCTTATACGAAGAAAAAAATACAAGAAAATAAGAAAATTACCACATTTATACAGCTAAGTTTAGAGGTGAGAGAGGAACAGCTAAATTTATTTGAGAAAATACGATATTTATATAAAATACTTTTCTTCTTGCCAATAAAAATTGCCATATTCTGCTGATAATTACCAAAAAAACGTTTCAGATCAATCCTGAAGTAAAATCTCCGACTTGTTTGTACACCAATGCAATTTTTAATTAGTTGCAGAAAATTAAGCAATGAAAACACTTAGGTGAGTAAATTTATCAAAACTGTTTGAACAGTTTAGGTATATCATTAGTATATGGCAAATAAAAATAGAATTATTGTTGTGGTTAGGTGCAATGACTTAGAACTTCACAAGAAATTATTTTTTCTCTGTCTTTGATTCAACCGCTTCCTTACAATCGAAATATTTAAATAATAAATGGATGGCTTAGTTTCACTCATCGTATACATAGATTTCGTGTGTGTTTTGTCGCAGAAATTCGAGCTATCGCAAAGCAAAAGCAGAATCGATTTACTCGAAGGAAGCAAAACGAAATTCACTCACTTACTGCACTCGAAAGACGCATATTATATTAACAAGGAGAAATGTGTACATATACCTACAAGCCTTTCATGTACGTACCTATGTAAAGTGCTACCCTCAGAAACACTGATTTTCCGATAGCGAAACCTTGATAAGTTAGTAGGAGTTACCTGTTTTAAAATAAATGTAGATAAGTTGAAAAATCATTCGGAAGGAGGACGAAGAAAGGAGGCACGGATATGAATAGATTAACGCTGGTGTCTCAG
Organism: Protaetia brevitarsis; assembly: GCA_004143645.1. Taxonomy (NCBI): domain Eukaryota; kingdom Metazoa; phylum Arthropoda; class Insecta; order Coleoptera; family Scarabaeidae; genus Protaetia; species Protaetia brevitarsis. Next base: position 508,740 of record RXPK01000163.1, on the reverse strand, counting down.
GGCTAGTTTACGCAAATTTTAAAAGATGTTGTGCACTGATATGACGTGAACAGATTCATATATTATAATTTTTATGTTAAGTAGGATTTTATAAATATTTTATTTATGTATAACGATATTTTTATAAAACTTAATGTACGCAATATTGAAATTTCGTGTATATTTGAGATCACTAGATTGATGTAGAGCGCAGTGGCAGTATTATTATTAATATTATTATTGAGTTCACACCTTTATTAAAATATCCACTTTATAATTAGTACCTTTGCTGTAATATTTGGCTTAGAAGAGGTAATATAAATACTTAATGACGGCAATTGTGAACCGGATTTTAATACTCTGCAAATTATTATAATATATTGAAAGTGCTTGCAATTTTACTTTGCTACATGAATTGCCTAAATAAAACGCATATTCATTTATTTAAAGATAAGTTTTATTTTCACCTCTTTAGAAGTCCTATTCACGCAATCCTCGAATTAGAAATTAATAATGGTGAGATCCTATGCCCATCTGAAAGTCCTATAAGGTTGTATGTGCAAGTCTCTGAGTATATATTGATGTATTTTAGACGCTAACAGACTTGCAGGTAACTCCACAGGCGCTGCAGATTTACTACAATCCCACTTTTAAGAAGGTCTTTGTTTTTTACTGATATTTACCATAAATTTAGTACCACATGAAAATATAACAAGATATTATCAAACTTAACCTTACAATTTTTGGCTAGGAATACATACTAACGTTTATAGCAATTACATACATAGTTAATACATCCACGCTTAATTCAAAAATTACCAGATCACATCTCGAAAGCTTTTGTTCACGTAATACCTATAAATCCATTAGTAATGGGCGACCACTCAACTGTTCTTTCTGGTTTAAGCAAATATTGGTCAAAATGCCCTGGAGTAAAGAGCTGCACTCACATTCTTTATTAGTACGATTTCTCGCTAACAACTCCCCGCTAACAAAAGAAGAGAAAGCCTCGTATGTGTAGTCAGCAAATGGTATGATATTTTATTAACAAAAATTGACATATGTAGCAAACTTCTTCAAATTCACAATTAAATATTGATGAATACTTATCATCTTTGCAAAATTTAACATATTTTAAAACTAAAAGATTAGAAGAATCTTTAAACTTAATGATTGATGTCTCGAATTTCCTGCTGTAAGAACCAAGAGAGAGCCTGGACTTTTTGACTATGAAGACGTAGATGAAATTCATCCGAAACAAACTCAAAAGATAAATTTAGAGTTTTACTAGAGGAAAGGTTTGTACTATTACAAGATCGCAATATTTTATTTGAATTTCTTTCTAATTTTGAAAATATGTCGAATGATGAACTGCAACGTCATTGCTTAGACTTAGATTTGTCCTCACAAATAAATGAAAACGACAGCATTTTAAGAGATATATCGACGGAAATGAACTTTTTGAGGAAATAAAAACTAAATCAATAGAAAATTTTAACATTTACCCCATATAAATATAGTTAACAATAATTTACAATCGTCATTTGCAAATTTATTTGTTGCATTGTGAGTTTTTTAACATTGCCTATTACTGTTGCTAGCGGAGAAAGATGTTTCTCTAAATTAAAACTAATAAAAAAACTACTTGCGATCACCAATAATGGCCCAGAACAGACTATCAAATTTGGCAATAATAAGCATTGAGCACGATTTGTGTAATAAAATAGAATTATCAAATATTTTTGATATGTTTACTGAAAAGAACGCTAGAAGATGTCAAATTTAACTTTTCTGGTTTCTCGCTTCTTACACTTTAAAAGCCCTGTGTAATATTAGTTGAAAATAACTGTTTACAATTTACAATTAACCTTGCATTTTTATTTATAATAAAATCCTCTTGAAATTTCGATAAGTGAGCAGCTAGGTGCCTACATAAATTGTGTTCAATCAGTTTCTGAAAATTTGAAATTTATGGTTTTGGTGTTTCCCAATGCTCATAATGGACTTTGTATAAAAGTATCAGGTATATAGGATGTCCATTTATATTTTGACCCCTACCTACAGGCTGTATTATTTAAGATATAAAAACAGTTTAAATACAAAAGTTATGTGATTCTTGCTCTACTATATTTTATATTTTTAAAGTCGATGTTATCTCATAAATTAATAGACAATTGAATAGAACTTGATTTATGTTAAATACAACACCCTGTAATTAGACAGTGTGAAAGATCTCATTTCACTGATTTCGAATATATGCAAATCAAACAGTGGACTTATTGTCGGGCATTCGGTGAATTTTTTTCAAGTGCTGCTAGTAACAGCATTAATGGTAGGTACGGCCTACATTTATCCGGATTGCCATCGACGGATACTGCTTTGCCTACAATGTATTTTTGGCCGGTTTCTGTAGCTGAAGTGGATGCCGCTTTAAATAAGTTGAAGAATACTAATTCTTGTGGCTTTGATGGAATTAACGTCAAAACTATAAAGTATGTAAAAAATGACATTTTACAACCTATTACGGAAATTATAAATGCTGCTGTCCTTGAGCGGGTGTTCCCTTCTAGCCTGAAAATTGCAAATGTAATCCCGATTTTTAAAAGGGGTGACCCTACCAGTTTATTGAATTATAGACCTATTTCAATATTAAGTACTTTTCCAAAGTCTTTGAATCTGCTATTTGTTCAAGAATCACTAGTTACTTAGACAGAAACCAAATTTTGTCTCCTAGATAGTATGGGTTTCAGAAAAATAAATCGACTAAAATGGCCAGTATTGACGTTATACAATACGTATACGATAACCTTGACAAAGGCCGATATGTTACTGGTTTTTTTTTTTTTTTTGATTTGGCTAGAGCTTTGGATAGTGTTGACCCTCGCTTCCTACAGGATAAATTGTATCGGCTTGGTATACGTGAACCTCTACAAGGCTGGATAACATCTTTTGTAATTGATCGCAAAATGAAGGTTGTATTACGGCAGGCCGAGTCGGAGTTGGAGTCAGTTGGTCTGGGTATACCGCAAGGCTCGGGTTCTTAGCCCCTTGCTGTTTTTACTATATATAAATGATTTACCGCAGTTTATTTCAAATACTCATGTAGTATTATTTGCTGATGATACCTTAAATAATCCAGTTTGTAGGTAGGGATCAAAATATAAACGGACGTCCCGTACTTATTCTAGAAAAGGGCGCCCGATGTAATTGGACAAGGAAGCGCCCGAGTACCCAGGAACGACCCTGCGAATAAATTTAGGATCACGAGTACTATAATTGTTACTAATTATATAAATATAATGTAAAGTTTTGATATTATAAATAATTTAGTATTGTAATTACTTTACGACACTCTGCTATATACCTGAGGTTCCTAGCAAAGCAGACTATGTGAGTCGGGTTCACATTAAAGCGCTCTTCTTATCTTTAATGGGTTACTGTAGAATTAAAGTGTATTCAATCTAAAAGGGGATTTAAACCATTAATTGAGGAATCCGTTGCAGCAAATGCATACCACGCCATGGAAGTTTTTTTGATAATAAAATATATATTTAATCTTAACAATTGAAAATTGTTTAATTAATAAGTAAAATACATGAAATATAAATATTTTATTAATTTTAATATTTAAATTAATTATTTTGTATTAATTTTAAATTTAGATAGACCTAAAGATCTTAGATCTATTCGATCTTTTATTCATCATTATTATATTATTGATAATCATACTTTATTATTACTGTGCGACATCGGAAATGTGTAAGAATTAAAAACTAGTTATATGTCTGTTATATACTTCGTCATTTAAGATTATATACCGGATAGTTTTCGAAAAATTGCTACAGCAAGCATATACTTATGTACAGTTTATCTACTTTAACAGAGTTTTAATATCAACCAGATTACTGTAGAATAAACGAGAAATGCAGCTATTATTAAATAGCGATTTATTATTGATTTCACACAGTGATCGTTACCCCTATATAAAATTCCGCGACTGTTGCATTATGCTTCAAGTATACCACGCATTTTTAAAATATCAGTTAAAAAAATCGCGCTTAAAATGTATTGGATGCGCATTTTTATATTCGTGGCAATATCTTCAGTCATAACGGTAAGCTCCATCAAACAGGAATTTAAAATTCTTACTGTCAAAATTTAGTTCAGGCAGAACGACTACTACACAAAACATGATCATGCGATAATAGAGTACTATAATTCAAGTGTTTTTCGAAATCCACAACTCAGAAACGTGAAGCCAAACCGAACAATTAGAGCCTATTCGTTATCAGGACATCTCTTGATGGATTTACTGGAACACAAAGGGTTTAAAGTGGAAAAATTATCTGGTATGTGTTTCATACATTTTCCATATGAAATTAATTTTTAGACAAGGTTACGAGCGTACAAGTTTGTGAATAATGTACCCAGCCATACTATCTTCCAGTTTGATGCAAACTCATGTGAAGTCTTGAAGAAAGACACTTTTGGTGCGGCTACTAAAATTTTTAGAGTAGGCAACATTACTCGTTGCCCAATTAGAAAGGTAAATAATTTCATGTTTGATGAGGAAAACGCCGGTAGAATAAAATTTGTGTCTAGAATAGAAGAACGAGATTTATTTATTACATACATATATTAATTTATTTGTATTAAATTCATAAGTTGTTCTTAGGCCAATTAATATGTAAAGCTTTGGATTTTCAGGGATATTATTATTTAAATAACTTCGTGCTAAGTGACGAAGACTTTCCACCTTTTATACCGGCTGGTAGATACAGACTGCAAGTAACTCTCTTATATGATAATTATACCTTGGGAAGCGGTTCGATATACGTTGAAGTAATATACAAAGTCAAACTCTCTGTACATTAACATATTTATGGGGAGAGTAGATGTTGAATAGAACACACACAAATGCGTCGAGACAAGTCTTTGCTTTTAATTTACGTTTTCAAAAATGCAGCAATGCTCTATTAAAATGTAGTTCTAGAAAATTGTACTGCAAAATAATCTTTTGATTAATTAAAGTACTTACTGGCCTTAAAATATGCATCTTTTAATAAAGAAACATATGCACCCCCTTAAGCTACTGCATAAATCTACTTATAACTGGTGTTGGACAACCGTGTAGACTTAATTTCAACGGTTAACTGTCTTCGGATTCTTCCCCGTTCTGCTCCTTGTCAATCAATTTTACTTAAAAAGATAAGCATGTCATGCATAATTAATGGTGAGATTCTATGTATGTATATTTGCAACGCCTGAAAGCTCATATGTAGCTCTGTAATTATCTATAATATGCACTTACATGCTTACAGAAATACATAGAATATCACCATTAGTTGCAAATTACGCCATTCGTGTGGTTAAATTATTTAAACCTAATGAAGTATTTTTAACTACATATATATCGAGATTCGCTAGATGATACACCTATTTTCTAGTTTTAAAACTTCTATTTATGTAGCCGAATCAGTCAGAGAGAATAGTAAATATACTTAAATAGATTTATAAAACACCTATCTGAAATAGGTAGCGAGTCAAATTACAACAAACAAAATTATTATTTTTCTTATACAGGCCATATCAATTGAAACGTGTCACCTCAAATAATTCTTTACCTGCTGTGATTTAAGTATATAAAATTCCGAAATCCGTCAATTGTCATATCAAGGAGGACAACTTTTAATGACGGGAATGACAATTTAAAATCATTCTTGGAGATGGGTCTTGTGTAGTAATGTGCAAAACTGTTTCTTTACGTTAGCAGCTACAACCTGCTTCTACTACTTTTGGTTAGCAGTTTAAAAAAGCTGCTACTTTTTGTACCTACGCACGACACTTCCTTGTAAATGTTCAAAATGATGACCATTAATTTCCATACAATAGTACAATCTTGCTTCAAATGCTCTTCTGGCATTTCGCAACATTTCTGGAGTTATTTGTTGGTACTCTTCAACATTTTTTTTGGCGTAACTCTTGTAAAGAAGTTGAATCCGTGGCATATACATTGGATTTAAGATGCCCCAGAGAAAAAAATCAAATCATGTAAGATCCGGCGATTTGGCAGGCCATTCTATAGGCCCCTTGGTGTCACCCCAATATATGCAGTTATGACGATTTATTACACCATTCAATGAAAACGATGATTCGCCGGAAAAACAGTGTGATGATTCGTTTCAAATGAAATTTCCTGTATAAAATATCTAAAGATAATATTATTTGACTATTCTTGTAGACAAGTCAAACAACAATATTAGCTAACAACCAATTGGAAACGTGTATTTTAACAATTATAATTATAATTTATTAGGTATTGCATTTAATCTTCAATTACTTTTGCCACATTATTTTTCTCTGTGCGCTGATTCCCGACGTGTTTAAATGGTGAGAAGTTTTAATAATAACGAAATATACGATTACTATGAACCGGATTTTAATACTCTGCAAATTATTATATTTTAAAAATTCTTTCATTTTTTTTTGCTACACATTCATTACCTACCTATACATATTTATTAAACGATATATAGGTTTAATCTTCATCTCCCAGCATAAACCTTATTCACATTTACACAGTTCTATATGATTTCCAAACTTAAAGAATGCCCTTTTTACGTTAAATCGATAAAATTTTATAACAACTCATTTGTAGAGAGATATTTTCCTATCACATGAGAGCGGAACAGGAAGTTACTACAACACAACCTTGAAATTATGCAGATCACAATTTATATTTTAGCTAAGAATTTCTACTGATGTTCATGCTAATTGCTATCCAAACATAATCATGAAAAAATGATATTATATATATGTAAATTTTACGTACTAATGATAGTAAATTTATTTGTAATGAACATAGACAGACCGTGCTTTTTCTGAGTGCGGCAACATATAGAGAACGTACTTGAGTGCAGAGTTGATACTCACACTCCTTTTTGGCACATTAGTGATGGTAAAGTATTAAGTAATATGAACTATATTACCCCTTTCATATTCTCGTTTTTGTTTGTATAGTTCGCACAACATGATTACATAATTAATGTCAATTATGTATCATTGGATTTTTATGACCGATCCGTTCTCCAATCTATGAAAATTATAAATTTAAAATTAAACCGCACGTATAAGGTTCATACGATCTGTGCATACATACGATGTACTTGTAAATTTTGAAAATGAAGATTTATATAAGGTAACACCCTTCCGTTAATCAAACTACGCAATTAGGAATCATGATTGCTTATTACCAATAATAATGTTGAATTTTGGATGCAGGCGAACATAAAAGCTTTTAAGATTATAAGCAATGTTCCCATGAAAGCTCCAATATTTCAGACGGATGTAAAAGTGATTGAACTGACGAAACGAATTTCCATTTAAGAAGCTAAGTATTGGGACTCAAGAGTTAATACTTCAAACTTCTCCTAGACTCCTCACTGAACTGAAAATAATTATATTTTAAAAAAGTAAACAGTTCAGTGTTTCTGCTGATGATGATAGCTTTGCTATAGAAACGCACGTCCAGTTTAGTGCAGTTTGTAGTGAGGGGTCTAGGAGAAGTTTGCAGTATTACCAGTGCCACAGTTTGTGAGTATTTTTGTCAGAGTTAATGCTTAAGAATACTCCCAATGTCAATAACATTTTTATCTAAGTAAATTACTAATTTTTGTCACTAAATTTTTATAAGTAATAAAATACGTATTTAAAAAAACGATATTATAACACATTTATTTTAGGGTAATTATTGTATAAATAAATTTCATCTCGATAGTACCCAATTACCATCTTGAGTACCAGGCGGAGAATACAAATGTCTGTTACGCACCCTCCCCAGTGACCAACTATACCCAGGTGGCACACAATATTTATAAAATATCTATTTTATATTTTACAAATATTATATGTATGAGAAATATTTCCAACATAAACAACACATTTATATAATATTTGTTTATAACTGTGCATATATATTTAAAAATCATATTTATTATACATGGAAACAATATTTATATCACACATTCCAAACCCAAAGTTAACATTCAACATATAAGCAATATTTATAAAATATTGCGAGTTTAATATTGATTGCAAAATATTTTTTGAATATTTATTTTATAATCGTTTTCCAATATCTTATTTTGGTTTTACGAAAATATTTATTTAATATTATTTTATATGGGAAATATAATCATGTATAGCACACAATATTTATACAACATGAATTTAATATTTAACAACTATTATATCTACATACATGATAAATATTATCAGGTTTTACTTAATCAACAAAAGTAGTGTTTTGTTACACTTTGGGATATTCATGTAAAAAACAAAGCACAGATTGGGTTGATCATAATTTTGGGTTATCTATTAAAAATTTTAATTCATGGCTTCTAACAGCATTTTAATCGAATATCTTAAATATTTATATATTAATTCGTGTTCGCAATATTGAAAGAATTAATAATATATTTTTAAGTAGAATAACGCATGTACAAAATATACTCTATTTTAACAAAAATTAATATCTTTCTCTTATTATTTTAATTTGTATTTGAACTATTAAATTACTGGCTTTAGGTTTTACAAATTTTTCATCTGCGGTTGTCCAATCCTACTTGCTGTTTTGAGTCACGTGAGTTAGTGCATATATCGTATCGTAAACAAGCGACAAGAACGTGTGCATCACGTGAGTGGTGAGTGGAGTCATAGCAGTGGTGTGTAGTTTTGTGGTCCATGATTGTGGGTTATAAGAACAGAAGTCGTGAATAAACATTGCACTGGTTATAATTGACAACTGGTAAGTGTCGTAATTATAAATTTAATAGGTTAAGAACTTTTACAACGCAGGTGTTACTGCTTGTTTACAAAAATAATGTTACAGGATAGAGGTATGTCGTCCAACTCGAAATTGTCATAAGTATCATTTGGTCAACACACTTAAAAAATATGAAATTAGCAGCCTACAGAATGGAGATATGCATAACAAATATCAAAATATCGGTCAACATATTGGGGATATTGCAAAATATAGCAAAAACAGTAATTGATGGTAAGAGGAATGGTTACACGATGCACTACATTAACAAGATTTTTTTGTAGTAAAGATGACACAAGGATGAAACAACGAGAATGAGACGAATGCTGTTATGACAGCGTTGATACAGGTAGGCAAGGCCTTTTAAAAGTAGACAATAATTGCAATAATTATATACATCTTTTGTATTGTTTTATTTAAATTTTGTTTCCTTAATACAATAGTTGCATAAAAACTTCCATCAAGGTTTAAAATACTGCCAAAAATATATATTACGTGAATATTTCGATTTTAGCTATCAGCGGTCTAAGTTCTACGAGCACCCCAGTTTTAGTGGTAAGTTGTACAGTATATGAGTAGTAAGATGTTTTTATACAAAAGTTGATGTGTTGCAGATGTCTTGAGGCGATTGTAGGTATGGAATATTTGCTGATAAACAATGTCCAATTGTTGTATAAAATTTAATCCAGTTGCCACAAGGATGAGATCGACATACGAGGGTACCAGATGAATCATTAAAAAGACAGTATCAGTATACCTAGCGCAATCAAAATCTTGTATATCTAAGTAATGTGCATTTGAATTATTTAATCTTTGAAATAAAAAAATTTAGCACACTTTTTTATCTTGTAGAAGTATGCCGTCCAGCATTAACCCTTTTTTTTTGTATATGTATGTTGTTAATATGTAGAGTATCTTGAGAATTACTGGTTATCTTGTGTTGCTTAAATATTGTTAATCCATATTTTTTATTTTGCAGTAGAACCTCTCATTACCGGAATTATATTGACAAAAAAAGTTCATATGTAATATTTTATGTCTTCTCGATTATCAGGATTTTTCATTATCCAGACCATGTTAGCCTTCAATTAGTCCGGATACTGGAGGTTCTACTGTACATAGGAATGGTGTTGTGACATAATCTCATATGTAATTTTTCTAAGTTTTACAGCAATAATTAGAAAGTGTTTATTAGCGTCAACATCCTAACTGAAATCACACTCGATTCCAAATTGTTTCCTATTCGATTTGAGATCAGATTTGAGTTCTGATATTTAAATCAATGCTTTATAATTATTGTTGCAAATGGAAAATCATATAGCAGATACTTTCACGAGACCATCCACATGTATATGGATTAGCAATATTAAAGCAACATAAGAAAACCAGTATTTCTCAATATGCTCTATATATTAATTACAATATTTTCGAAATAAAAAAAATCTGTCATTTCTATATGGAATATATAATTTGAAAAAATATTATACCTATATAAGAAATAAATATATACTACATATGTATGGATAATATACGAGAAATATTAGTTAGCAATATTTATGAAATAAAAAAAAATCTGTCACTTCCTATATAAAATATATATTGGCAAAAAAATATTTTACTAATATTTGGTGCTACCTGGGTATTTATTTCATATTTTATAAATATTTAAAAAATATTAAATCTTTCTTGAATATTAGTTATATTAATATAATATGCATAAAATATATTATAGAAATATATTAGGAAAACATTTAAAAAATATATATGTTATGTAGCATTCATAATATTTTATTGCAAATGTTTTCTCAATATATTTTTCATAACTCTGCAAGAATATTTTGCTTTGTATTTCTGTAAATATTTATTTCGTATAAAAAAAAAGATTGAATTTTTGCTTTGGTTTTTATAAAATGGGTAAAATATGCATACATATGAAGTAGGTATGTACCTATTTAAAATGATAGATTAAATTAGATAATATATATCTAATATGATTTAATTAGTATCTAAGTTGAGCGCTGTAACTTTTCTATTAATATATCTGCGTTTTGTATTATATTATTTGTAATATTTGTAAGTTGCGAACGTCAACACAACACCTCTATTCATTACGGTGTCGGTGTTATATGATTTAGTATTGTTTATGCGTCTATGGATGAGGTACATAGAATACATACGCGCACGTGCGTATCATCAACGTATTCATTCGTTTGTCCGTTACATGTTATAGTTTATAATAGTATACGATTAGGGCAGATTAGGGTTAACTGTGTAATTAATTGTTGCGGGGTGTGTTTTGTTTTTGTGGTGACTACGAGTAAGCAAACTTTGAACATGTCATGGCATTTATAAGATAATTGGAATGCTCAATATCGCTTGTACAGAATCGTTAAATAATATAATTGTAGGAATTTTATGCATCATATATGTACTGCATCTACCAGATAAATTGGCTAGTTGATTTGCTTAAGAGATTCATCTCGTATGATAAGCGTCATAACCTCAAATAGAGGTTAGAATACGTTGTGTTGTTTTATTGTTTGTACATAGAATTTTCAATATTATGAAATAAAGTAAAAATAAGTATCGTAAGTATTAGAATGTAGTTACTACTCCAATTATTGTAAATGCTCCAAATGTATTAGTAGGTGTTGGTAATGTTGTACGATGTTTTATTCATGGTATGATCTAATACAATTGGCATTGTTTTAGAGGTCACAAGGAAACGCCATGAGAGCGCCACTACCGAAGATATGAAAAAACCATAGGGTTGTACCTGGCATCAGCCAAGGCTAGACTTAAAAATGAGTATTTTTCATTTTTATTGGCTTATTCAAATAAAATGATAATAAATACTGCTGTGAACTGATGATACCAGCATATATGAAAAGTGAAATTAAAAAAAAAAATTAAATCAACTTTAAATTTACTAGCTCAGTGGATAAAAATTCAAAAGGGCGCAAAAGATTCTTTGATCTCAGGGTTACATTCGCAATTAAACTAATCTTGAAAAGTAAAATGTGGGCGTAAGTAAATTGACTAACTTTAATTATTAAAATTGCAAAGGTTGAATTCAAAATAAAAGATAAGAAATTTAGAATGACATTTACAATCATTGATTTTAATTTTTATAAAAAAAAAAGAAAAAAAAACATTTGTTACAAATTGCAGTAAAAAATAAACCATGGACTTTAAGGTCCTGGACGAAATAAAAAACTGCAGGAATCTACAATTAACAAGGACAATACAAATCCTTTATCAAACAAAAGGCAGATTTGTTCTAAAAGAAAATCCAAATCGCACAAAAGATCCACGTGATCTTAAAAATTACAACACACAAAAGTTAAATTAAACGTGGACGACCAAGTATAAAATTAAATTGAAATATAATTTCAAGCTGAATGCTTATCTTCACCTAAACCGAGGTGATTAAATATTCAAAACTAAAATTGAAAACTACGAAACGGAAAATTAAACTCTTAAAACTAAAAAAAAACAATTTCTTCTAAAACAAATTACAATAATTACTGATCCTATATCCAAAATGTGCACAATTAAACACAACAGCAATAATTAATTATAAGAGTTCCTTGAAAGCCGATAAAATTCAATTAAACCGAACTACATTTTAAATAAAAATGAATTTACCAAAAATGGCATCAAAGAAAATAAACAACATCTACTTACGATAACTTTCAACGAACTACCTTTTGAGAGGCCCTACATCGCATACATATCATGGTACAAATAATACGGTATGCTTACGCGCATATCGAAGTTACGTCAGATAGGAGCATTAAATGGCGGCACATATATAATTATTATTATATTAAAATCGATTTCGACCGTGAGGGTTTTGTTAATGCGAAAGGTAAGTTTAAAAAATCCGGACGGGGTTACGGAACATATTTTAAAAACGTTAAGGTATTTTCACAATTCAATTTTCTAGAAAAACCACGAAAACACTTTATAAACACACACGAAAGTCGGTACAATCGTAGAAATAAACACGAGCGCTACTAGATGGCGACAAGATAGATAAAGTAAATTTCAACTTACAACGGGCTTTATTAAAGCAAAACTGTATTTGAATTACATTAATTGGTGGTTGTAAATAATTTGGATTTTAACATTTTGCTATTTACCATACATGTATCTTATTTTGTTTTCGATACGCTCCTTAATTACGTCATCTGACCGAACTTGACGAATTTGAGATTCAAAACGAGCATACCGTATTATTTGTACCGTGATACATATAAAAAATTATCTGCGTGCACTCGCAGCGCATAAAATGCAAAGAGAATTCTCTTGAATATAACAATGAACAAAATATATGTACAATACTGACGAAGGCAATAAGTACAAATGACTGAAATTACTTTAAACAGCTGAACAATAAAATACTTAAATTCATCAAACAAATCTACTAAAAAAATCTTACTTATAAATAGAATATTAACTTCTGAGAGAATTTGCCCGACGCATCGACAAAGATTGATCTCTAATAATAACATAACACAGAATTTATAACCCCCGGGGTGCCAAACCATAGCAATACGTTTGTTTTTTATTTAGAACACTTCAATTAAAAAATAGTGATTAATTTGATAAACCTTCAGTATGCCTTAAAAGATGCCAGAATTACTTGATATTAACTGTATATGTGAGTGTGAAAAACATTCTTGCCTTTTTAGACAACTCTATGTATATTTTCAACTTTTCGTATCGACGTTACACATTCTAATTAACCAAGAACAATTTTAGTTCATTTTTACAAATTAAATAGAGTGCATAAAAAATCTCAATTTTCATATAAATATTTTACAAAAAATGCAAAAAATATAGCGCTTACATTAATTTTAAAATATGGAATAAATATTTTAATTGAATATTTTATCTATATTTAGAAAAAAATATGAAAAATATATTCAAAAACCTCTCACGAAAAATTATTTATAAATAATATTTTTTAAAAATAATTATGTAATATTTCTGGCTGTTAGGGTTATATGTTAGAATGTTGCTTGCAACTCGATCTCTGGGTATGGAAAGGTTATATATAAAATGAACCATGGATATACATATAAATAGCATTCCAACTACATTTCTTATTATTGAGGAAGGAAAAATAGGAAATCCTAGGAAATGTCCTATGTTGAAAGAAATTTTCTTCTCAATTATTACTTTGCGTGTTAGTTTAACATTCACCTGACTGTCAGATATTTGTATAGGCACTGCGGAAAATAGGAAATCCTGACTGAAAAATGTCTTATGTTGAAATAAATTTTGTTCTCAACTATTACGTTGCGCATTACTTTAACATGCACTTGACTGTTTAGGGTATTTGCGATGCATGTTATCCAACAGAAATAAGTTCGTTAGAATTGATTAGATTAATAGGCACACAAAGACTTATCATGGGCCATTTGTCGTTACTAGGAAACATATTTGCTAAAAGTATTCGTAGTGACATGCTTTAATGTACTAATCACAAGAATGATTTGTTGATAATCTACTAGGTAGCGCACTGATGATGATATGCCGTCCTATTTTGATGACACGGGGGGAATAGGGAATAGGGCGTGTGAAATAGCAGAAACTAACATGCATTTGTGACAGCCAGAAGTCGTCATTTCTACCAACATGTTGGCAATAATTGTAATATAATGTTGCTTACTTTTTTTACATTGCTACATTGTTCACAACTAGTGAGGATACTATTGCCAAAATTATAAAACAGTTAACGAAGTTTTACAGTTTAACATAGTGTTATTTTCCTTTGAAAATTGTATGTTCGATATAAAATTTTGTTTCGTTATGTTAGCTGTAACAAATCCAAGATATTGGTAATTTCTTGGTCACTTGAAACGTGAAATTGACACTCAGTAAGTGACGTCAAAGGAAAAATAAACTATATGTATGACGTTATCAGTTGATCATTTGATATTTGCGATCTATTTTCTTGGTTTTGAGATTTTAGTAAGCATTCAACATTTATTTCTTATCTAGTCTTTAATTTGAACCTTTTTCGAACGTATCCAAAATCAGATTACAGAAATCTATAAGTTATCTTCTGAGTTGAAAAACATGCAATCGTTTTAGAAACTTTAAAATAGTGATCATTTCAACAGGAAAGACAAACAATAGCCAATGGTGATCTAATTTAGGAGTGATAGCCATCACACTTTGCGCAGATTTTAGTGACATATAGCATTCTGCAATGTAAGTATGGTTTAAAACAATACCTTCTTATAGAAGGCTATTTTTATAGTATCTGTGAATTTTTGAAATTACTAATTTTATTGTTATTTAAAAAACAATAATAAACTGGAAATGGACATCTACCATCACTGTGGACCACATAAAATGGCGAGCATTAATTTTTTGATTAACCGATTAATAAAATTCCCACTTAAGAAAGGGGATTTGATAAAGAATTGCTGTTTAGTTCGGCATATAAAATCCAACCTAAGAAGTGTACGAGAAGTATGATCCTTGTTTATGTATCTTATAGTTATTCAACCGATTGAAGTAACTTTGAGTGTCTCTTAGATGGCGCGCGACGTAAATGGGATTTTACATTGGCGCAGAACGCCATCTAACGAACACCCAATGGTACTTCTAATCGATTGAATAACTATTAAGATATATAAACAAGGGTATGATCTTAATCACAATAAAAAATTGCCACAAAAACTTGGGAAGGTTTGGACTATATTTTTACAGAGCAAAATTTGGACATATGTTTGACTTCGCGTTGGTTTAAGCAGAACGACTACTATGTAAAACATAACTACGCAATACTATATCGTTATAATTGAAGTAGTTTGCAACGCCCAGAAATGAAAAACGTAAAACCGAACAGAACTTTTAGAGCCTACTCGCTCTCAAGACAACTCCTATAGTGGACACACTCTTGGAAAATTATCTGATGGTAAAACAAAACATTTCTTACTTTCATACGCGTGTTATTCTGGAGGGATCGAGAGTCTTGCTTTTCACAATGAATTTTCAATAAAGATTTCCAATGTATATTCAAACTTGCAGAAGTCTTGCACTTCTGTTTTATTTTCTAAACTATTTAAATATTTTAAGTGATATTTTTTTGTCAGCATTATAATAATATCTCAAGAAAATTAAAGTGCTTAGATGTTTCTATTAATCAACAATTTAATTGAAGACACCAAAAAATGTATTAGCACAATAGAATATTCTATAACTCTTATATCAAATAACCAAATTCGTAATGTATTCGAACATTCTAATGTAACGTATTACCACCCCTGTTATTAATAATATATGATTCTAATCTATTTGTCATAGAAAGAATTAAGTTATTTCTAATTTCTTGTGGCATTTCCCTCCATTTCTATAGAATTCGTTCTGTAAGCTGTTGGAGGGTTAGTGCTGGATTATTTCCATGTGCGATTCGTCTTGAGATGTAGCTCCACGCGGATCCACGCTCCAATTGGATTTTAAGTCTGGGGAATTCGCCGGCCAATTCATTCGAGTAGGTAATACATTCTTCTTCTAAAGTGTCAAATACTTCTCAACTTCGATGCGCAGGCGCATTATCGTCCATAAACACAAAACGCTCCCCAACTGCGCCCCGAAAAGGATCCACCTCCTTACGTATAATGTTTCTTGTGTAGAAATGACCTGCCATTGTTTGCGAAACCAAGATTACATCAGTTCTACTATCGATCATGATACCTCCCCAAACCATGACACTACATCGCAAATAAGGAGCCGTTTTACGTGCAGCTCTTAATCGGTGCTGAGGTTCAGTGAGTCTCCAAACGTGAACACGTCTATCGCCGCTCATTAAACCAAAACAGCTTTCATCTGAGAACATCACGTAAGATCACTGATTAATTGTCCAGTTTTCATGTCGGCGGGCCCATTCCAAACGACTTTGTCGGTGCCTCTGTTCCAACCTGAGGACTCGCTGGACTGAGGGCGGTATCGTTGCTTATGTTGCGATGACTAGCCAAAGGGAAGAAGTAACTATTGCCTGACAGGTAAAAGAATTCACAAATTTCTTATATTTCTAAAGAGATTGGGTGTAAAATTTTTGCAAGTTTGTGTATTCCATTGTTGTTGAAAATTTAACTTTTCAACAATGTTTTATGCTTAACCGACGACGTTGCTGATCTGTGGCAATCTATGCAACGAAGTGAGTCATACATACACAATTTTGAGATTCTATACAGGCATGCATAATCTACAACGCCTGTAAGCTCATATGTAAACCTGTAATAATTATCTAATAGTATGCACTTTACCTGTTTACAGATAATCTTATAGGTACTACAGGTATGCATAGAATCTCACAACTGGTTGCAAATTACGCTATTCGTATGTTTAAACTATCTAAACCTAATGCAGCATTGTTAACGAATATAATATATAAGATAACTAAATAGATATAGCAAAGTAATCCATATTCACTAGACGATCGCTACACTATCTTCTAGTTTTAAAAGTTTATGTGTGTAGCCGAATCTCTCAGAGAGAATAGTAAATATACTTAAATAGATTTATAAAACACCTATCTGAAATAGTTAAAGAATCAAATTACTATAAACAAAATTAATGCTTTTCTTATATAAAATGTTTAAAAAGTAGTCCACACAATAAGTCAAACAGCAACAATGTAAGCAAAAACAATGAATTAGAAATCGATATTTTAACGATTTTAATTGTTTAGCTAACTTTTGCCTAAATGAATTTGATAATAACAAAATATACGACTATATTATGAACCGGATTTTAATACTAAGTAAATGATTATATTTTAAAAATCCATTCAGTTTTATTTTGCTACACATTACCAAAATTAAGCGCATACCTACTCATTTAGTGAACAATAAAAGTTTAATCTTCACCTTCCCATAAACCTTATCCACATTTACACAGCCCTATATGATTTCCAAACAAATAATAATGCCTTTTCTACGTTAAAATTTTATAACAAAACTCATTTGTACTTTTTGTACAGAGATATTGTGCTAGCACATTAGAGCGGAAGAGGAAGTTACTACAACGCAACCTTGAAATTATGCAGATCACAATTTACATTTTGGCAAAGAATGTCTACTAATGTGTATGCTAATTGCTAATCCTTCCAAAGATAAACGTGAAAAATGATGCGATTATATCTCGAAATTTTATATTCACCTAATAGCAGTAAATTTATTTGGGAGGAACCTAAACAGGCGGTGTTCTTTTTTACTTGACAACTTATAGAAAATGTACTTGAGTGTAGGGTTGATACTCACACTTCTTTTTGGAGCAGCAGTGATGGTAAAGTATTAAGTAATCTAAACTATATTACCGCTTTCATATTATCGTTTTTCTTTTTTACAGTTCACACAGCATGATTACATAGCTGATATTAACTATATATCATTGGATTTTTATGACCGATCCATTTTCAAATCGGTGAAAATAACAAATTTAAAATTAAACCGCACATATAAAGCTATTACGATCTGTGCCAATATACTTGTAGATCTTGAAAATGAAGATTTATATAAGGTAACATCTTGCCCCCCCTTAAACAACGTAGGCAATTAGGACTCATGAGTGCTTATTACAATATTATTATCAATGCTATTACCTATATTAATGTTGTATTTTGGATGTAGGCAAACATAAAAGCTTTTAAGATTATAAGCAATGTTCCCATGAAAGCTCCAATATTTCAAACGGATGTAAAACTGATTGAACTGACGAAACGGAATTTGTTTGGTTTTACAGATTTTATAACAAAAGGAAATGTAACTGGATTTCCATTTAAGAAGGTAAGCATTGTAACTCAAGAATTAATACTGATATCCAACGGTAATTAATATAACGGTAATATTTATTTTATTTTAGGGCAATTATTGTATAAACAAATTTCATATAGATAGTACCCAGTTGCCACCTTTAATACCAGGCGGAGAATACAAAAGTATATTAAGCGTACTGTATGATAAAATGTTGCTTGCAACTATCTCTGGGTATGGAAAGGTTATATATAAAATGAACCGTGGGCATAAATAGCATTCCAACTACATTTCTTTTTTTGAGGGATGAGAGGGAGGGGGAGGGGTAAATAGGAAATCCTGAGAAATGTCTTATGTTGAAATAAATTTTCTTCTCAACTATTATTTTGGGCATTATTTAACATGCACCTGACTATCAGAAATTCGTAGAAACTGACGGAAATTGGGGGTATCTCCCCATCGTATTCACTAATAGAAATAAGCTCATTAAAATTGATTAGACTAATGGGTACTCAACAAGGACCTTTCATGGGCCATTTGTCGTTACTAGGGAAATGCAAATATGCCGTCATATTTTGATGACATGGACACCACGTCCATTTGTCACAGCGAGAAGTCGTCATTTCTGGCCGCATCACGTCAACATTTGACGACAATAATTGTAATTAATATAGTGTTGCTTAGCTTTTATTTATACACTACAGTATTCACAACTAGTACGGATACTGTTACTAAAATTGTGTAACAGCCACCGAAAATACTTCAACAGTTTTACAATTTAACATAGTGTTATTTTCCATTAAAAATCTTATATTCAAAACAGAATTTTATTTCGTTATGATAGCTGTAACAAATGCAAGATATTGGTAATTTCTTGGTCATTTAAAACGTCAAATTGACATTTAGTAAGTAACATCAAAGGAAAAATAAACTTATGCAGTGCTTAGTCAACCGTGATTGAGTACGCACGTGTTTCGACTGCATTTCTATTATTACTTAAATTTTACTTCAAAAGTGGCATTTTAATTGTTGAAAGTAGTGCACCTTATTGAACTTCATCAATCGAAAAGGCTTCTTTAAGTTAAGTTTTGATTTCTATATTATTTGTTACAATTTCATATTTTATTTAGTTTTTACGTTTACCTTAACATCTATATCTAAGAGTATCCAGTCCTTTTTTGAGTTCTACCTCTCATGCGCGCGTCGCGTATGAGAGGGACATTTGTGGCTTTGCACATTTGTTTCATTGCATTGCGGTACAACAAAAATAGTGCATTGCGAAGACGGGCATAATAGTTTTGAAATGACGGATATAAACAGCCGCAGCACTACTTCTGATAACGGAGGTAGTGCGGATAGTAATGTTAATGACAAATGTATTGAAATAAATAACGATATTAGTGCAAGTAAAGGTAAAACCTTTGCTTCTGTAGTAGATAAATACAAATTTCCAGAACGTGATCAGGCGATCATCTTTGATTCTATTGAAGATACACAATAAACGATTATATCATAGGAGTTGGTAATTTAATTGGTGCTAGCAACATTATTTTTGCTTCTAGGATATCAAACAATAGAGTTTACATTTATTTATCGTCCAATGACATGGTTAATAAATTTATTAGGGAACATAAAGGGATAAAATTAAATAATAAGTTCGTAACTGCTCGGCCGTTAGTTTCACCATCAAAAAGGGTTATTTTATCTAATGTATCTGCCAGCATACCTCATGAAATTATATTAGAAGCACTTAAAAGTGAAAATCTCAATGTTGTTTCAAGGATTACATTTATTAGCGCTGGGGTAAATCATCCAGATTATAAGCACATACTGAGCTTTCGTCGCCAAGTATATATAAACTTAGAATCAAAAAATAAGTTACCAGATTCATTAATAATTAGATATCAAGGCAACTCCTTTAGAATATTTGTATCGACTGATGAAATAAAGTGTTTCGTTTGTAAGAAAACTGGACATATAGCCAGTAAATGTCCTTCCTATAACCAGTCAAATGAGGCAATAGCCGATATTGAAATCCATACCGCTCCTAAGAAACTTCCTTAAGACAGTGCCATCAACACAAAACATCACGGAATCATCAGTAACAACAAATATAGCTATTCTAACGGATCAAAGTGACATCGCTAGCGGTGAAATAGGTAATTTTAATTATTCAAAGAAAAGGTTAGCTTCCTCTTCAGTTGAATTAGATAACAGTTATGCCAATACAGAAGTGGAACAACAAAAGGGTGAAACTGATGAATCAGATGTACAAAATAGCGAGAAACTTTTTGTCATTCCTAAAAACCGAAAAAAACAAAAACGTGACGAAAGTGTTTCATCAGATGACAGTCAATCCTTTCTTGAATTTGAGGAAATGTTTGCAAATAAAACTATAGGTTATAAAACATATTGTAAATTTCTAACAGAAACTAAGGGAAAACACGACGTTGTTAGTATAGCAAATGATATGAATTTAGATATTGATGCTTTGTATAATACATTAATTGAAAGTATTCGCTCAGTTAAAACAAATTCTTTAAAATCTAGAATAAAACGAATAATAAAAAAACTTAAAACTCAATTTAATTTCAATGTCAACCCCTCACAAGATTATTTGTCAGATTTTACCACATCTCTAGAATCACTTGTGGACGAATAATAATAGCTACTTAGATATTGTATTTTTTCTTTTTTCTTTCCTTTATTTCATCTTCAATTCCACAACTATAAATCAATTAAACATAATACAGTGGAATGCGCAATCCGCTGTATCGAAACGAAATAACTTAGATTATATAATTTAGATCATATAATATTGTCAGGCTAGATCGCAATGATGGTTATGCAGGCGTAGCCACATTAATACACAAATCAATTAAGTATCAACAACTTAATATGAACATGGATCTCCATCCGAACTTCATGATGTGTGGGGTTAAATTACTACAATTTGAGCTAACTGTTGTTTCTGTGTATCGCACTGTACAATGTAATGTTTCTTGTGACGAGTATAATACTTTATTTTCATTTTTAAATGTATACCGTATATTATTGGGGGTGATTTTAATGTACATAATATTGCATTTGGGTCATCTAAAAACAACAATGCTGGGAATATTTTGTTAAACGCAATCAATGACTCTAATTGTATCTTTTTAAATGATGGTACCTCAACCAGATTAACACGTCCTGATTGTGCCCTATCTACTGTAGATTTAACATTGGTTTCCCCATGCATTGCTCAAAAAATACAATGGGAGGTTTTGGATGATACATTCTCTTCGGATCACTTTCCCATTCTTATGAATATACATTATGAGTACTCCAACCAAGAGGTTATTTATCTTAAACTCAGATGGCATATGAATAAGGATCTATTTCCTAAGTACAAGTTGCATTTAGAAAAAAATTATAGCATAAATCATGAGTTAAGCTCTGCAGAAGAAAAAATAGATTATATTTTAACTTGTATTAGATCGGCTGCAGATTACGTTTTTAAAATAAAACATCCGTTCTTAAAAAATTTCTTAAAAACAAAAAGAAGGAGAGATGGAAATCCTTCTGTGATAATTTAAATAGAGATACTCCTATTACTGAACTCTGGAATACCATCCGAAAATTTAATAAATCAAAAGCGGGCTACACTAAAATAGATAATAGTTTACTGTCTAGTTTTTTTAGTAATATTAACGCCGGACTATGTGCCCCCGAACATAGAACTTACTTCTTCTAGCTCAGAAGATCACATGATCTTGCAGCCTATTACGATGATTGAAGTTAATCGAATTTTAGAAGCAGCGAAAAACTCGACACCGGGGGATAGACGATGTGAATTACAGACTATTGTGGAACCTACCAACAAAATTTAAACACATTCTTGTTTTGGCTTTTAATCAAATGTGGCTTGAAGGAGAAACGGTAACGGCTCTCAAAAATGTCTTAGTGGTGCCAATCTTGAAGCCTAATAAAAATCCTGAAGAGATCGATTCATATAGACCAATAGCACTCATTCCGTGTATAACAAAAATTTACGAACGACTTATCAAAGAAAGATTAGAGTGGCGGATAGAATCTAAAAGCATCTTGCCAAAAACGCAGTATGGATTTCGAAAATCTAGAAGTACCATAGACGCGTTAACTGAATTGATTTCAGATTTACAGATTGGCCTTACAAAGAATAAGACTACGATGTGTATGTTTTTAGATGTTAAGGATGCATATGGTGCAGTGGAGTTAAGGATATTGGAAAGTAGGCTTTGCGACATTGGAGTTCCATCGATAGCTTCAAGAAACATAACGAACTTGTTTCGTGATCTTAATATTTTTGTCAGATCTGATTGCAACGAGAAGATTTGTCCTAGAAGAGACATATTACAAGGATCTTGCCTGAGTCCCATCTTATTTAATATATACACTCACTCGTTACACAATGTAATATCGTCACCTGTTAATATCATACAATTTCCGATGATTTATGTATATACACCACACATTCACAGATGCAATCACTAATAGTTAACATGGGGCAATCAATAAACAATGCAATTAAATGGTTAACTAGTAACGCTTTAGATCTTTCACCCAATAAAAGCAAAGTTATGTTTTTCTCAAGAGCTAGAATTTTACCCACTCATTAAATTTGGCAACATATCCTTTCCCATTGTCAAAAGTACCAAATATCTTGCACATTGATCATAAATTAAAATTCAATCTACATATAAACGAACTGGTTGGCAAATGCGAGAAAACACTAAACTTAATGAGAATGGTGTCAAGAGTTAAATGCGGTGCCGATTTCACAGTACTGAAAAACATATATAGGGCATATATAAGATCTCTTCTGGATTACGGATGTTTCTTATACACTTCTTTAACGCTAACAATATACGTAGATTGAATATTATACAAAACAAAGCTCTAAGAATATGCGTAGGGGCAATGAAAGCCACACCAATTACTGCATTGCAAATTGAAGCTCTTGAACCACCACTCCACCTAGGAAGACTATATATCGCTGCTAAATACATTTGGAAACTAAGATTACAATACGGAGATCATCTATTAAAGAAATTTAAATTAATCTATTAAATTAATTAAAAATTAATAATAATTTGGCTTAAAAAGGAATCACCTATACTAGTGGAGAGCTTTCGATTTACTTCCAAATATGAAGATCGACTATATGTCTCTATGACTGAAAATTTTGATTATTATACTTATATACTGAATGATTCCATTATAATACCACCATACTCTGGACAAGTAGAGCATGATCAACAATTATTTTTATCTATTCTCAATAAAATCCCAAGAGCGCTTGTTATTTTTATTGATGGTTCCAAGGATAAAGAAAAATGTGGATGTGCCTTTTATGATTTTAACAATCAAATATATAAAATGTTCCGTTTAGATTCAAGCGCATCGATATTTACGGCTGAAGCAATTGCAGTGTTGGAAGCTTTAAAATATGGTAGAGATTCTGGAAATTCACATATAGCGATCATAACAGATTCCACAAGTGTCATATATGCAATAAGAAAACGAGATCCTATTTCAAAAATGCACCCAATAATTTTAGACATTATAAATATATTAATTGATGTAAGGACAAGATCAGTCCAAACTGTTATATACACTGAGAGAAATACATACTATTGAGAAGTAAAAATTCGCTAACGACAAGTAAATATCTGGCTTAAATAGGCGCCAAGTCAGTTATACCCCTAGAACAAGCAAATGATTTTTCTTAAAATGACTTACCTGCTATAGCTACCAGTTTGTAAGAAAACAAATAAATTTCTAGTTAATGTAAGTTAGAAAATTTGCTGCTCTACCAAACAACTTGCTTGTAGTAAATTACATTTCTTTTAATAGCGAATAAAAATATAGTTATAATAAAAACGAACTTACTGAGAATGATGTTTTAGCCGCTGTGCTTACTTTCTTTCATTGCTAACAAGTATAATATCTTACAGTATTAAGTAAACTGCCCACTTGACTTAAGTGAGCCGCTTAATTGCGTAAGTGAGCTGCTTATTGGGTACAAGTGAACCGCCTACTTGGCGCAAGTGGACTGCTTCCTGGTATAAGTGAGTTGCTTACTTGATGTAACTGGACTGCTTACTCGGAATAGTGAGCCGTTTACTCAACGTAAGTAAACTGTTTACTTGATATATGAAGCCGGGTTTTCCTAGGAGCAGGTTTTATGCGTCGCGTACAACGTAAAACGCCCAGCGCAATACGCCGTCCACTCAGGTCAAACAAAATAGTTGGCGTCGTTTCCCTAGAAAGCCCAACTATTTTATTTGGTTTGAGTGGATGGCGTATTGCACTGGGCGATTTACGTTGTACGCTACGCATAAAACCTGCTCCTAGGAAAACCCGGCTTAAAAGTAAATTTATTAAAAGCAATATAACTTCATGTGGTGTCTCTTTGCTATAATCTACAGCAGAAGAGCTCAAAGGTTCATCAAGTTCATTAAACATTGGCTGATGTGAAACCCGTAGAGAAGAATAAATAAGTGAATAAATAAAAATGCGTAGTGTATATAGATCTTTTATTAATATTTGAAAAGAACATACATGAAACTATAATAAACAAAATGAGCCTCGATAGAAAAGACACTCTTACATAGAACTATTATTATGCATACTAAGATAGTGCGAACAAATACGTACTTCTTTTATATTGGTACTTCAGAAAAATGTTGCTTAAATTTATTTAGACAAAAGTTTGTGAACTTCGTGATATTCATTGTCAGCCGGTCATATGCAAATTACTACTTCATCTTCGTTATTTGGTTTCTATATACTATAATGTAGTACCATCTATAAAACAAAAATCGTGAAAATCGCACTGCAACCAGTATTCTTAAATTTACCCTAAGTAGCCCACATAGCATTTACAAACTCATAACTATTTATCAAGTACTTAAATATATTATCATTACCTTCAATGCAGCAATATAATCTGCCAAGCCCCACTCTAATAACTCTGAGTGATATTTAAACACCATTATTCCTAAATTGCAATACGGACTACGTAGCACAACGCATCACTCAGCAAGTCAAAATAAGAATGGCGTCGGCGTGCCCGCTTCCTATAGAGCGGTAATTTACCAGCTCACTTACTTTAAAACAAGCCGGCAACTGAAGAACAATAAACTTTATGTACGGAACGACGCGCTTGTTTTAAAACAGCTTTTTTACTTAGGACTAATAAGAACTTATTTATAGCTAATAAATAAACACAATATGCTAGTCCTTACAAATTCAATCATTATAGCAAGTAAGCCCGCATTATGACAAGAAACAAGTTTAGCATTATCATCTTACTAATGCTTAATCGGCAACTTTATTATGATATACAACTCTTAGCTACTGTTAATAAAAATTTCATTAGGAGAACCCAGTGCACTTTAAGCAAAGGCCTTATTTAACTCATTTTTCTCAGTGTACTGGGTAAAAAGTCATGTCTATATTGAACCAAATGAAGTAGTAGATCGTTTAGCTAAGAGGAGTGGTACTGAAGGCATCATGTATAAATCCGTATTGAGTATGGGAGAAATAATGTCTATTACAAAAGATCCAATATTACGCCGAAATGGGACTCGTATTGAAAGATAGTTATTCTCAGCACATGACCCAATATGCATATATACAGTCTTCGACTAAGAACAATTCTTGGTATATTGAATCTAATATAACCCGGTTTTACCGCTCAACAATTGCTAGACTTAAGTTTGGGCACGGACAATATCCTGCGCACTTAGCTCGAATTAAAATCATTGACTCACCTGCATGTAGTAATTGTGGTCATGAGAATGCAAATTTAAACCATATATTTTTTAGATGTCAAAATCATACAACTATAATTAATCAATTCATTCATAAGTTAGTTGAAGAACGTATCCCCTTATCATCCAGTATTCTTACATTACTTTACATGAATAGGAAAAGTATTGATAATTTATTAATCTCAACCTTAATTAAAATGAATATTAGAATTTAAGGGTGGGGATGTGGCATACTCCCATCCTACTACACCTATGTGGTGCACCTATTATCCGTTGGCGGGTTTTGTGTGTCTTACTGTTAGTCATCTCGATAGGCCCCGAGATGTGAAATGTGTGTCCCTGTCTTTTCCTGATTAACTCCACATCTACATTTAGGTTAACTTTAGTCGTTTAACTGAGCGAATACTGAGTATCAGAGTAACCTGTACATTAGAAATCTCTTAATATAACAACATACCTAGTATTACACTACAAAATTTTACATCTACGTAATTTTAATTGTAGTTCATTAAACGCGGTATGGGCTTAGTTCCCGTAACGTCAAAAAAAAAAAAAAAAAAAAAACCTATGCATGACTTTATCAATTGGTTATTTGATATCTGCGACCTATTTTCTTGGTTTTAACATTTTAGGAAGTGTTTTGTTTTATTTCCTATCTAGTCTTTAATTTGAACCTTTTTCGAACGTATCCAAAATAAAATTAAGTATAGAAATCCATAAGTTGAAATACATGCAACCGTTTTAGAAACTTTAAAATAATAATCATTTCAACAGAAAAGAAAGACAATAGCCGATGGCGATCTAATTAGGAATGATAAACATCGCACTTTGCGCAGATTTTAGTGGCATACAGCATTCTGCAATTTGAATATGGGTTCTACTTTAAAACAATATCTCAATACTTTACAGTATTGTGTAATTTTGAATTACTAATTTATTGTTACGTAAAAAATAATAAATTAAGAATACATATTTATCATCACTGTAGGCCACGTAGAGACTGCTGATGTCCGCCCTAAAATATGTGTCATATTAGACGTACAGAAACGTTTTTTTTTTTTTATATGTTCTGTAACGTTTCATTACAAATGTTATAGAAACAAAGTATGCATTTCGTGCTTCACACGGAGGTTAATACTCAAGTAGCACATTTAGTTGTGATTACCACTGCTATAGACACAACTACTTCATTATAGCATTGTTTAAGTATATCTAGTTAGTCAACGTAATGCATTTTCGGAAAAATAAAATATTGCTCTGGGAAGTGGCGCACTCTATCGGTCAATGTATATTGATTTGAAATCTCGGTCATAGTGAGAGACAGATTTCTGTGTTTTATCCATATGCGGAAGCGACAGAATCCGTATCGGTGATTTACTAGTATTGGCGAATTGTGTGGCCTGGGGAAAAGGGAGGGTGGATGCATGTGACGCTGTGATGACGCACCTCGCGATAATTCTCGTGTTTGTTTACATTAGAAGATTAGAATTCTGAGGTATTCTGCTATAAGTAAAAAGAAATTGAAAGTATATTGCAATGCTCGTTCTTGTTGACAAAACATTAAATTGAACAATTTTCTAAATTTAGGTTTTCTTATAAGAATAAAATATTTAAAACTTAAAACAAAAAAATCACTGAAAAGAGAAAAGTAAATCTAAAAGACGAAAATTTGCCGATAAAAAACAAACATTAATCTACTTCCAATTTTTATTTTCTTAATTTTTAAATTATAAGTTGTTTTGTTAACTTAATTTACTTATGTTTATGATTATATAATAATCAGGAAAATGTTTGTTTTATTAAGAAGAATAAGTATTTAGTTTGATAATATATAATCTGTAGTTCGATGGCCTTTTATATTTAAAATTTTAACAAAACGCGGGTTTTTAGTTCGAACGTATATACGAAATCCTTCTTCTCCTCCTCTCTCCTATTGTTATATTCGCTTCTCTCGTGTATAGCGGTACTATCGCTACTTCAACTGGTGTAAAGGCGGGAAATTGAAATTTAAAATGTAGCCTACTATAAATCGTTATTTCTTTACATGTATGTACCATTTACTTTTTTTTGACTTTTTTTCTTAGTTCTAATTTAATGTATAGGTACTCTATGTATATAGTTTTTTATATTCACAAAACATTTTTATTTGATTTACTTTCTCTTGAGCGGCTGAAAAGTTACGAGGTAACCTTTGGGGAACATCCGTATATACAAGTTACATCGTAACTTTTCAGCCAATCAAGAGAAAGAGCGCGAACGCGTCATCATGTATGCTGTTTTTAATAGCTTTGTTGTTGTAAACGCCTGGCACATAACCTGGAAATAGCACTTTCGAACACTGTTTTTGAACTTTGGTTTCATTTCTCAAAAAATGAATAGTCATTTTACACTCATAAACACATGCTATTCCGTTAGTATGCATAGAAATCGCCAAATCAGTGGTCCTCTTACGGAAGTATAGCCAATATTATATATATTTTAGAATTATAAGTCATTAAACACAATATTTTAAATTGTAGCGTTCTTTTACCTCCGTAAAATTTTTCGTATTTTTTTAGTTTTCACGGTATCTATCGCAGGCGCGTCAGTCAGACTGTGTGACTGTTGCGACAGCGGAGCCGTTCTTCCTCTTTTCTTATGTAATCAAATAATCTCATGAAACCTAAAGCGAATTGGATTGAGCACTTTGGTCTCTGTGACCTGGTCTGGAGTAGTCATTTGTGGTCACACGTGTTATCAGTCAGTATTTGTGACGTCATAAATTTACAATATTTTGAGCGGCAAAAACTGTGTTTTTGTAACTACTATCACATAAGGCTTTGGTTAGTGTTATATGAAAATAGTTTTCAATATCGAAGATAATGTATAAACGCGATACTGCTCACAACCATATAAAGAGTAATAATTCAGAGCGTCGTGAACGAGCAGCAATTGTACGTATTTGTAGGTTAGAAGAGAATATCTCCAATATAAAATAAAAACAGCTCTTATTGCAATGTTGTTGAAGAACTAACATCTATTTCATGAACATACCGTCTTTAGTATTTTCAATTTTGTAACTACTGCCCAGGCTACATACTTATTGCATTTGTTACCACATGTAATACGGGAGGTTAGACGCTCATACCGCACTTGTGACCGATCTCCGAGCGCGGCACAGAGCGCGGTCTTAAAATTGACAGACCAAACGTGACCAGGTGTGACGTCATCAGTTTTCCAAACGAATTCAGCGTCTTAGACTACGAATGACCACTAATGACCAATCTCATCGAATTCGCCTCTAATTTGCTCGCTAACATCTTACCCATTAGCCGGAAGCTTTATGCAGAAATAATAATGGTATGTGTGACCCAAAAAGATTATCAAACAGCAACAAATAATGCACTGAGGTCTAATACTAATAATACAACGTCTAACTAAATAGGCGAAAGATTTATTAGACATGTGTGGAACATATTCTACGTGATGAGAAAAAAAATATTTTCAAGCGCTAACAATATATAACACAAAACTTAGAACTACACACTATATTGAGCATAAACATAAATTAGAAACTAAGAAAAGTAAAGTAAAATAGTAAAAAATGACGATTATATATATCAAACTAAATATTTATTCTTCCTAATAAAACAAACATTTCAATGTAAACACGAGAATTATCGCTTGGCACGTCATCACAGCGTCATCGCCTATCCACCCTCTCTTTTCTTCGGGCCTTGCAATGCTATTGCAATTAAATATTTTGCCGACACGTAAGAGGGCCATCTTGTATGTAGTAGTCTAACTATAAAGCTTATATTTAAATCGAGATGGGCACCAACGCCGTGCTGCCATCTCCCGCTTTTGTCCAAACTGTTCAAAAATCCGTTAACTATTTTGTCCATAAGGTTGACTAACTAGTACGTATATAAACAATGATATTACCTACCAAAGTTATAGACATTTTTTTGTGTTACAATTACGTAATCATTACTACCACCTTAAAGTAACCATTCCAAATATATACAACTTTATAGGAAATTTAACTATAAAGTAGTAAAGTTTAAAGGTATTTAGATGAGCTTTACTCGAACCGGGTATTACCGGAACTCGAGCTTTACCTAGGTGCCCGAAACTGGGTACCCGGTTTGGAGGAACAGGCCTATTGTTTGACTTCTTATATGTATTTATCTTTTAAGAAACTTCTTTTTCCTACTTTATATTAGGTCAATAATAACACAAATGCTATCAAAACATATATTCAAAATGTATCCTAAATAATTCATAAATATACACATGACGAATTTTTAAACAAAATCCTGCACTTGCATACTCTCTCTCCCTCTTTTCTATTCATCAACTACGTCCACTATCTAAAATTAAAGAAAAAAAAAAAAAAAAATCTAGTGTTTCTTGTTTTAATAAATTAGTACCTTCAGATTTTCCAGATTTCTATTTATATTGCCCACCTGACTCTGCACGGACCTTTGTGCAAGTTGCTCAAAACCCGGCTTACTACATTTGCAATCTAATACTCCGTATTCTAATACGGCAATTTTTGACGTTCCCAGAACGTTGTAAATGCACGTATTAAATGGCCGATATTTCTCTAATACTGCGTAATAGCTTTTTAACTCCTCACCTTCTTCTGGCAATGGCCCTAGGCCCTGCGAAACGTAACTTACTCGCCACACACAATATGGCTCTTTTCTTTGCCTTTGCCATTCAACAGCCGCAATTTTAAATCGTCTGGGGCAATAACGTTCAAACGCCATTTTGACGATGACTGAGTTTGTTTCTTTTGCGCACTCTACTGTACACGGTAACGTTCCTGAAATATTATAAATAAAGTTCAAGTAAAAAATAAAGGAGCGATTACTTACTACTGAACAAATTGGGATACTGGGAGTCACCTCTCTCCGACATTTTAAGTTGAATGAATATTGCGATAACTAACAACGAACGATACTCCAATGAGGGGTGCTATTCTGAATTTCGTTCGCGTCCAGACGTATACCTGCGATTCGCATGCAAGACCTGAGTCTAAACGGCACTCGCAAACGTATTCGCAGCTTTGCGAGCCGTACACTCGACAACACCGATAATTGCAAACTTTAACTATAGCTGTATTCTTTTTACCGTCTGACTTAACTTGGGCTTAGTTTTGTGAGTTAAGCTACGAGCTACTCTCTAGAAACGCAGTTAGTTGGCTGGTTTGGTCATTCGTAATGAGTAGCTCATAGCCTAACTCACAAAACTAAGACAAGCTAAGTCAGACGGCTTATGTTTCCAAAACCTTCCAACGTATAGCGCACAGATCTGCTTACAAACTTTACAATTTTTCAGGCGGTAAATAGCTTTATGTAATTTTTTGTATATTATTGGTAACAATAAAAGTAATTAAATAAAAGGTAAATCGAGCACTGTGAGATATAAAACTTCTGTCAAAATGTGTATTCTACAATACACTTGTATGTACACCTGAAGATGTTAGCATAGCTAATGAAATGTACATTGTGTTTGAGATAAGAATTTGTGAGACAGAAGTTTATTGGTATTTCGTGATAGTTAACAATAAAAGTATTTATTATTTCTCGCTTGTAAATGGTCTCAGACGATTCTCAAACGTTGTTCAATGCACATTATTACTTGAAAGAAGCCGTTGTGTAAGTACCAAAATGAAAATTACAGAACCCCGGTGAATGAATATTAACAAATAAATCATAATTTAATATTGGGTAAATTTTCCAATACATTTACACAAAAAGATTCGGAAGAAAGATGGAAACATTTATAAAAATTTATTAAATAATATGTCAGGAATTGTAAAGGATTGGAAATGGGCGCAAGGTAAAGTAAAAATATATGTAATTTTCTTTGAAATAAAAAACATATGTAATAAGTATGTGTATAATTATTGGAAATTATTTTATTATTTCGTTTTGTATTATTTAAAAATTGTCATTATTATTACTATTAAATATAAATAAATTGGTATGGATTATAATCAATCTATAATCTCGCAACAAAGTGGTGACAAAAAGTGACTTGAAGGAAATTAAAACTCTTAATAATGATCCAATGAAGATTCATACAATTCGTTACCTAAACTAGCAATAAATAAAATTCTATTTAAGACGGATTTTCTAATTCCTTTCACTTTTTTATGTACATTACTGTCTTTACATGCATGATTTAGATCTTGATTCTTAATTTAATATTTTCAAAAAATAATCTATTTTTTTATGTCTATGGTTTTGATATATAGCAATCTACTAAAACTTATCTCTATAATGATGTTGAAGTAGTGTAGTGAAATAGGAGAAGCGCCATCTTCACGGCAATTCTTGTATTTGCAGAATATGTGTAACGTATTTACTACTCTAGGCCAGGAAACTTTAGATACTATTATATGTTTAGAATATCATGATGTGGTGATTTACAGTTTTTTTTCCTGAGAGATGTTAATATTAACACTGCGTAGGCTTTCACGGCCGGTGTAACTATAACTAACAGCTTCTTGCGGGTTTCGCCGTGTGTCAAAACTTTCGCTCAACGTTTCGCTGTTCATACTGACAGCTTCTTCAGGATAACTGAACAGTTTAGCTTCTTCAGGATAACTGAATAGTTCAGTTATCCTGAAGAAGCTGTCAGTATGAACAGCAAAACGTCGAGCGAAAGTTTTGACACACGGCGAAACCCGCAAGCAGCTGTTAGTTTTAGATGTTAATATTTTTCTTAGTAATATTTCAATGTTCAATTTTTTTTTTCTTAGAAACAGAAATTTTTTCATTAATATTCACGTAAAACGTTTTGTACATTTACCTCCATTGAATGCGGAAAATTATCCAAAAAAGTGATTTTTACCAAGAAAGAAATTGACGTTTAGTAGGTGACGCCAAAGATAAAATAAACGTATTTATGACGTCATCAATTGAGGGGTGTTTTACAAAACCAGCCTTTGCCCAAAAACATAATTTTTCAGAAATCACCAACAATAATTGACAGAGATATTCTTATAAATAAGTTTTTATTATTGGCGTGAATTACAAATGCCTAAAAAGGTATAGAAGAAGAAACAAAAGACTAAAATTTTGTGCGTATATAGGCCTCTCATTTCTCGCGAGACAGCACACTAAACTTGATTACCGAATTTTTGGATTTGTTGTTATGTACGCCTCAATTGTTCATTTGATATCTACGACCAATACGTGCTCAATTAATATGATGCACTAGTGTTGCATATGTTTATTAAAAGCTGACAAGATATGATAGATGCTCATTAAATTATATCACGCGATGGACAATCTTACCTCAGCATGTAGTTTTGGCTACTGCGAGCATTTTAAAACTAATGATCGTTCTTATCACTTGCACGAAACCGTCTACCAAAAATCTAGAAGTTACCTTTCGGGTTGAGGAGCATGCAAGGGCTTTGGAAAATTTTTGGGATATTGATCAGTTCAACAGTAAAGGGCACATGTTATCACATGTGTGATGGACGAAAGAGGTGACCGATTCTCTCGGTTGCTAGACAATAATAGCCAACGGTGATCTAATTAGGACCAATAAATATCACATTTTGCGCAGATTTTCGTGACATAATGCATTCTGAATTATAGAGATTATGAGTTCTACTTGTAAGAAACAATAATACAATCTATCATCAGCGTGGACACCAAAAGGCCGGGCATTAATTTCTTAATTAACCGATTAATAAAATTGTTACTGAAGAAGGCGAGATTTAACAAAAAATTTGCAATTCAGTAAAAAGGTATCGGTTAGTAATCTGTATTACAGAAAATTTGTTAAATTTCCGAAGGTTGGGCTATATTTTTACCAGAATTTCGAAAAAAATTTGACCGCGCGAAGAACACTGAGAAATCTTTGATGCAACGCTAAAGATTAAATCGCATTTCAACGGAAGATCGGGGATTTACAAAATCGAGTGTGGTGATTGCAGCAAGACTATTCTTAACCTGATTTAGTAATTCTTGCCTGAGGATGTCCGAATACGGTCGAAACCGTTAGCGTTCATTAAAGAAAGAATTTTGTGGGAAAGTGGACAAATTTTTCCAGTTTTTACCTTCCAGATTACAGTAAGATTTACATTGAATAGACGTGCTATCAGAACTAGGTTCAAGAAACACCTAGCAAGTTATCTTACTAACTTTTCTTGGTGCCCCACGTCCACAATGTATATAAATGTAGTGTTAGATTATTGCGAATAAATTGTTATTTTATTATTATCAATATTTTTTTTGGTTTGTATAGCATTTCGTTTTTTTTTTTTTGTTAACTATAGCGAATATATATACTCCTGTGTCGCAGCTTATCTTCTTTAACAGTGCACATATTAATATCAAGGCAACCAGATCAAAGATTAGTGCCAAAAAAATTAATGCACATACTATTAAATAGCAATTCATCATTGATTTGGATAAAAATTAAAAACATATCAGTGATACGTATACTTCTACACACATAGAATTATACGACAGTTACATAACGCTTTAGAATCATAAAGCATTTCTAAAAGTTTCTTTTGCAAACATTGTATTCAAAATGAATTGGATGCGCACGTTCATATTTCTGGTTATTTCTTCAGCCGTAACGGTAAGCTGCAGCAGTGAATTAAAATTCTTAACGTTAAACTTACAATTAGTTTAAGCAGAACGACTACTACATAAAACATAACTACGCAGTTATAGAGCATTATAATTCGAGTATTTTGCGAAACCCGGAAGTGAAAAACGTAAAACCGAACCGGACTTATAGAGCCTACTCACTGTCAGGACACCTCCTAGTGGACATACTCGCAGAAATTATCTGATGGTAAAATACAATGTGGTATCTACATTGGACAGTGGTCTGAAATGAATTTCGAGGACGAAAGAGTTTTCAACATTTTTTTTTTTGTGGTTTCAAAATGTGAATGATATTTTAAAAGCGTAATTAGGGAAAAGAAATTAGGTAAATTTCAAACTTCTAAGAATATGATGGCAAAATAGAAATGTCTGATCATCGCAAAAACTGTGTAGTTGTCTTATATTTTATACAATAGAGTTTATTGTAAGAAATACAAAAATGGTCCAATCTCTCTCTTTAATATAAATTAGCTCATCTTCAAGCAGAGTGAATAAATCCTATTAAGAATTGTTAAAGCTAAATTAGTAACAGGTAGTTAATTCACATTAAAGGGCAGTGGACCATTTTTTTTATTTCTTACAATAATGAGCAACTCACAGAATCAGCCTACATCAAATAAAGTTTATTACTAAATAAAAAAAAATAGCGTCCCCTAAACCGGGATATATTGATGAAGTGCTTCGATTATTCGTTCTGTATCCAACAAATTAATGCCAAAAACGATTGGATATCTAGATTAACTATGCACATACTTCACGTTGCAGAACGGGGATTAGGTCAAACAATAAAATGAGATAAGTGTAAAATAACTTTTTTGGTATGGAGTGAAGAGTGTGTTGGTTTTTTTCAGTAAACAGTCGTACTGGCAAAATAGCGATTTCAATGACATCCCGTCCATGCATTAAAATCTGTGGGAGTATGGTACACTTGAGGAAAAAAATACCCGAATGATTCAAGCCTGCGCAAGCAAAAGAAAAACTTTCGGCCTATTGTAATAGAACGGACCCAGTATCTTCTCTCTCGTTCGCTTGGGCTCGCATCGTTCGCATACTTTTTTCCTTAAGTGTACCAGCATGTGGTACTAGCCGTATTTTTCTACAAGCAGTGCCGCAGTCTCTTTAGCGTAGGTACCTATCAAATAAAACTACCTGCAAAAAATATATCTTTTTGCAGTTGCACCGTAGTAAGCTCACACTTTATAAGTTCCTAGCTTTTCTTAAACATAGAATTTTGCCACACAATTGCTTCACTATTTTCTGATGAGTTGTCAGATTTGAGTTGAGGTGATACTAACGCTTCTTGTGAAACGAGTTCATTATAATTACTTTGATGTGACCCATTTGTACATTATTTCAAACTCTTTTTCCTCATCTCAAGAAGCTCTTATAACAACCAGTTATCTTCCACAAGTGCAAGTTGTTGAGATATTCAGTAATTTCTACAGAACTTTTCATTCTTTTAACTACCTCTTCCCGTGGATAACAAGCTTATATAGCGCGCAATATTTGAACAGACACGAGGGAAAATGTTGGGCTTTTGCAATTTCTCCAATAGTTTATCCTTCCTAAGCCAACTTCCTTGCATCTCTTAACAAATTCCGGACAATTAGCATTCGTTAGTTCTTTTACAATTTGAATTGGAAAACGCCTTCCAGGCAGATGAAGTTAATAGAAAGTGGCACGAGATAGTTGTTCCAGAAAAGCATTTTTCATAGTATTTACGCATCTACGTTCTACGTCTATTCAAAATATTTTTTAAAGCTACCTAATCGAAGCTTGGAAGTGCCAATTTCAATCTTCGGTGAGGGTTCGCTAAAGATTGAAAGGGCACCTCCAAATCTTCCTTGAGCCACTTTCTCCTGTGAATTTTGAAATTTTCTTAGTTGCGTGAAGATTTCCTCTACTGTCTATCATTTTTAGGAAATTCTCCAAATGTTTGCGCAATTAATGTTCATCTATTCTGTATTAAAAACGTGAAGCAACCCAATGGAAGTTCTCTCCGACCATTTCTGACGCATTATTATCTTTTACTTTACTCCAATCTACGAAAATATCAGTATACTTAAAAATACCCGAGAAACTAGCGCGCATGTGCACCTTTTTCAACATTCTTTTTTGGTGAGTATTATTCGTTGATACTAAATTTGTTAATTAAAATACTTGGAAGGCATGAAAAACTGTTAGAAAAAAAATAATTCTGGAAAGCACTTTCAATATAAATATTGCCTTTCAATTCTTTCTTCGAAAGGTTAAAAATATCCTTACCTTACATTAATGCAGACGTGATATATCTAATGGTAAATTCGCTTAGAATTTTTAAATATAAAGCCAACAAAGCAGAGAATAGGAAAGAAAAATAACTAACAGCTTCTTGCGGGTTTCGCCGTGTGTCAAAACTTTCGCTCGACGTTTCGCTGTTCATACTGACAGCTTCTTCAGGATAACTGAACTTCAAGTTTAACGCTTGGTGGGTTCTCCTTATGAGTCAGAATTCCCCTAGACTGGGACCTCCAAAACCTAGTTCATCCATGCATGGTTAAAATTACAAGTTTACTGACTGTGAGTTAAGACTAACCGTCAGTTAAAAAGGTAGTTCGGTTTGTCCAGTATTTCAACAACTTCCAGTTAACAGACTTACAGATAGAAAAAAGTTGGTAAACAACAGGAATTAAATATAATGTTAAATATACACTAACTACATAACTAAAGTTCAGTTATCCTGAAGAAGCTGTCAGTATGAACAGCGAAAACGTCGAGCGAAAGTTTTGACACACGGCGAAACCCGCAAGAAGCTGTTTAGTTATAGTTACACCGGCCGTGAAAGCCTACGCAGTTTTAGGAAAGAAAATGTTTTATTTGCGACGAAGAAAGATTTTGGATTTGTGGGAAACACGAATGGTGGAATCGTTTTCTTACCGAATGTAAGTCCATATAAATACCTTTTAAATTAATAATATAATTTTAAATATCTATTTGGCGTTACAATTAAAGATGCTCGAAATAAACGGTTTTTCTTCGTTCTACAGATCCATTTCGACCACATTGGCCCTCACATTTTTAAATACGATATTAATTTTAGCTGAGACTAAGAGGGTACAGGTTCATCAATAACATACCCAGTCATATCATTTTCCAATTCGACGCCAATTTATGTACAATAATACAGAAAAACACTTTCGGCGCTGGAACTGCCATGCTCAAGCTCGGAAACATTACAGCTTGCCCAATAAAGAAGGTAAATAGTACAGAGCTGAAATCGTATGTTTGCAATCGCAATTTTGTTTGCCTTTTATTGAATACTTGTAAATTGGGTAAAACGTATAAATATATAAAATACTATTTAACAGAATTCGACAATCGAATAATTATATTTGAGTCACTTAATAGTTTTAGGTATTATCACTACGTAAATTTAAAAGCATTTTACTAATAAATTCAACATGTACATATGTCTGTACACGTTTTAAATCCAACCCATTTCAAAATTTTGTTTGTAGGTCAAACGCGTACAAAAAATCTAAATTATCAAATAAAATATTTTCAATGGGTTTTTAGAAACTTATTGAGCGTGTGGATAATCAGCTATAGGAGTCCAAACTATTAAATAGTTTAAGTAAATAGTAAAATATGCTACTACTAAATTATTGCACGTTTTTGCACTTCCAGGGATACTACTATCTAAACAACTATATGTTAAATGACCATGATCTTCCACCCATGATACCAGCTGGCAGATACAGACTTCAAGTAATTCTATTGTATAATGGTTATAATATGGCAGATGGTTCAATTTATGCAGAAGTAATATATAAAGTCAAATACTGATTATGTCGAGCACTCTCTTGTAGATAGATTCTATTAAAATACAGCAATACACTTTAAAGCAGGCTTTTCTTTGATCTCCATTGCCAAAAAATGCAGAACGTTTCACGTTGCAACGGTTCAACTATTCCAATTACTTAAGTAAAATAGGTAAGGCCGAAAAGTTTGACTACTGTTTATAGTGTTTATAGAGTTTCTATTCCAGAATAATAATTTAGGTACTTATGCGAGATGTAAAGCAATATTGGCAAAATGAACGTCTGGCCATCTATATTTTACCTAAAATAATTCAAGTGGTCACCACTATCAACTGATAAAACTGGGAACAAATCTAAGCTTAACGCTTGGTGGGTTCAGAATTGCCCCAGACTGGGACCTTCAAAACCTAGTTTATCAATGCACGGTTAAAATTACCAGTTTACTGACTGTGAGTTAAGACTAACCGTCAGTTAAAAAGGTAGTTCGATTTGTCGAGTATTTCAACAAATTCCAGTTAACAAACTTACAGATAGAAAGTTGGTAAACATAGGAATTAAATATAATGTTAAATATACAACGTTTTCATTAGTTAACTTCATCATGAATAAAACTGTGATTGTATCATATCAAATGCCATCTTTTGTTTTATGTAGAAGAAAATTATTTTTAACTAACGGTGGGACTGCCAGGTCAGCATATCGCCGATCGAGCTGAAAAAAAATGAGGTTATTCTTGAAGCCAAAAAACGAATACGTGTGCCAGGGTTTTTGTGAATAGGCCTCTGATAGGTCAAAAGTAAAAGATTTTTTTCAACGGCGAAATAAACGCGTTTAATACTGTAAATTCGTGATTTACATCAATATATTGATAAAAAATGTAAAACGAGCAACATTTAGCTGTAATAAACTCAAAAAATACCGCTTAAACTGCGTTTGTACTGCCTCGGCCGCACTCATGTAACATCAATAAATTGTAATACCAAACAAACGGGCCATCTGGTCTAGTGGATAGCGCGCTCGATTTCTAAGGCCGAAGTCTGGAGTTCGAGGTTGCGTCGTGTTCTTTTTTTTTGTTAATAACATCTATTAATAACACTGTGCTCGAATCGCGGAAGCTTATTTTTTTTTACATTGATACGATGAATCCGTTCCATCGGCTGTTTCAATTCAGCGTGTGTTCACGTGTCAAGTTTGTACACAAAAAAACTCAAAAAAATTTTTTGAAAGAATAATACTTTTACTACTAAGAAGTCACCCCAATTCAACCCTAGACCCCCTACATTATATTCCTCGGTTAAATAGTGGAACACCCACACCCTCCACAGTCAACCTAAAAATAAAAACTTTCAATCTTTTACTGTATAACTGTTACACGCATTTAATGCATCATAAATTTTTTTTTCATAAAAGCCGAAATACCTAACTCTGAAACGGTAATCGATAGATATGTAGATGTCTTATAAAATTTGGCTTTGAAATGCCTTTTAGAGCCTAAAAATGTACAAAAAATATAGGTTTCTATTTATAATATCAAAGTTGGCCATGACTTTCGATGTAACCGGTGCGACATGGATAAAATTGTTTTTTCTAAATAGATCATAGTTAACTATGCTTAACCTCCAAATTTCAAAATCGAGATATTGCAAATTTAAAAACTTTTAATAGGCGGGTTCCATCAATGTTCTTCTATTTCTCTGCACTTTCTGCTGCCTTGAGTACTCAGCAAGTTTAAAAAAAAGTGGAAAATGTTTCATAAAATTAACAAATTTTGTCGAACTAAATAGATATCTGTTGAATAAATGATTAACATACACAACAACAAAAAAATGGATCTTTTTGGATACAATCTTTACACGTGAATATCACTAAAACGAGAGCCAACTTTAAAAAACGGCAGATGGCGTTACGTTCAGCGTACTCGTATTGTATTTTATACCCAGGTGTCAAAACCACATTTTTTTGACATTTTTGACTAGCACGACGTAATTATTAAATTTAATTTTCGCATTTCAACTTATTTTTTCTATTTAAATTTAAATTGTCGCGACACGTGAATCGCACATGAATTAAAAGACATTCATTATAAAAAAATT
Source organism: Protaetia brevitarsis (assembly GCA_004143645.1). Taxonomy (NCBI): domain Eukaryota; kingdom Metazoa; phylum Arthropoda; class Insecta; order Coleoptera; family Scarabaeidae; genus Protaetia; species Protaetia brevitarsis. Next base: position 467,842 of record RXPK01000163.1, on the reverse strand, counting down.
ATGCCAATAAATAAATTAATAAAGAGAATAGGTAAAAATTAAAAATACTGAATATTATATAAACGTAATTTTTGTAATAAGAAAATTTTATATGTTATTGCACCCTGATTGTGATTCTGTTTTTTATTTCATGAGTGATTTACGAGTCGCAACAATTTAAATTTAACTGAGAGTTTATGCGGGATTTTTTCAGTTTATTACAGCTAAATGTTTCTCGTTTTATCAATATAATGAGGTAAATTACGAATTTACACGATTGAACGCGTTTTTTTTTCACCGTTCAAAAAAAAAAATATCATTTGACTAACCAGCTTCAAGAATTACCTCAATTTTTTTTCAGCTCGATCAGTGATATGCTGACCTGGCAGTTCCTTGGTAAGCTCAACAAGCTGAACGAGCGCTTTCATAAAATGTCTTAGCGTTTTGTCTTGTAGAATCGAATATATAAACAGAATAGAACATTTTCTTTCAGTTCGTTAGCAGTTCTATGGCAGGAATTCAAAAGACTCGTGCCATGTTGTACGTTACATTTTGCGGAAATATTTGATTTGAACGTAAAATAATATATAAAATCTTCATATTCGTTCAATACTAATGTTGAGTGCAGAAGCAAGCTTTTAGTAACATTACGCAATAAATTGTGTGTGGCGCAGCAGCATTCTTTATTCTAGTGAGACAAGCAATTGCTTCAAATCCGCCTATCATCACCATGTCTTCTGGTATATATAAGTATATAGTACATGAAATAAAATTAAATTTATAGAACTTTAGACAAGCAACTCCAGATTTCCCCATTTAACAATGTTTACAAAACAAATGCATCCTGTTGTTCATCCTATGCATATAAACATGGCTATAATTAAGTGCCAATGTAGACAGGTAAACAACCGTATTAAAATTAAACTGCCCCAACCTGTTAGGATGCTATATATGTATCTCTGCTAACAATGATAATTTATTGTGAACCATGATTGTGCGTGCAATGCATTGGATTTATGTATTAATATTAATATTTGTTCCATCAATAACATTGGTAAATCGCCAACAAGTAATTTACTAAATTTGCTAAATAGTTTATCGTTATAGTTTAAACAAGATGACTACATCATAAAGCATGACTACGCGACTGTAGAATATTACAATTCGAGCATCCTTCGAAATTTGGAACTTAAAAATGTAAAGCCCAATCGTACATATAGAGCTTATTCTATATCGGGACAGCTTCTGCAAAATATACCAGATAATAGTTTGTTCAGGGTAAGGAACATATTCCAGTTGGTGTAATGGCTTCGATCATAACTTTGAATAAAAAGCCAATTTTAGGTAAAAGTGAAAGCGTTCAAGTTTGCAAATAATGTTCCTAGCCACAAGATCTTCGAATTAGATGTACGTGCATGCGATGCTGTCAACAAAAATCGTTTTGGTACAGCGAACCTTTTAACAGCTGGTAATGTAACTAAGTGCCCAGTTAAGCCGGTAGGTACCAATTTGCAATTATATTCCTCACTACTGCCTTCATTGTTTTAAACTAATTAAAACCTATAACTTTGAAAATAAATATGTATTAATAATGAATGAGATGAAGTACTTGTATATTTTTCAGGGTTACTACTATGTGAAAACTATAATATAGACGACAGCAATCTTCCGCCTTTCATACCTTATGGTAGATATCGGGTGCAACTTATTTTCGCATATGGATCGTCTGTTATTGCCCGCGGTTCCCTCTATGCAGAAGTAATTTATAAAGTGAAGCACTAATACGGAATCGCGATTTCCCTTTTAGCATAACTTATAACTATTCACAATTTAAATTTTCTAAATTTGTTCCTTTGTAAAAACGGTAATATATAAAAATAAATACGCTTAGTATGTTTAGGAGTTGGATGAGCACAAAAGATGACGGTTCACTTTTGCACTACAATAAGAAAAATGAATTATTCCTAACAGTTACTTCTTAATTTTTTTAGATTTCGCGCTGATTATCTAATGTTATATGCTTGAGAATTGAAATCCATAAATTTCTGAAACAATTGTTACGAATAAATGAATTAATCCTGTAGTAAACTTACATCAGATCACGTCGGCAGTGGCGCAACTAGGTAGTCCATGGCACGGCCCTGTGTTCGAAAATTAAGCCGGGTCCCATGAAAACAATGAGTGTAAATTGAACTTTGTTGAATAACATGTCAAGTAAAAATGTTTAAAAGACCTGTTTCTTTTTGTGAATGTATAAACCTTACATACATATATTTAAATAAAGAATTAATATATAAAAAAAAAATAATAAAGCCAATGGAAGCAAAAGAAGAATTGCTCATTGAATTAAAAATTAATGAACAGCTTCCAGCAATTTCATTTTCTATTATAATGATTGATAACACAGATAATAACCTTTGTTCCCCATAGAACTTCGCAAAAAAGTTCTTAATAATCATCAAAATAGTCACAAAGCGCACTTTGAGAACGATCTTCATGCTGGAGCCACTTAAACAGAAACTGTGATGGGAAAAAAATAAGAAGATGTTAAAATTTCACTAAAACCACTGCACGAAGAAACATTTTTATTTATATAAATTCCGTCAATTCCATTATAGAATTGATTTTCGTGCTACTCACACTCATACAGTTGAAAAAATTTGGTATCTGAAATGTCTTCAGAACATTTAACCTACAGTTTCTGATCCATTTGATATGGTTCTTAGTCGGAAACCGAATCATTAGGTAAAACATGGGGTGGCAAAGCTTGAAAAATACACAGATAAAAAGGATTCTTTAAATCAAAGCAATATTTCTTTGCCCATATTTAAAAAGAACAACTTCTTTTAGTTAATAGATATTCCTTTTAGTCAACACGCATTTCTTTCATTGAAATAGTACCATTTTCAATTGAGAGAAATATGTATTAACTGAAGAAACTAGTTCTTTTAAATAGTGACAAAGAAATATTGCTTTCGTATAAAGATATACGATTATTATCCTAAAGCTGTGTTCAATTTTCGGATTTCGACATTTTCAAGGTAACTATTCAATCCCAAAACAAGAGATTTTGCTGCCAAAAATGTATATATTTAAGGATGATTAGTAGAGAAATATTCATAAATGCCAAACCCGTCTTTGGTCCTTCTTGACCACAATCCGATCTCACCACGGTTATATATATTTTTGCTACACCTTCTCTAGAAGAGAAACTCCTATACCAAATCCCTCTGTTTCTATAAATGAATTACATTACCATTTCAATTCCCTATTACAATTCCATCCACGCTTGCGCTACTGGAATCTTTTATTTCTCTAGGACAAATAAATCTTTACCCAAAGGCAAAGCCGGCCAAGGGTGGACGAAAGAATGGGAAGACTGCCATAAATACACGTAAAAAGAAAGTATAAGAAAAAGCGAAAAAATAAAGAAGCTAAAAAGTCATGAAAAAGAAAATATTTAAAAAAAAAATGAAGCTTTTGGAGGAAGATCCTTCAAATGAAAAATTAGGAGAAATCTTTATGCAGGATTATTAATTAATTAAAAGAATGGCGTTTGCTTTAAATAGACTTGAAGATACCGTGGAGGCGACCTTATAATTGTAAACGTGTCGTCGATAACAGGCAGGGATGAAATATGTGGCAAGAGTACAGAAGAAGTCGTAAAGTAAATTTAAAGTAAGACTTTATAAACGGCTGCTTCCGTTCGAGCGTTTCTAGTCTACAAATAAAGAGCTTTTCTGCATGACTTGTCGTCGGCTGATATTATTATTATATTTTGGAATATATAAAGCTTTCAGTCACTAAACCAGTTTTTGGCATGTAACTAACCATAGATCCGTACCATCCTTGGTTAGGTACCGTACAAATTTTCTCTATGGGTAGATATAGATTGAATAAATGCAAACGGGCACTTCATTTTATTAGCATTACAAATTATAATGGTTTATTTTCTAATTCATATGTATACTGCAGCGCAAAATAATATAGATTGCTTCCTTCCGGGGTATCACTTTTTTAAATTAATTCATGTCAATTATCGCCTTGCTTGCCTTATTTTTCATTTGCAGGCTAATATACACACTCTTAAAACGGTTGTATAGGAAGAAGAAAAAATTATTGGTACAAAATAAACGAAAATCAATGAGTGTGTAAAATATTCAATTTGCCATCTTAAAATAAACACCTTTTCTGTTTGTTTAGAGCTTTTCTATATAGAACGTAGCAACAATAGAATTCCAATATTAATGTCAAATGTCAATGAATTAAAACAAAAACTATAAAATAAAGAAATCAAATTGGTATTTAACTTTAACTTTAAACCAGTTTTTGTGTGAAGACGATACAATCTAAATGTAAAAAAGTCCAAAATTAATAACTTTTACATAACAACTAGCTATATGATTTTGTAAAGGTATAGTAGACATGCATGTTTTTTTTCTATAGTATAATAAACCGGTACTGAGCGAATTTATTTACAAGTCCATTGTCTATCGATCTGTTCTCTATCAGACCTTCACAGAACATAACCTAAAACTTAGTACATGAAGCCAGCCGCAGCTACATAATTAAAAAAAAAGAACAAATTATTACGTAGAATATTAATTAGATTGGTATTCGAATATTAGTAGAAGTAAATACGAGAAAAATATAAATAAAACTTTGTGCAATACCAGAAGCATGATAAAAACCACATAAAAACGATTTGGACTTTGTTTACATCGGCATTTGAGTCACCGAATTCATGTATACAGACGCATATAATAGACATTGTTGATTAATACCGCGGATAGTATCATCCCAACCATGAAAACGGTAACAGTATGTGTAATAATAGTGCTCGAAATAAGCATATCTTTAGGGATGAGCGTTATTACGGCTAACAATGAAACGGACAGCGTTCAGTGTGGCGGAAACCCTGATGAATATTTGACGACAGTGAGTTACTTTCTCGTCTATTATTATATATATTTTTGCATGTGCAATCATAAATAATAGATCTTGTAAATTGAAATTTTTCGCTTTCATCTGGACATTATCCCTTTTGTCTATGTCTAATACGTAATCAATAACGGGCATGTGAGAATTACACATGTTTACATATTGACACAGAACACCACCATAAAAAATAATATTACCTTCCTTCTAATGCAATTATGATTTCTTACATCACATAAATTCATACCTATGTGGCATGAAATCTCTGAATTATTTTCTTGATATCTTCTGGAAATTTCGCAAATTGTGAATATTAAGACCGATTGCATTTATTGATCTTATAACTAACATAAACTTCAAAATTACCGCCACGGTTCCTTATACATATTACACACTGTATATTCATAGTAAATTGAATTATGGAAATTAGAAATCATAAATTTTATCTGTAACACTTCGATAAAAATCATTGATTGAAGTGGAGGTATTCGTCTCGAAAGACTGAAGTAATACGAGAAATGTATGTGCAATTTATCCAGACTATAAAAGGCAGTCTAAAAGCGAGGTCTTCAACAGGTTTTTCAGTTCTGGGAAGAGGTAGAAATTACAGGATTAACGCAACTAAAATCGAAGAATACTAAGAGTTTCCTTCTTAGTACTTCGTTTTCTCTAAATACTTACTGTATTCATGACATTATGACAGATATTACCTACAAAAGATATGGATTCACTCTACGGAAAATGAATTACTTAATTCGAAATAATTGTTTATAATTCTTAACCGTACACCAAATATAAATTGTATTTTCGAAACCAGTTCGAATTAATAACTCTCTCGCATGGCGCGAAAGTGAACCGATACGCAGGATGCGGCAGCAGTATCTAACGGAAAAGATTGTCTACATTTTATCATTAAATTCATTAGTATGTTCTATTGGTATTTACATCATAAAGAAAAATTTAGATATGGAAAACAATGTCCCGTAAATGTATTTCATTCACACATTGCAAAAGTCTTGCTCTGGCCTTACTCATGACATCAAGAAGCATGTTTATCGATATTGCCTTAATTTTACGTTCAATAGCATCTTACAGCACTTCTAGCATGTGTAGTTTACCAATGAAAACTTTCGACTTCTTCAGATTATCCCGTAAAAAAGAACTCACACGCCGGAGAAAAATAGGTAAACCGCACTGACATGCGAGGTAAAATTATGCTTTGTAGGTGAATCTGTCTAAGTACTGGTGCATGACCACCCATGATGTGTGATTGATGAGGAACATTTGGAAACACAATCTATAAAAGTTCAAACAGGACTCGACTTTTGGAAAAGATGGTGTCAATTAGTCCACGTGTGCATGATGTCCACTATAGGAACACTTATCAAGAAAAAAATCCAATCTCAAATGATGTGTTCAGATTAAGTACGTGGGCTGAACATGAGAACCATCTGGACATATTTCTGGCGTTGCCGAAACATCAATAAGGGAAGAGAATAACATGTAATAATATCACTAATTTGGCAACGACTTGCAAAAACATCTGCATTAAAAAAGCAATATATATCTAAATACACACTTTGTCAGCGAGACGTCATTTTCTTTTATTGATATATGTGCTTAGCAAAACTCCACTAAACCCAATGAAATCCATCCTCAGTTCACAGAAATAAATGAAAACAACAGATTGGAGAATGAAGGCTAGATATCTAGATCTTATTCTAGAGTTGGACAATGAATTTCTTTAAAACATGAACACACTTGAAGTAGTCGACAAGATCGAAAAAATCCTAATGGTATACAAAAACTTTGCAGAAAAAAAGTGGGGATGCAACCCAAAAAGAATGCTTTGGATGTATGCTGCAATAGTGAGACCGATCATCATTTATGGAATAGTAACTTGAAGCAAAAGAACTATTTTCGCAACCGCAAGAATTAACCTCCCTAAAAGGCAAAGATCACCATAACTGGGGCAATATTAAAATGGTGTTATACCTTAGTCCTGTACACATTTTAATGGCGAGCGCAGTCATATATCTGTGCATCTTGCAGGCGGAAATACACCTCAATAAAAGATGCGTCCAATTCAAACAAACGAATAGAATTACCTACGCGCAGAGATAAATAATCCAATAACCATATCACATTGCGGCGTATGAATTTCGTATTTTCCATGATATCTATAGTTTTATCCGAAACTTCAAGTAAAAACAAATAAATATAAAAGATCCTCATATTTTTACAGCAAAATTAATAGTTCACTAGTAAAATTGCTTTTAAAGTGCACTAAATACCCCGAAAAAATGTCAATTTTACACTTTTAAGTAAATACAAAATTGTACATGTTTTTCCTGTATTTTCCTTTTGAATTTTTAAAAAAAAGCTATAAATTTTACCGAAATTTCTTTTTCCATGTTAAATATCCTAGAAAAAAACATGTAAAACAAAATTTACATGATTTATTGTGGTAAATTCACAATGTTATTACATGTAATATTCCTGATTTACCATGGCAAAATTACTGTAATTTTTTACAGTGTAGGATGAGACCGCTGCCACTTTTTAAAAGGAATAGAAGTGGACGGCTTCGCTGTAAACGTATTAGTAATATGGAGCACGGCAGATTTTTGGGTCGCTGTATATTACCTTCCTCTTATATACATACAAGAGAAATGTCGCATTCTCCAAATTTGAGATATGAGAAAGGTTGTTATCATCAAAACATACCAATCAGAATTCACTGTAAGAGTATGACCAATCCTATTTAAGAATGCCGACGAATTGAAAGGGTTAAAATGTAGCAAAAGTAACTTCAATACCATCAACACTAGATATAGTGGAAGCAATTATTCTAGTGCTGGTCTTTTCAGTTGTTTTCGTTTTGTTGCTTGTGTAGTTCCTCTAATGTTCATTACCCACAGAAAGATGGTGTGTCAAGATAGCTCTTGATGGCGACCGGTATTGAAGTACTGACAAAATACTTGAATCATTGTATCAATGACGACAACGCCATCGTAATCACCATTTCACTTTGCATGGTTATTGGCAGTAACTGTGAGATAGGGTGACAACGTCACCCCTTAATTGGTCGACGTAACGCTATTTTCTAAACCATCAACAAATTTTACTGCATTCTGTATATCCTCAAATGTCATATAGTTTCTCATTGCCGCAGCAAACATTAAATAATATCTCCATTTCTTTTGTAACTCCTTCTGGATTTATAATTTATAGTTGCTCGAAAGATTTTCATTACTGGTTGGGTAACTTTTTGCCTAGATTTTTTATTAATCTAGGTGATAGAAATACATCTAGTTACTTTTACGATTGCAGAGCAGCTACCAGAAGTATTACTGCAGTTAGCAGCTGCATAATGAACGATTGCACAATTTTATTTTCGAAATAAAACGAATACTAAAATAGCTATATATTGTTTTACAATACCATTCCAAAATAATATTACAGCCACAAATGATCAGACGGCACGGATATGCTTCAGAATCACATACAATCCAAACTGAAGACGGCTACATCCTAACATTACACAGAATTCCTTCAGATAAAAATGGAAGGAAGGGTAAGCAACCAATTTTTCTTCAACATGGATTACTATCGAGTAGCGCAGACTTTGTGGATGCCGGTGATAAAGCCATAGGTAAGTTTGCGTATTTCGACAGCTGAAGAATAAAATTGTACTTAACTTTTCCAGCCTTTCTACTATCTGACGCTGGATACGACGTCTGGTTGGGTAATGCTAGGGGGAATGTCTATTCTACTGCGCATATTTCACTGCTTCCAACTATGGCGCAATTTTGGAATTTCAGGTAAAGGAAATCAATACGCCTGAAAATGATATTGTTGAAATTCAATTCTAGTTTTCACGAAATGGGGTTATACGACGTGCCAGCTTCTTTGAACTATGTTGCAAACATAACGAATAAAAGTGGTGATATAATTTATATTGGTCATTCCATGGGTACTACGATGTTCTTTATATACTCATCTAAATTTCCTAAACAAGCCCAAACGGTAAAAATCATGGTAGCATTCGCACCAGTAGCTTATATGACTCATTTAAGATCACCAATACGTTACATAGCTCCATTTTCAAACGATCTTGAAGTAAGTTTCATCTATATTAAAGTATATTGTGTACATAAGTAAATAAAAAAAAATCTTATTTTTAAAGTGGTTAGCCAAGCATTTAGGAGTCAATAAATTCCTGCCAAACGGCAGAATTCTAAGGTTGCTATCGTACGAATGCGAATTATTGAATTATGCAAAGGAAATTTGCGAAAACATAATTTTCGCGCTGTGCGGTTTTGACGAAAAGCAATTTGACGAAGTAAGTTAATCTATAGAAGGAATACAATGAAATTAATGTCGATTTTGGTTAGAATCTTTTACCTGTAGTGTTAAGCCATGCGCCTGCAGGATCTTCTACGAAAACGGTGATACATTACGCGCAAGAAATTAAAAATAACGGCAATTTCCAATGTTTCGATTACGGAAAAGAGGGCAATATTAGAGAATATGGAACAGAGACTCCACCATTGTATAATCTCACAAATATCTCTGTGCCTACTTATCTGATGTATGGTGATAATGATCTTATGGTCAGTCCAATTGTAGGTGAACATTAAAAATCGTTCTGCCGTTCAGTAAATATTTTCTTTTTATTTTTAGGACGTTCAGAGGTTAGTGACGAAATTATCCAGAAATGTTGGAACATATGAAGTACCTCTAAAGGATTTCAATCATGTCGACTTCCTTTGGGCTAAAGATGTGAAGAAACTTGTTTACGATCCTCTGATAGACTTTTTGCAAAAATATAAGGAATAGCTTCGTATCCAAAAATATATACTTAAAGAATATGTATTATAAAGAAATAAACTCATTATTTTGAAATGAGCCCGTAATGATGTTAACCAGTAATTTAGTCATCGGAATTTCAGCTACATAATATTTACAGAATGCGCAATTGTAAGATAATTAATAATAACGTAAAATTAAAAAATATCAATCAATTTTTTTAATGTACATGAAGTAAAATTTGCACATTTATTATTTAAATGTTCGAAGATAAACATTATGCAATAATGAGCGAATTAAATCATCAAGTTAGAAATTGTGGACATTTAAAAAATAAATTATAAATGTAAAAAGGTAATATTACAACTTTAGAGTTTAGACGTCCAAAATTTTTGTACGCTACTTAAAAAATTTCAAATTTATAATAACAAAATTCAAAATGCAGGCAAACAACAATGATGTTGAAAGTTAAGAATATCTAAAACCAAAATAAAAGATTTTGCTTCAGCATTTCCCAACAGAATGTAAAGCAACCAACAGGTAAAGATAAAAAAATTAATTCTAGAATTTTCGAAATAAAAACGACATCTGTGATGGATATCTAAACTAAAATGATCATAAAAAGAAAAAAATGAGTGCATTTCACAACAGGTCAATAAAACTTGCAACATAGTATCGACTCAATTGTAATTTGGATTGAAAGAA
>RXPK01000163.1:312803-457008 GCA_004143645.1 Protaetia brevitarsis | reverse complement strand
TCGCCCGAACTCGAATGTTCGGCAACTACCGAATCGTGGTGGAGCGACCGTTTCACATGATTCGGGGTTTGCCGAACTCCGAGCAGATACGGAAAACGCCGAACCGTTCGGTAGGCAGATTTCAGTGTGGTAGCATTGAGTGATTGCTAATTAATATAGGTTGGTGTTGGTACAGAAATATGACTGGTTATGAACTATTGCTGTCACTGCATAACTGAAACTCTTTTTAGGTTCGCGGGAAACCCGACAAAATCATAAATATTTGAAGTTCCTGACATTTTTGTTGAAGCATGACAGAAACGAAGATGATCACGGACACCAGTAATTCATCTTTAGGTTATGAAAAATATTGACCAACTACAATTATTATGCTATTATTTAATTTCTGTTATTTGCCAAGTTTACGATGATGAATAATATGGGTAATGCGTATCAATGGCGAACAAAATCGAAACAAAAAAAGTATTTTTATTGACCTTCATAATTTTTATGACCAACGTGATTGTTATCATTGAACGTTCGTCGTCAAAATATGGGTCAATCAACAGAAATATTTTTGCTCAAATTTCTTCGCAATTATTTTATCCAATTACTACGAGCATCATGCAACCTGTATGAGTAATATTAACAATGAGGGGAATATGTTTGCACAAAAGCGGACACTGGGGATGTATGGATTCTTTCATCGCTCAAATTGAGGGCCCGTGAGGAAGGAGGGTGGTTTTCTTTTAAAATGATTATGCATATAATAAATCAATCTAATTTTATAATTTATTTGCCTCACTTATGGACAAAAATCATATACGCATTTAAATCAGATCATCACATAACATATACATTCGCACCCTCTTTAAGTAAATCAAAGAAATTTGATCGAATTATGAAAAGAGTGGTAAGCTTTTTAATATTGAGGTAACATGCAATTATTTAATTACTTTATCTAACACATTAATTTTAAAGCTAATATTTTTATAAAACTTAAGATCTTTAATTTACTTGAAAACGCATCAATTTAATGTAATAATGAATACTAAAATTACACCTATATGTCAGATCAAGATCAAAAAAAACATGTTGAATTGTTTATTATATTTGGCAAAGCTGTCATTTCAGCATACGACATAGTAGTTCCAGTAAATAAAATTTGTATCTGTTACCCGCTGTCATGTTATTAAAAACTGTAAGTAAACAGTATGACTAGTAAGCAGACGAGCTCACTAGACAGCTGTCAAACAGCTTTCCCTCTCACTCTAAATACCTTCCCGAATGTGTGGAACGGCTGCACGAACTCCGCGTGCTAGCGACACATATCGTAACGTTGCGGTGGCGCGCGCCATTTTCAATGTTTTTCTTTCTAGGCACCTGATTTATGCTCCGTGCTATTTCTTCCAGTCTATGTTAATCTTTACTTTATAAAGTAGCCTTAGCAAGAGCAACTCATAAGCTTATAACACAATATTTGAAACATAGTACTACTCTACTTGTTTTTAAAATATTTTTTTACAATAATGAAAAAAAATCCCAAGATCTGGTATTTAACACCGATACTTTACAAAACCTTTATAAAATATTTTACCTAGTACAGTATAGAATCCTTTAATACTCAAATTTATAATAAATGAAGTTTTAGCAAATCTTTTTTCTACAAAAAACAGCAATTTTCGGCGGCTGAAAACAAATAAACTAACAAGTTATTGTGGTTCTTATGTAATGTGCAAATATACAGTATATAGCTATAGTATCACTTATAAAAATAAATATTCATTCTTAGGAATAGCACAGATGATAAATTAAAATGTAATAAAAATCATTGTTTTCGGCCTTTTTTGGTTTCTTAATTTTAAAATTTTTGAAAAACATTAAAAAGTACTGTATTTATACCACTTGCTACTTTCGTTTTAAGTTTGTCGTATATTAATCAGCCCACAGCCGATACCGGTTATAGCACATAGATAAAATATAGATTATTTCATGCCATAAGCCATGACAATAATAACTTTGAATTTTATGACTGTGTACTTGTCCAATCTTTCTCCTCGAGGTGTACGACGTTATCCGAAGCTCGTAACGACAACAAATTTGTACACGCTACAATAGCGAGCGATATCTCGGCATAGCGAATTTTATCTGCTCACCGGACTACCAAACTTTCGAATTCGTTATGGTTTGGCGATGGTGGGGTGCGGGGACTTATCATAACTATTCTATGGAGTCCCAGCACTGGTTTTGAAAGCGCGCGAAATTTGAAATATCTGCGTGGGGCAGAAAGGAACAGCTGTTCGATGAAACAGCTTAAACAGTTCCTGGAACAGCTTAAACAGTTCTTGGCAGAGCTGAAACAGGCCCTGCAACAGTTTAAACAATTCCTGGAATAACTTAAACTGCTATTGGAACAGTGGGAGCTCTTAAAGTTGTTCCAAGAGCTGTTTAAACTGTTCCAGGAGCGTTTTAATATTGTTCCAGGAACTATTAAAACTGTTTCAGAAACAGATGTTTTCCTTCGGTGGCTCCCACGCGCATATTCAACTTTCCCATGCTTCGAAAGCGGCACTTTCATTAACCATTGAGATAGCGTCAAGTGGGCGTACTCAAGGCGAAACGTAGGAATGGTGGGATAAAGGCAAGTCGGTATCCTAATATGCTATTTCTTATGATTTTAGCGTGATGAATTCTCATAGCTATTCAACTGGGAGATAACGGACAGGTAAACTATGGGGGGTTTTGAATCACTTTCAGGCAATTCTACTCCAGGTGGCCTCGAGTTGTGCTGCAAGGAGGAGGGGCTATGGTGGTGGTGTCCATGCTATTGGTGCAGCGTTAATGCGTTGTCGCAAACTTTGACTTGGTAAACTCCCTAAATATGCGTTCGGTAATAAATGCCATACACATATGTAGTTATTACATACATTCGTGAAACCCAGTTTTTTTCCCGTTATGCGATTGCGCGTGTACATATTTGTTGTAGCAGTGTAGTTTAAAATATAGCACATAAGAATGTCAGATGTTGTGGAAACAGTAACCGTACTAACGATTGAAAAAAAAAAATGTTGAAAAATGTGTGTATCATACTTTGCAAAAAAAAAAAATAGGGAAGAATTTCTTTCAAAAGCAGATGTGAAGAGGCTAATCATGAGAATAATTCGAAGAAGCAGCAAAGATGACATTTAAAAAAAAAGAATAGAAAATATCGAGATTATTATAGCATAATACCTAATTAAATATATTTGTAAAAACTTTTTTAAATACTTTTTAATTAAAAATAAAATGTTTTGCTGTCCACACTATTTTTTTCTATGATTTTCATTACTCCTGCTTAATGCAATGCCAAAGAACACGGATAATCACCTACTGTAACTAGATAAAGTGAACAGTGAAATGATACGATGTACAGCAAATCATGTCTGTTGTGCTGGGCACAACTTTAAAGAATACTTGCCTAATAATCTTTGCGTTTACAACACGTGGCTGTTATCTGTTTATGTTTATCTTTGATTTATGACTATTATACATAAAAAATAGGGTCAGGTCCTTCAACAAGTTATACAAAAAACGCCTTACTGTGTTTCTTTTTTGTGTTACACCATGACGAATGCCTAAAACAATTCAACATTTGGGTTTCATATTTATGAGTAAAACCAATTCAAAAATTGCTCAATCTTTCAAATCATGTTCTAAGACGTCACAACTGTTTTGACCAATAACAAAATAATGATTTTGCGTTCACCTAGTGTCACATGTCAGGTATTATTTAATGGTTTTTGGTTAATGTTTAAGTGACATTATTTAATAATTGCCTGATATTACAATACTACGGGCAATTATTAAGTATTAGGGAAATAGTTTGTAAAAATGTTGACGTAAGTTTTATAAGACTATTGTTATAGGATTTATACAAATCAAATATTTGTTATTTTAAACAGACAACTTACATTAGAACCTGAATTTGAAATGGTTACTAACCAAAATTTACCATCTATTGATGATATTATGATTATAGAATACTTTTCCAACAAATCTAGATTTTAGGAATTCTAAAAATAACACGAACTATAAACATAATTCCAATCAAACTCAATGGTACAATTGACAAGTTGACACATTAACTGACAACCGAGACACAGATTGTACAATAGGTGAACGTCAAATCGCTAATTAATTTTTTATTGGCCCAAAACAGAATCTTTAATTTTTCATTGGGCGGAATAGTTGCGACGTCAAACTAAAATTTTTAAAAAATATACCTTTTTTTCCTTTAAAAATACTAATCTCAAAAAAAAAGACCTGTAAATCCGTAGTAATTCGAAACTTTTCTTCATCACTTCCACACTAGTTATTAATTAATGGTAGATTTGAAGAAAAAACCATTCGAACGATGCGAATCTAAGCGAGGAAGAAGGAAGATATCGGGTTCTTTCCATTAGTAGGAAGGATCCTTTCTGGCTCGCTCAGGCTTATGTCGTTCGGTTACTTTTTTCTTCTAGTCTACCAATGGATTCTATTTAATTTTTCTCTTTTTATAATTATGTAGTTTCTGCGTGAAATAATGTGTTTTATTTATAAAACATGGTGGTTCTAACTCAGATACCTACCTGACACCTATTTACGAAAGAAAATACCTTATATTCTGTGTCATGGATGTTGCCTATAAAAGGTATAAAAACGCTGCAATATATCTTTTTATTTTATCAAATATACAAACGTACAAGCATTAATAACATTATTATATATCATTAAATACCAGAAATTTACAAAACAAATAAGTTTCAGAACCACATTTTAAGAAAATAATATAAGCTGCAATAATTTACTATTAAGCATAATAATGGTGGTTAGTTAAGCGATTAATAGTATATCAAAATAGAGATATCACAGCCTTTACGTAGGTTTGACCAGTTACACTTATTATTTAAATTTAGAGTGAGGAATGATACAATAGTAGACTACTGAAAATAGGATTTGCTATTTTGCTATTATTCCTGTGTGGTTTCAGCTGTGACCACTCTTAAAAGATTACGCGCTCAGGACATAAATGTAACTTCTTATAAATAAAAATAGCGGTTATTTCAAAAAATACATACATATATAATATACACACGTATAATATCTACAAGACATAATACTAAATTATAGACACCTTGTATAACAAGGTTATTTATTACGTGACGAACTACGCCGTATTCTCTTCAGCATTGTAAATCCGGAGTATAATCCGAAGTTTATTCCTTTTATATTATCACTTGTCTGCAAAGAAAAATAAAATAGTTATTAACTAAAAAAAAATAAAATAAAACAGTTCAATTGCTGGGGAATATTAAAATATGATGTGCGATGTATGGTAATATGTAATGTTTTTGCGTTAAGAACAAAGATAACAAACAAAGATAAGTATAATAGGAACGGATATTCATTATATTTTATTAGTTTTGTAGAATATGCTTCAAATAGAACGCAATAGTTTACGCAATTGTTTATCATCATTGTTTTTCCCATTATGATTGTTATTATCGGTATAGATTTTTCGCTGTAGAATAATTCATTAATGAGAAAAGTCAAATTATTCTGAATTTAGTGAATAATTTCCTTTATTAGCAAATGTGATGGGTTTTTTAACCATAAGTATACAAGTTTATAGTCTTAAGTAACGAACGGATGGCATGCAATTAGCTAATGTATGCGGGGAATGTTTGCACTTATTATTAATAGCTATGTTTTAGACCCACAAGTTATGATATTAATATTGCGGTGACGATTACTCATTTAAGCAAAGTTTACTGTAGTTTAAGTTTTACGTAATCAACTACATTACCCTTTCCGTAAATATATCTTCGAATTTTTTCCTTCCAACCGTAACAGTTGGCTTTCGAATCAATATTGCTGCCATCGCTTAGTTTATTCCAAACAGGTTTTAACTGAAATAATGTGGAGGGTTCTCCTCTGCAAGGGTTCATGTTACATGGTTTCACACTTACGTGTTTTGTTCTGCTAAGATCCACTTGTGCGTATCGGCACCAATACGTAAAATGTTCGCTGTTATGCCATTTCAGTTTCTTTTTTTCAGCGTGAGCAATATGTTTCTTTATCACATCTTCAGGATGCGGTGTTTCCGTTTTGTCGCTGTGATTGTTGATTCTGATGCAGGTATCCGTTGGCCAAAATTCCCATATAGTGTACTTGTTCACTCGTAAGCAATTTTTGCAATCTTTTAGTGAATAAATATTTATTTTGTCTGGATCCTTACTCTTTTCTGAAAAATTGGGAAAATATTGGTATAAATGAGTATATAATTAATTAGTTAATAAACATAATAATAAGTGATCTTTGCAATGATATAAGTATACTTTTTGTGTGTACAGCCGTGAGACATTAATTCACCGACCTGAAGAGAAAAAGCGTTGATATCTCTTATTGTATATAAGTATAAACCAATTGAAATCGGAAATATGGGCGTAGAAGCATTATATTATCTTACAACTGTTCGTTTATACTAATTCAGCTAAAAGATATCGCCGCTTTGTCACCTCAGGTTGGTAACTTTCAAAGTGTCATGGCTGTACATAAGGTCACCACAAAAGCTTTAAAAATTCTATTAGAATTTTAGAACGAATTTATGCAGTTTGGCTACTGTATAAATTAAAGTTTATTGTTTTGTATCAAATTGTAACATTATTAAGGCAAATATGTCATTTAAACCCCCTTCATATTTTTTTTTTGTACAGAAATAAGGATAAAACTAAATGATTTTATTGTCGCTTCTAAATATACTCGCATAATTCAGTAAACATGATATTGAGCCTTGGCACAATTTAGACGTAATGCGTAAACAATTCGTGTAGTATAACACGAACTATGTATATTTCCAGATTTTGTTGGCGCTTTGAGATAAAAATAATACACATCTCAGTGAATCCTTCACTAATTGTGGTATACCTCAGTATACCTGTTTTTTCTTATTATTTAAACATGTTAAACAAATCTAATGTTTAAAAAACCAGAACGTACCTTGAACAACAAGTGGTTAACTGTTTAAATGTTCATTAGAATTAAAAATTAGGCTCGTGGATTCAATTTTATGCAGCGCGTTTGAAGGTTATTTATTTATATTATGTTTTAACGGGTTAAATAAGTGTTTCAAGCTTTTATCGTGTTTAGTTTAATAGTCACTTGTCGTGCACGTATTAATTGTTTAAACAATTTACTTGTATTAATATTAACGCATATTGAAGTGATGTAAAGAGATAAATATATGTTTTTGGTTAAAGTAGTGTTTTTCACATTTGCACTGCAAACTTTTTTACAAAGCAGTTTAAATTAATTAGCACTTCGCAGCAGTTAGTTAAATATGGCAAAATACATTAAATACGTGTTAATTAGGAGTTGTGCAACGGAATGTTTGCTGAATAGTTTCATCTCGTGTATAACAGAAATTAACAATATGAACGGTTAATTAAAGTATAAAATACTTGAAACATTATTATTTTTCTAATAATGTGCAGAATATGCTCTAAATAACTTTAATTGCCATCGATAAACCAGATATGAACTTATCATTTATTTATTATCAATTTGATAGATAATATCAATATATTGTTTTAGATTTTTTAAAATTTTCCTGAAATATACATCTACTAGATATAAATAAAATATACCAAAAGATAAAATATGTAGCATTTGAACTATGTTACATAATATCAACTATAATAGATAATACTCTGTTAATAAACAACATGACAGGATGTGTAGTTTAATATTAAATATCATTCACTGACCCAACAGTTCGTTAAATCAGTTTCCTTTGCTTGTTTATTGAGCCATTGTCCTTGTCCAAAAATAGACTATTTTCCACCTATAAAACACAATCTTACATATTTTCTAAGAAGAAACGAGTGCAAACAGCAAATTAAACGGCATTATACGTTGAGAAATCACAAATTCAGCCGGTTACAGTAAAGTTGTTTACATTCTCGACCAACCAGTATTATACGTAAATCGTTTTCCCGTCTGGTCAATTACCGTAACCACGATTTTATGAGTCGGGGTCAGGGTTGTGCTGTGAATAAGAGATCCTTAGTTTTTTTTTCTTTTCAATGTTTCATATCACTTAATTTCTCTAATACATGAGTAAATGAAAAGGTGGTCTATGTATGTATACAACGGGTGAAAAGTTGCAACTTGGCAATGGAAATATACAATAGCCATTCTAAAATGATTAACTATGATTTTACCATAAAATACAGGATAAGTAAGTAATATTGGGATAACGTATTAAGTTAGCCAAACCATCTGATATAGCGGTGTTCCAGTTCCCAGTCATATAATTGCGTTTATAATTTTTTTTTGTGATAAACTTTGTAGTATTTGCAGTTAACGAAAATATGATCAAATTCAAAATTTTGTATGAAATGTATATTTTTGCATACTCGGCTTCTAAAATTTTCTTGTTCGAAACAGACGCGTATACAGGGAGGGAGAACGGGGGGGAGGGGGGGGCGATGGGGGTAATTGCCTTGCCCTTCACGATTTTTCCAAATATTGTTACATTGAATTACATATTTGCATTTTTTTCGATTTTAGCAATAGTAGTAATTGCTTATGTACCACAAAATTAAAATAGTTTACTACATTATTTTGTTGTTTCTAATTTCAAAGCCTATCTTACATACATACTATACAGAACGATGTGTGCCTAACAAGTAGGTATTTTTAGAGTTTCATTTCTTAGTTGTTCATTACTGTTAGTTATTGTTTAAATGTTTTTGCTTATTATGTACTCTTATAATTAGCTAAAAGTAGTGCTTATTTATTTCTACTGAGTTTTGTAATTTCGAAATCTACTTAAATACCTTCGGAGCGTGCAACAACATTGTGAGCGCTTAGGTATGTAATATTATCAGGTTTGGAGTAAGAATTTCTACTGGAATGTAGAAAAAAAAACAATATCATAATTTTCAATATGAATGAAAATATTTGTAAAATTTGATTCACTACTACTAGATAGGTACAGTCCCTTGCAACAGCAACTGTCATACTGAAGTCGTACTTTTCAGTTTTCATTGTGTTAATTACGCAAAAATTGACAAAACTGTTTGAGTAACAACCAAATTTAGAAATACCATTGCAGTTGAGCTGCTAAAAACGAAAAAATTGACATATGTAATTCAATGAAACAATACTTGGAAAAATCGTGGTTCTCATTTTTTTTTAAATATGTTTATAAAAGTTTGCATACAGCCTCAGAATTGAATTCTAAGTAACTTTTTCAAATAACTTTTTTTTTTATATCGTCATCTAACCTCACTTTTGCAGATCCTTGGCATATTTTTTAAATTTACTGTCATACTAGTGGTCATGTGATGTGTGTCAAAATAGATTTTGGAGTTCCTAGACATACACAACCCATCCCCCAAAAATGTTTTAGTATATTTTAATAATAAAAAAAATCCCATATGTTGCAATATTTATGCCGGTCACTATATGTAAAAAAATAACATAAATCGTCATGTTTATGCTGGTTACGCTAAGCCCTATGGTGACCAACTTAAAACCACTAAACTTTTGTGCGGTTCTACAAATGCACACTACCGCATTTATGAATATAAACGCATCTGTGCTTTTTTGGTTTCTTAGTAACCTTAATATTAATAATTTTACAAATATTTGTGGCATTAAAGGGTTTAAATTAAACAAAGCTTATGCAACATATTAATTTTTTTTAATTGGAAACGTTTCCATAAATAATTATCTTCATCAGTGCTGTGGTTTTTTTTCATATAATGGCTTTTGTTTTTAAATAATTTGCTGAATGATGTCAGCAATTAATTTTCATATATGATATTGTATCAATAGTCAATTTATTCAAAATGAAAATGAAAAATGTTGAAATATTTTAATATATATTTTTTAAGAAAAATAAAATTAGCAAAAATCCTTCTTAACAGTTCTTCTAATATGTTATGATGTCTCGATTAAAATATTATAACATTGTATATCGTCACTCTAATTCTAAAACCTCGCAACTCCAATTGGTCCTATTTTGATAAATTATATAATTAGAAAAACTAGTTTTTATAATTTCAATTCACTAGTTTTAATAAAAGATGCCACCAAATTACATGACATTAGAAATATACATGATTTTATAAGTGCAGAATTTAATTTTCTGTCGTTTCATAAACTTTGTCAAAATAGGTACCAATTGGAGTTACAAGGTTTTAGAAGGTGACAATACGTGTTCTTTATCCGCGATTTACTCTAATAATTTAAGTTATTCTTTCTTGGCGGTAGCGGATTTTTTAAATAATAAACCTTGACAAAACGAATTAATGAAATATATTTGATGCTTTGTTATATAGTATACTATAGCTTTATCAATTAACAATCATTACAAACAGGGATTTAACATTCTTTTATAAAATTATTTTAAAAATTTGTTTTTAAACTACTTTAAGTAAAAATAAACGTAATTCAATGAAAGTATTATAGTTTTGTATATAACTATTTTTATTTAAATTTGTGCTACATTTTCTGTCTAAATATACCGCACGAAAAAAAAAATAATTTTATAAAAGAATGTCAAATTTCAATTTGTAATGGCTGTTATTATAAGTTATAAAGTATAAGCTATAGTATGCTATAGCGAAACCTCAAATATATTTTATTAATTCCGTTTAACATTTTCCATTTTTAATTTGGATAAATTAACTATTGACACAATATCATTTAGCATTTTTATACAAAAAAATGAGTATGAACAAAAGCAACAGGATTGATGAAGATAATTGTATTTATCAAAACGTTTCCAATCAAAAAAAAAAAGAATATGTTCCAATAAGTTTTATTTAATTTAAAGCCTTTATTGACAGGAATTTTTGTAAAATTTGTTGCAGTGCTCTTAAAAGATTATTGAAAACGGTAACAAAAACTATTAATTGAATGTACAATAATTCAGATATTTTGGTTATTAATTAGAGAAGATTAAATGCTATTATATCAGAATCTTGTTCACGGAGCAATGGAATTAGTAAACAAGAAATTATTAAGTAGCAGATATAACTCAATTCACTAGTTTTAACCTCGACCGATAAGGATTGTATTTGTGCAACGGCATTATTTTATATATGACAAAAACACTTCATAAATGGATAATGCAACATTTAATTTCGACAAGCGTGAAATTATAGATACACAACTTTGTTGGAGTGCGTTGCGCGCGTTTGAATCTTGAGTGACCCGCCCAAGGACGGTTGAACGCAAACAGACGCCGTTTGATTTTATAAAACGGGCTCGCTCGATGAATTGCAACAAAATATGAAAGTCGTTAAGAGAACAGGCTACTATGATACTATAAACATTGCAAATGTGTTCGTATTTATAAACGATAAATATGATAATGGAATGTCGCGAGGCCACTGGTTCATACGAAAAAATGTTATTTTTCAGACGCGTAACACATAATCTGGTGGCTTTTGGAAACGTCGAAGAAAATGTTTATTTACAAAGTGTTTCGAATATTTTAACGGCATAAAAACCGAATCTTATAACAAGATTTTCATAATTGTGTAAAATATAAGTGCAAACTAAACTTTTTGTAACCGTTGTTTACATCACTGTCTAGGCAGAATCTTTGTACATGACCTCATGTAAAATATTCATGAAAATTTTATACATATGTATGTACATATATTGACGAGGTTTGTATTGGGCGTGGAGTTACATTATAACATTTTCCATACATTAATTGAGAAAAGCAGATAGAATGCATAACAATTTAGCAACACTGTTGCATTGGTAATAAATTCTTACTGCGCAAAAATATTATTTATATTAATATCTAGCAAAACGTCATTCATTATTAGATAAGTTTGTAAGTGAAGTTATACAGTCTACTAAACCGTTGACGTAGGTTGTTTAACCATTTTTTTTTGATGAATTACATATTATCGATCTTCTGCTCTTTTCTTTTTTGCGATTATTGTTTTGTTTATTTTAAAAAGTAATTAATTAATTTAATGAGTGGACTGGATTGAAACGCCATTCAAGAGTTTATTCTGAATGCTTTCTAAAGATTATAAACTTTTCAGTTCAGTACTGGCGCCATGAATTGAGAAAAGACATTTGTCAAAACTTCTTTTTACTAACCCGAGAAAAAATAGCGCGCTTCAAACTAAATATTGAGTATTCAGTCACAGAAAAATTGTTTGAAATAATTGGGTTTAAAGTTTCTGTTGCTATGCATTCTTATGTCAAAAAACAGAGCTGTTATCAATATGTAACTTACATCTTTGATTTTAATGTCATTACCCATAATAATCTTATTTTTCGACGAGCAAATAGAATTTGAGTGTTTGGTATTTTAGTTTTTATATGAACAGAGGTATTTGTCATTCATTATTGATATTAATATCTCTTATTTAATCATATCGTGTCATTATCTTTGACAAATATCTAAATTCCTCTTTTTTGTGTTGGGTATTTCCTCGGATTTTGTTTCAAACAAGTCTTTATATATGAACTCACCAAATCCTGTATCCCATATCACCACGCCGAATATCTTAGGTTCACCATCATCAGTCCTTCTCTCTACTATAAACCCGTTTTCGACCACAGCGCAGAAAATCTTCATTTCATCATGTTCCAGCCACTTAGATTCCCTTAGTTTTTGTCCTACGACATAACTGTTGGTTCTGTTCAAATCCCTAGCGCAGCTCTTCAATTTAGGGAAAGAACTGGCGGGTGCACTTGGCCTCCTTTCGTTCAGTCTTTCATGGGGCGGACACTCAAAGTGATCACTCACTTGGAAATGAAGTGATTCGTAGAGCATCATCCTCGAGTTTGAAGTTCAATGCACGTCGTGTAAGTCACTAATGTAGCTACGGGTACCTTATTTGTGCGTATTTCCCGCTGCCGCGTAGATAATACCGTTCGGGTTCGATCATTTGTGTAAAACCGTTCATATCAGTTCGGTTGATAGAGATTAAATTATCGCGGCGAAACACTGTTTGGTGTGATCGTGAAAATCTAAACCGGACCTACCAATCGTTAAGATTACCGATTGTTCAAATCTCGTTGAATTTAACGCGGCCAGCGGCTTCTCAAGCAGAACACATGTGAATCGTCACGTTGTTTTGTATACATGGTACCTGTTAGAATACGACTGCGCATTAAACACAGGACCGGAATATGGGAAGGGTACTCCGTATTAATTTATTAATAGTGCGTTGTGGTTTGTTGTAAATGTGACATGGAGAGATAAAATTATCTTCTTTATCAGTTTGTTTTATAAATTATACAACGCAGTATATCAAGTTATATTTATTTTCAAAACTAGGTAACAATTGAAGAGGCCCGGCAAACATTTTTGATTTTTATGTTTCAGAAATGTCATTGAAACAAACTTTTCAGGTGTTTGCAACATTCCTGAAACTACTAATATCCGCCCTATGTTCCGTTTGTAACATAGTGAACGAAACGTCTCTAATGCAAGACATTCGAGAATGATATAAGAATGTTTCTTTATGCAATATAGTGCTGTTTGCACCACCACATTGATGTTAAATTAACTTTGATTGAGGCGAAAATATGACTTCACTGTATTAAAAATGTACTATTGCATTTTAAAGGGTCGATTAAAATGAATCCAAGATTAACGGTGTAAACGAGCCTTATTAAATAAAACACATTTACATCCGAAAAAGGATTTCTTTTGCCAATATTGAGGTTTTCAGTGTAAGCACAATACTTTCAGATACAAATACTAATTTTTGAATTAGTTTTGGAGTTTTTGGTAACCTAAATTGGCTTGCCGAAGCCAGTTGGTTATAACCAATTCAAGATGTTCATGTCAAATTTTTTTTTCGGACAATAATAAATTAGATGTATGGAAGTAATTTCACAAAACATGCTTACCTTTCAATATATCTATACTTTTAACAGTGGCGGTTCGTGAAAATTGAGTGGTGAGGCCAATATCGGGTCAACTACCCTCTCCCTCTCTATTTTATTAATTTTACAAAGTTTTAAATCAGTTTAGCTCGGGTTGAAGTAACTTAGTACCTCGTTTATTGCTAAATAAGATAATACTTATACAAAAAAAAATTATGTAGACAAAACTCATTTTAAAATGAAAATTATATTAAGTTCTTATCGGGAATACTTATCTACCTAAATATAAATACTAACGTATTTCATTCGGAAATTGCAAACTAACGCAAAATTATTCAGGTGTTTTTGTGATTTTATATCGAGAAAACATAATACGACACATAGCACATAAGTTATTTAAGCCTAGATCCTCGAGTAAAGTATAATGGATAGTAAGTGTCAGCGGACGTATTTCTTACGAAGAATGGGAAGCTCATTGTTGTGTTTTTTTTTGTTTACTCAAGTAAATGATTTGTTTTTTACTAAACATTATTATGATTTTTCAGGAATAAGTCCCTTTTTACATTTATTATTTCATTTTCATAATTGTTACCGTAAGAAAAATATAAATAGTAGTTTATTTTAAAATACAATAGTTTTCAATTTGCGCGCGATGTCATCCTGGAATAATATTACACCTTATCACTGTAATTAATAAATATTCTTAAACACATTTATTTATTGCGGGGAAGTGTCTAAACCCAAGTCCATATGCTGCGACCATCTACATATGTTTCTACTTTCAATAGTCGTTCTTCGATAGCTCTCTTGCTTTGGATTTCCCTACCGTAATAGTGAGAGACATTCTGCAGTACCGAGCACTAACGTATACTGATGACGCGTCTAGGAACGCATACGCTAACTACCGCGTGACTCGATTAACCAACGGGTAGCGGGATACGGCTGGCCGCACTTTAATGTAATTTTTGCGTATAGTCCGATAGCTCCGCGTGGAGACCTACAAACCGTCTAAAATCGGAGCCGATCTGGATGTAGCTCCCCATTCGCCGGTTGTCTGCATAAATAAATACAAAGCGTGTTTCGTCGCATCAAATCATGGGGGATCGTAACGTTCGCTCTGTACTTAAATGTATGTGTGTGTGTACGTGTATTTATCGGTATTTTAACAGAAAATAAAAACTTTTTAATGGCTAATTTGTGATTTGGTGGGACCATGGACCTGTAGCTCTTTAAGAGGAGCCGCCATTGACTTTTAAGTTTTCCGATTGCATATCCTTTCTAATGCATTATAACAAGATAGGGTAGATACTTTACAATCTACTTTTAGTAAATCCCTATTGACAAACAATTTTTATCAAAACAAAGGTGAGCTTAGCATTAAAACATGCTTAAATAACATTAATTTGTTTGGTTTAACCTTATCAATCAGCTCCGAAAAATTAAAATTTAGGTAACGTTCTAAAATACTGGCAGAATTTTATCTCTTCTTCCTCCAGATCATTAATCAAATTATAAAATTGGAGAATTTTATAATTCTTTTTTTGGTTAATGAGATAAATCCAAATACAGTCGCGAGCAAATGTTATAGGCACCTTTGACAAAACTAATGGGTTTCATGTTTCTTGCATTTTTTTTGTAACAGTTATTTCAACGTTTACATAATCGTCTTTATGGTTACAATGGTCTTTATAGATACTCTTTGTAAATGTATTATTTTTTTGTATATATTTTCAAGTGTTCAAGATGTCACTTTCCCCCTCCCACCTAAAAAGTAGTATAGCTGTATTAAAAACACTCTAATATGCAACAAATTAATAAGATCCCTTAAAATACTACATATTTATATTGTATTACCTACAAATTTTTATTTACTCATTTCTTACTGTGATATTCGCCCAAAATTTAGGGTGCCTATAACATTTGCTCGCGACTGTATGTGTACTTGTGTTGGTGTTGCATTTTTTGGCACGTTTATTTGATTTGCACGACTTTGCGCAAAGTTTCTTTTATTTAGCCAAACGTTGAATATTTGTTTTTTCATTGTTGTTTCTTCTGCTTTACATCAAATTTTAAAATGTCACTATTTTATATATTTTAACTACACAAGTTTTGCTATTAAAATCTAACTTTTTATTGAAAATTTTTACGAATATTAATAATAGTATAAATATAATTATTTAAAAAACAGTAAAAGTATATGAAAAAGAGAGTATCTAAGAATAGATTTTTGAATAAGATACTCCAAAAATACTATTTAAACATTTTGCAATCTTTTTTTTTTATTTATTTGCTGGTTGAACGAATTAATTTGGCCTTGCTTAGAAGAAATCGTAAATGAAAATAATAGTAATGATTTTATAGCAATTAAAATTTTCTAAACTTGAAATGTTATTATATTTGAAACTATGCAATCATTTTAAAATTAATTTCAAATAATTGTAGGTTTTCCAGTTTATATTTTTTCTCACTGCATTTGTTGATACATGGAGGAATTTTTAAAAATAAGTCCGATTTGGATATTAGCCAATGTCTCGGTTCAAACTACTTCAACTTCCTCATCGAGCTGCTCTAGTTTATTGTATTTGATCTTCTTTCCGACAAGTTTACTAGAAACATTTCAGATCGAAAAAATATAAATGACATGTATAAAAATGTATCAATGTTATCTTTATGGCGTCTTTTTATTTAAAAAAAAAACGATTGTAATAACATAAACAAATTACTTGAGGCACCGTATTTGACAGGCGAATTATATTTTATATTCTTAGTTAATACTGGGCGTTTTTTTTTGTTTACAATACATTCCGCTATGCATATATCATCTGTAAATATTTTGATTTCTGACCTCCACTTATTATGATTCTTATCTATAATCATACTGAAGAATTAATTCCCATTATTTTACATTCTATTCTGTCCTTTATTAATCAATCACTATTATAAAAAATAATTTGGGTGATTTAGGGTGCTACCTCTTTTTCATGCTGTCATTTTTTTACCCGAAAATTTAAAAAAATATATATTAAAAAAAATCTACAAATAGTAGGTTTGTTCGTTGGTGCTACACTTTCTACACTGGCTTGTGATTAAAATAAGATAGAAGATTTACTCTGTAGGTACCTAAGAAAGATAAAATATGCACCAGTGTTATTGGTGTAGCACCAACGAACAAACCTAGTATAAATTTTTGTAGAGGAGGGGAGAGCTCGTACATCGAAATCGAGCGAATGGGTAGCTAAAAAAAATGCGTTGGCCTTATACTATGATGCTCTTTCAGTCTTCAGAGTTTCATGGAAATCTGATTTTTTTGTATAAATATGATTCTATTATCGTCTGTTGGCATGTGTGTATATTTCTTAAACAACATGCAAAAAGATGACGCATCGCGTTAATTTTAGATGTATATTGTAATTATTAGATATCTTATGAATATCGTTGACGTAATAAGTTCATACATTAACTTTGATTAACAAACAAACATCCCTGAAGATAATAATAAGAATAATAAGGATGTGTGTTCGCGATATGTTATATACTTGTATATACATATGCCGCTCTGAACTTCTACATAGAAATCTATTTTAACTTCAAATAAACTGGTTTGTTTTGAATATATGTACATGTTGATTTACAGATTGTGCTCGTTTATCTACAACATTTGCTTCAATTCTATAACTTTCGGTCGTGCACAGTGCATTCTAGACTTCTTCTATAGGAACTGTTGCCTAATAGAACGTGAAGTAGGTTGGCATCACTGTTTAGGTACAAATAACATGAAGGTTCTCCCAGCCCCAGTTTCTCCCTGGGCAGTGCTGCCACCTCTACCGATTTTTCGGTAGATCTACTTATTTCAGACATTTTCTACCGATCTACCTATTCGAATTGATTTTTTCACGATTTTTTTAAATATAGTTCATCAGTAAAGAAACGTTACCGTGTGGGCGATGTATCTCTAGACAAAAGAATAATTTAAATACGTTTAAGATGTTTTGGAGTCATCTGATAAACACATTACAACAGATATCCCACCTAGCCAAATTTAATTTAATTGCCCGCAATTATTCTTAGTAACTTCAACGTTGAAACATAAGATTACCCACTATTTTGTACTACATTAATAGTTACTTCAATGCCTTTACGTTGAATTCACTAAAAATAGTGGCGGGAAATTTAAATTTGGCTATTAGGGATATTGAATGTTTGCAACACTTTTTAACTTACTTAGTATCTTTTGCAGATACATTGAAATATAGAAGGTGATGGGATAATGGACAACTTAATAGAAGCATTCATAAATAAATTAGAAAGTAGTGGCGCAGGCAGTGATTTTTGCCAAATAGTGATCAATTAATTATTAACGTGGGCACTACGGTACCCATAAATATAATTTACTTTTTAAAGTAAAAATATCAATACGCCAGTAATTTTATTATTTTACACTATCGATCAGCGCTTAACCAGCTTAACATTCAAGTATTTTAATCTTTACAGGTTGTTTTGTTTTATGAGGTTAGATAACGTCTGTCAAACCGCATGTCAAAAAATGGTGCTTTGGTTATAAAATTAAATTTGCTGCTATTTTCTATCCTTCTTGTTTATCACATTAATAAAATTTCGCATTGTAAACTGATTTATTTCCGCTACTCTTCCTAATTTTGAGACAAAGTTTGACAATGTAATGAAAAAGGTTGCCATTTCGCGAAATATTACTATATATAAGAGGTAACTAATATTAGGACTTATTAATGAAACATAGGCATTTAGAATTACAGGAAGACAAATTCAAAATACATTACATAAATAAAACAGTGTTTGTTTTTGCATATTCCGAAATCTACCGAATTTTATGCATGCCGTTTGCCGATTTCTATTATCACAGCGTGGCAGCACTGTCCCTGTGCTGCTTGAAGATGGTATTCCACTCCCTCCCGGAAACCTCTTAAAATAAGAAGTTATTTTTTATTTTACGGGTGCAAAACAAGATACATCATATGTATGTGTACTACATGTGTGCCGCCAAATTAAAATATAAAGTCTGAGAATGTGTAAATAACGTCTTTGAGATAGCGTATGCAAAATCATATATACAGAAAGATAAATATTGTTTAAATAGCACAGACACATATACATACATATCGTACCAGATTAAACTAAACAAAAACTTATGTGTGAACGATATCAGCGCTCAGCTAATCGCGTTGACAGCTGTCAGACGGTTGCCTTACGTCTCCGTTTCCATGCACAGATTGTGTATAAATTGGCGGAATAATTAAATATAGCGATGTTCTTTGTATACATCTTATTCGTAAACGAAAATCTGAATTTTTGCTGTACTTCCCTGTGTTCACAGGACTGATTTGAAACCCAACATGTGGCAACATTGTTGTATGTTACTTTTATAGTTTGTATTGATTTGCGCGGTAGTTTAGGGTACACACATGAATATCGGATGAAGTTTTTAATTTTTTTAAATTTTATTTTACTGTAATAAATGGCAAAAGAAGGTTTTTTAATTCAATTCAGGAGTTGAAATTATTTGAGAAAATTACATGTACTAAAATTAAAGTTTATTTTTTTGTCAAAATTGAAAACCATTTGCATATGTGCAGCTTTTTTTGATATAGATTCAATCACTCGCTCCAGTATTTCTGGCGTAAGTTCCACTACTGATGCGTCTATCTGTTTTCTCACTTCGTCGGCATATAAGGGAGCATAACATAAGGGTGTGGGATCTCTACCATCCACAGAAGGGGTGGCTAACCCGCGCATAATTTTGTGCCCCCCCCCCCCCCCCGCCATGCATAATTTTGCAACATCATAATTTTTTTTTTATGCACTACTTTTGTTTTTAGTGTAATTTATTGTAAGATGTTTGTTTTGTGTATTATTTTGGATAAATATTTCAAAGAAATTACCTTACAAGAATAAATATTTAAAGTCAGCGCAACTAATTTCTCAAAGCTGAAAACATTAATTTAAACTATTTCATTTTCGTTTCTTCGATTACCAGAAATTTGAATTTTTAATTTTCGATGTATACAGTGCTGCAAATACCCCAAAAATATTCCTAACCATTAACCTAATATTAAGAAAATACAGCTATTCCAAACTCTATACGTCTAGTAGGATGTAATATAGTACACTAATGAGTTTTAAATAAAAAAAATGGCAGCTCATAGGTCCTTGGTCCTCTGCATTATTTTAAAAAAGAACTTTTTTTCCGAGTCTAATGATACCAGCAACTGTTTGGTATTCAATTTTCTCTGTAGCCTAAAAATCCTGAATATACCCATACGCATTAAAATTGAAGGTAGTAGGCAGGTAGTATCATGCAAAAGTTATTTAAAAAGAAGTTAGAGCACATCTCAGTGAACAGCATCTTATAAAAGCAATATAACAAAATAACCAAATAGAAAGAAGATTTAGCTAATAAAAAATAAAACCGAACACAGAAAACGATATTACAAAAATATTGACCAAATTTTTATGAAATAATTACTTGGTATCATTGAAGCCGGCAAAAACTTCTCTTTTAGAATAAGGCAAATGACTCATTAGGTTCCATTAACAAAAAAAACTTTTTGTGAAAAAACTCTCGAAAAACATATTAAATTTAACATTTTAAATTCCAATAATTCCAATTAAAAGCGGAAGTGATGAAAAACATTTAAATAAAATATACATTATAACAGGTTAAGTAATTGAAAAGTTATAATAAATAACATATATCGAATTTTATTTAGAAATATTTAAAAATAAAAATGTTATGGCTAGAGACCTTTCGGTTAAACACTCGTAATGTCACTTGCATTGGCCACCCCTGATTTACAGCGTCATGGTTTGCACATTCAACAGCATATTATGTATAATGAAGGAAAATTGGTCCAATAGGTGTTTGGTTTATTATGCCTACCAAACATTAACAGAAAACTTTCTTCGGCGACCGTGCTCGCGAAATTGGTGCATATTTTTTTCTGCCCTATAGTGAAACTTAAGTGGGGTTTTATCGGTCTAAAGAATATGTCTCAGAAAACGGTCTTCATTATAAAATTCTGTTTGAAATCGTGTTGCAGAAATTCAGTCATTACCTAAGTTATCTAGTGCTAATTAAAATCTACTTTCTTACATGTAAATTGCGTTCTTGTCTTGGTCTTCCAGCCTTTCGATTTATTTTGGTTTTTGTGAAAAAAGGCTCAAAGAATATGATGCATTAAATGCGTATAACAGCTAGGTATACAGTAAAAGAGAGCTTTCATGTTGACTCTGGAGGATGTGAGTCCTCTACTATTTAACCAAGGAATAAAAAGTAAACAAAATTATACTGGGTCTTCCACAATCTAGGGTTAATTTGGGCTAGCTTCTTAGTACTCAAAATACACCCTCCACAGTCAACATAAAAACTCTCTATCTTTTACTATATAACAATTATATAGTAAAAGATGAGTAAGCATTTAATGCATCATATTTTTTTTGAGCTTTTTTTTCACAAAAAACCAAAATAACTCTGAAACGGTAACCGATAGGTAAGTAGATGTTTTATAAAATTGGCTTTAAAATGCCTAGTAGAACCTAAAAATGCAATAAAAATATAGGTTTCTATTTATAATATCAAAAGTGGCCATGACTTTTGTTGTAACCGGAAGTGCGACGTATACGAGGTTATTTTTCCTAGATACAGCATAGCTAACTATGCTTAACCCAAAACTTTCAAAATCGAAATATCATTGCAAATTCAAGACCTTTTAATGGACGGGTTCTGTGAATCGCCTGTATATAATGATTAAAATTTTTACTGCCAAATATGGACGTGGGTTCCCAACTGTTGTAGCAAATACTTTGGCTACCGTTATTTTTTTGTTTATGTTGCGAGTACATCCAAATTGAATTATAACTTTTCTTTTAACAGAAATGCTTAAAAAACTACTGCTAATATTTTTTTTGTGTCAGTCAAATAGTTCTTTTTAGGTTATTATATCGTAATTTCTTTGACTAGAACTGCAAAAACAGGCAGTCAACTATGCACTCTTAAGAATTGTTGGCAAGAAAAAAGTTTTTGGCTTATAGAGATCGAAGCTGCAAGTAGTTGCAAGTTATTGAAGCTGAGATTAAAGAAACTATTGAGCGAAATATACATAACGTATTATCTCAAGTACAGCAATAGAATCTTTTTTCGTTCATGCCCACAAATCTCGTTAACATCAGGTACACATACACTTGATCGACTGGACTAACAGCTTATGAGTAGCATATGTAAGCAAATTCAGATGACACATTGTATGTTATTTCTCGAAATTGAAACGTTTTTAATGAAACGAAACGTTTCAAAACTACATGGTTTATTTGATTATATTTTAATTAGGAAGATTTACCTGATAAAATACACTAAGGTGTGGATTCATCTATTTGTAAAGTCCAGCAAACTTAAAATACACGCATGGCATGGGTTTACGTCAGTCTACATATCACATACATCGTCAGTCACTGCCGTATGTAAAAAGTGAGGTGCTAAGTATTTGATTGCATGTGAGCACGCGGAGGAATATGGCACCAACTTATGTCGAAACCTATGTCAAATGTAAATATGTTAAATCGTCGACAAATATTATTCATCACGTTTTTCATTATTGTAATACAATCAATACATCTGTATTTACTGCCTTGGTTGTATGTCTGAAGTGCCCTCCAATTTTGTACATAATAGCACAAGATGACGCACATAAATAATAGTAATAGAAGAATTTGTTGGCAATAGGTAATATGCATATATGTCTATATATGCCAGAAAACTTATATTTTAGAAAATATAGTATAATGGCA
The DNA here is from genome assembly GCA_004143645.1 of Protaetia brevitarsis. NCBI lineage: Eukaryota > Metazoa > Arthropoda > Insecta > Coleoptera > Scarabaeidae > Protaetia > Protaetia brevitarsis. Next base: position 434,313 of record RXPK01000163.1, on the reverse strand, counting down.
TATTTGGTATTCTTCCTGCAGTATTTTCCTGGAATAATGAACGTAAAATAATAATAGCAAAATACACACAATACTATAAATCGCAATATATGCATGTCGCTCAACAAATTTTCTTACAATACAAAGCACAAATTTAAGTAATAAATTAATTCAGAGTAGTGTGATAAATGTGTAATCTACATGAAAATAGCCCAAATCAATAAATATTTGAAATAACAATTGTACGACTACTAATCTTTTAGTCTTTTTACCTATATTTGTTTGAAATCATGTGATTCTTAAGTACCAAATGTATAAGAAACTCCGGTTAAAAAAAATCATGTGTAGGAATAGATGGAAGTTAAGCATGACGTATAGGAATACGTCTTGGAACCCATAAAGAAATCTGCTAAATAGGCACTACGGCTGCTTATATTTTGCTATTTTCCAGCAAAAGGAACGCAGGGTGTTGAAAATTTCTCTTCTACATCTGGTGCGCTTGTAGACAGACAGAGGCTTCCAACGCCTATACCATATCGGCTCGTGAACATTTATAAATAGGGAATACACCTATGCATAAAATCTCACCTTAGTTGCCAAATGCAATGCAGTGAGGTTGAGAAACCATATCCACTGCCGTCTTCACTCCTGTCCGCAGTCTTTCCAAACAAACTACAAGCGGCAGTACTAATCTGGCATGCGTTGATGAATGTAGGCTGCTCTCATTTATTTCTTCTCACTTTTATTTATTTCTTTTTCATTTAACATTTTTATAATCTTTCTGTTTCTTTCATTTTTTTTTCTTAGTTCTTTATTACAATTTTTTTCCGCTGTTATGTTAATTTACACATGTGAAGAAAAAGAGAAAAATAATAATAAGACTCAAGCAGCAGTGCTCAAGGAGTAGTTGGCCGTTTTATCTGCTTTTCAAAATAGGCCAGTCTTAACTGTAGCAACAGTTTTAAGCATTATACACAGGCGTGAATCTACGTGTTCTGTCACCTATTAATTTTCAAAATGTAATGACAATTCTTTTGCGTACACAGCAAGGGCCGTACAATTGTTTTTGCAAAATCTTTTGGTGATCAGCGTATAAACACGAACCGCAATAGCATTACCTCGATCTCCTGATTTGACACCCTTCTATGCCCTTAATGAACGAATTCATACTCTTTAAATACCTACTTCAAAAATTTTTTTATGCTGTTGCCAGAATAATCTGTATAACAGACTAGTCTGACTTCCGCATTGGTTATTATTCTACGTTTACTGCAATATGCATATCATATGATACTTGTGACCGAAGTGTACCAGTCTCTGTTTGATTGATATGAGGCGATACATATTTATTACTACAGTTAAGTATAGAAATTTACGCCTACTGTTTTTTATGTAGCAGCTGAGAATATTTGGGCATACGTGTTTATGTAATTAATGTTATGTATCTAATGAAGAGTTGCTTAGAGACAATAGGCCCTTCAGTTTTAATATAGGGGATCACAAACCTATAATTGAAAGTTATCATAATCCCTAAAGAACTGACCGGGAAGCTTACACAGCAGAAGCAGGCTTCAGTCCAAAAGAGATTCAGTGAAATATAAGCAACACAATAGAACTATTACATTGGCGTTCAACGATAACGCCCCATCTTAAACAAGGGAGTCTCCAGCAATGTCCCTGGTGGAACAGCAATCTTAAAAGCATGAAAATCGAAGTCAGGAAAAGGTTCTGTATGGCATGAATATGTATGTATGTATGTAGATAGAAGGGTGATGTTACACTGCGACCTAAAAGATCTATTGTGTCCCCTATTCTTGCTGCTTTACAGCTGGCCTTCCAATCCTATTCCTTTCAGAAAGTGTAGGATGTCAGAGGGCCCCAGTCTAGGTAAATCTCCCTCTTTGATTTCACATGCTCCCAGGTGCAACGCCCTCGAGTTGCACAGTGCTAGGCAGTTTGAGAGGAGGTGGATGGGTGTTTCATCCTGTTCCCCACAAAATCTACATTCAGATTCCTTTTCCAATTCAAGCTTACTCAGATGTCCCTTCAGTCTACAGTGGCCTGAAAGTATTGCTGTTAATATGCGAACATTGTTCTTACTCAGGTTGATGTATTCTGTAAACCTCTTCTGGTTATAAGTTCCCAGAAGAATTTTACTTTGCCTCATTCCCTGGAGATTTTCCCAGTAACTGGATTTTTAGTTTCTTCAGTATTGTACTGCTGCTTAACCCACAAAAGGGTTCAAGCCCTACAAAAGGCATTCCAGACCCATTTTTTGCGAGGTTATCCGTTATTTTGTTTCCTTCCACTCCTGTGTGACCCGGAAATGGCATGAATATAAAAAGGGCCTTACTGATTACTATAAATTTGAGCGATTAAAGAGAGAATTCTGGTGGAGATATTGTGAAGACATTGAAAATATTCTGGAATGTGCCAGACTACTAAGGATATTATTCACAGAACTCCACGGCTCAATATATACTCTGAAAACAGAAAGTGTATGCTACACCAAGACGGGAGAGGAGACTATAAGCGAACTCTTTCAGTGCATTTATCGGGCTCTAGAAATACCCATTCATTACTGTAAGACTGCAAAAAGGCAGACCTGAAACCTGCAAAGAAATGGATAATTAACTCATTCAAATCATATAAACCGCCGTATCGAATGGCATTTATCCAATTATGCTACAAAAGAGTCCGTAACTTTTGTCGCAGAAGTTTACTATATTATTTAGGGGAAGTTTAGCACTAATCAGAGTTATTTTTTTTTACTAAAATCTGGCAAAACCGTATAGAGCGGAGTAGTCTGCAAATGCTAAAGACTTTTGAAAAACTACTAGACAGACACATAAAAGATATTGTATTACCATATCGGCCACTACATCAAAACCAATAAGCGTATCAAGCAGGAAAACCTTGCATCACTTCGCACAGATGGCTGACCATGCTTTGCAACCAATAAAGCCCTCTTGTGCACATCCTTGACGTAGAGGCAGTATTCAACAATACTTCTGCAGCATCGAGCAACAACAGATGGGTAAATTATAGCGGCTTTATACCTATATAGGCGCAGAACCTATTCTAGAAGTGTATGAAACCACAGCACGAGGCAGTTATGGAGTTGAGTCAAAGAAGATTAGATAATACAATCAGGCAAATTGAAGGAAAGACCATTCTTAAGGGACCACCAAAAAATAGACCGAAGAACTACTACAGTTCAGTAAAATTTGCCCCGTAAGAGTCTACTAACCAGGATACTGTACACTGAAAGGGCACAGATATTGGATCAACACTGAAGATAGAACTGCAGACTGTGTAATGGATGACAGAGAACGCTTACCATATTTTATCTGAATACTAGGCTTTGGACGCAAAAGACGATTACTTCGATCAACCAGCCAGAGATCTGTATAAGTTAGTGCAGGCTGCCATTCCAGTTATTGGAATGGCTGGTACAATTTAATGGGCAAAAAAAATGGAAGGCCAAATACAAAAGGTCAAGTGCCTGCAGTGTTTCCGAAGACTCTGTGTCAGACGGCTCCCACAAAAAAATTCTAATTGTCTAAAAATGTCTATTTACTTTCGTATATCTTAAGATCTTTAAAAATTGATTTTGTTTCGGTTATGACAGTTTATGTCATTATTTCTGATTTGTGTTATCCACCGATAATGATAATGATTTTTCATTTTTTTTTCAGTTTCATTTCTGCTGTAACTCACTTATATTTGCAGCCGTCGATTGTTGCGCTGACAATTTGTTCTTTCTGCATATTTTATAGTGGTTAGTAACAGTCGATGGATGTAGGTTTATATTCTGCAAACATTAAGACGTGTCCATCTTCATTCTTTGAATCACTATTAGAGATGGATTGGGGTGGCTTTTTAAGCAAGCTGTTCCATCCATGTTCGTAAATTTTTCTGCATTTTCTTATCAGTTGTAGAAATCTTTTCTTTATTTTGTTGTTTGCAGATGAATCTAACGACGTTATTGTGAATTGGTGCAATTAAACCGGTCTGAATCCGCGTTACCTGCATTTTATGATTTTTTGAGTAAAATACGTTTTTATTGCGGGTGCCGTTATGTTATAGTTGACTATTTATACCTTTTTAAATCAAAAGCAAGACCAAGGAAAATTATTTTGAAACTGATTTGAGAATTCACAATGAAAAAATGTCATTTGTTTAAATATACATACGTGGGCTAATCGGTAGCGGACTAATTGTAGGTTAAATAAAAAGAATTACCACTTACGTGCGCCTTGTCTCCACTTATCCTTCATATCATCTAATTTAGAAGAATATATCGTAATCATAAATTCGTAGCTTTGACATCTTAATGAATGCTGTTTTTTAAGAGTAAATTTGAACCTTGAAAAGGTAATAAATTTTATCTTCGATCTTCTAAGATATAAAATTTTCAGATCTTATGATTAAAGTTATTTATAGACTTTTTAGCATGATTATATATGTATTTGCGTTTAGTAATTACGACCTACAGAAATGCAAATGAAACAGACAGAGACAAGATTTAGTTACTTGAAATTCTTGTATTTTTAATCTCAACCAAAGCTTACAAATAAATTATTATTATAAAAGTTGAAATTGCCATTTTTTTTCAGATTGTAGCAAGGCGCCACGATTTGAAATTAATAGTAACTTCAGCCACCATGGACTCCAGCAAATTCTCTATGTTTTTCGGTAACGTACCGACGTTTACCATACCCGGAAGAACTTTTCCAGTGGAGATTCTCTTCAGTAAGAATCCGGTCGACGATTACGTAGACGCTGCTGTGAAACAAGCGCTGCAAATCCATTTACAACCACCTTCTGGTGATATATTGATATTTATGCCTGGTCAAGAGGACATCGAAGTCACATGTGAGGTAGGTGTATTAATTTGTACGTTTTCGTTTTCCATTAATTGTAACCTCAATATTACGTATATGTACGTAATGTTGAGGTTACAATTAATTAGGAATATATTGCGTAGTTATTATTGAGAATGTTACAATCAAATATTGTTTCAGCTGTGGCGCAATTGTGTCAATCATACTTTTTAGGTATTAATAGGAAATGGCGTCGAGGAAACTTTTATTTCAACATCGCAATTTGTACGCCGAATATAAATTCGTGAAAACAATATTTTTTTATCTCTGTGTTAAAATTCTCATCATTGCGGGAATTGCAATGAAAAGTAAAACGCAATATTTTGTACTAATACGCATATTCTGACGAAAATTTGATTCAAGAATTACTGTGGCGCGGTTATTACTTAGTATTATGAATGTAGTAGTCAATTTAATTAGTCATATTCATTTTAATTGAAAAGTGTGTGTAATATTAATTAAAATGATTAGCCTTGTGGAAATAAAAACCTGTTTTACAATTAAGATAGTCGTTTAACGTGTGGTTGCCTACAATGCAAGAAATTTGGCGGGAATTTTACACCAAAATTTGTTACTTTCCTATTTGTAGTATAAATTTAGAGAAATAGAAATTTTTTAATGTGTGGAGGGAAAATTACTACATACTAATTTAAAATTACTAGCTTTTGTATGTAAAATTTCACTTTATTAAGGAATTTCACTATAATTATTACACTTTGGTTTCAACAATGAAATTTCTTTCATATCTTGATATTGCACTCGAACAATTATAAATTTTTTGGTAAATTTTGAGTATGTTCAAATTCCTTCTAAAATGCTGTATTATTTATACCCACTTTGCACAAGCAAAATTAAAAATATGCCATGAATCCGCAAAGAGCAGGATTAGGAAAAAAAATATTGGAGCCATATGCAAATCTTTCTAAGCATATTAAAAAAAAATGAATAAAAAGGTACCTGCAATAGGTAATAAGAAGCACTAACTTAAATATTATGTAAAATACTTATAAACTTGCTTAGTTATAAATAAGCTTTAGATATAAGCTTTGTTTGTTTGTGTGCTTGGAGCAGTATCTACTGACGTCATCAGAGTAACTTGAGAGCGTCTCAGAGGTGGATTTAAAGATGGTACAAACAAACGGGCTCGATTGCAATATAACCTTAATTTTATTATTTACTATTATCAGATTGTCACAGCTATTATGAACAGGAAAAGTAAAAATAATTTTTCAAATTAATGAATCTAGACTACAATAAAAATGCATCATATACTAGTATTTATGTACCTACCAAGTGAAGTTAAAAAATATAATGATCGTTCTTTACATCAATCACATTGGTATCGTTATATTATCTATTTCGTGCATATTTGATGCAGTTATAAATCAGATTACATTTACAAACGACATTTTACAACACGGTGTTAGTGCAAGTAGGTTATGTTGCACAAATTGCTCGGACGTCGGACCGCGAACAGGAAGAGCAACCTCTTTGTGATCTGGATTTGCTTGCTCTAAACAAACAAACACGCACTAAAGTACAAACAAACGCGTAAAATTCCTCGGATCTGCTTAGATCAGACAAACAAACAAACCTATAATGTTAATGTTTCAGCGCTTTATGTCAGAAAAAAAACAAATGTGAGTAAAAATTCAATTTATACCGGAAATTTGCCTCAACATTGTGAACAAGTGGAAAAATATAAAAACAAAATAATTTAACCATCAAAATAAAAAATAAACAAGATCTTATATTTTTAAACAGTAAATTAGTATTGAAGACAGTTTTTTTTACATAGTTTTTAAGGTAGTATCTTGTTTATCTTAAATTTTAGGCAATATCGTATTACAAATCATAGTTTAGTGTGTAAAATCTGTTTTGTTTGCAACTCAAAAAAATCATTTTACTAATTGTAAGTGTAAGATTAATTTTACCTGAAAGTTGGATTTTCAGATAAATGTGTGGTGTACACTAGACATTAGACAACAAAATTATCATTATCAACTTTTAGCAATAAGACTGTTGCTGATATGATTTTTGCAATATCTTTGGGAGATGCTGTGGAGCTTTAATTTCGAGGTTGTTTAATTGTGGAAGGAACAGAAAGCATTTACTTCATTGCAAATGAACTTTATAGCTCCGGATTTTCTTTATTTTACATTATTTGTGTATTTTGCTTGAAAAATTTCAAATAGAATTGAAATTTAAAAAGAAAATAATCGGATATATTACGTCCAAGAAGAGTTAGTACTTTTTTTATGAAAATAAAACGGTGTTCTCCGTATTTTTTAAGCTTGCTGGTGACATGTGTATCTCATTTCGAAATAGGGGTTTCTTGGACAATTAATCGCGAGGAAATATTTGGAAGAGGTCATAAGATTGTGAAATTTATGTTCGCATTGTTATTTTTATAGTGAATGAACAATACGTTGATAAAATGATAAATGTTTATTTCATAATTTTACTGATTTTAAAAATATAACATTTCAGTTTTATTGTTATCTGGATCCAACAATGCAAAAAGTTTTTTTTTGTCATATAGTGTATTTTAAAATAACAAATTTGTATAAGAAATTGAGCTTTTGCAACTAATCAAATAAACTTGTTAAATCATGTTAAATCTAGTTTGAATGAATATTCATACAGACAACTAATGCATCAGAAACTTTCTTGCTTTAAATTCTTGGAACTTTCAAGTTCAACAGTAAAAGGTTTTAGCTTTAAAAAGCTAACTACTAGGTTTTGTTAATGAAATTTTATTGAGTTAACCAAAATTATAGTTAATCTAACAAGAATGACGTAGTCTAGCTAATTATTTCCTTACTTCTTTATTTAGGGTTAGTATCATAGTTTGACTTTTTTCAATGTTTATTTTTTATTTCTTGCAGGTTTATTTTTGTTTTGCACTAGCTTCTATTCCATTTTTGCTGCTAGTGGTATGGTATATCTTAAAAAACTCTCTTGCCATATGTTTCGTTCTCTATTTATTTATTATCATGGTTTTCAACTTTATAAAGCATGTATTTCCTACTCTAACTTTTCTCTTACTAACCCGTGTATAAATTAATGCTAATATTAGTTTTTGCGTACCCCTTTCCGTTTTAAATCCAGTATTACCTCTATTGTTACTGGTTGTAGGTCGTATTTAATTCTATTTTTGTCTTCGTAGGTTATTTCTGCATGTTTTAGGTTTGATTATATTAGTTTTTCAAAAATATCGCTACCATTTGTCTGCAATTTTTGTCAAGTTGAGATATTTTCTATCTTTTCCTTAATATTTTCAATCTGGGTGATCTCTTTTCTGTCCATTGATTCAATATACCGTCAAATAATTTACGATTAAATTTTTCCGAAGTCTACCATTTCGATACTATTACAACTTATTTATAGCTTTCTTCTGCTTTCGTCGGTATTTTCTTCCATTTGTTTTTCTTTGACGTTTGTTTGGATTTCTGCTGTCCATCTGTTTTCTCCTTCAACATCTAGAAATGAACATAGACTATCCGTATCATGCCTACGGACAGTTTTTCTCATCCTAGATCGGCCTAGTCTGACAGTGTATACATTTTAGGGAGTTTTCATTTTATTTTCTATGGTAAATTATCTTTTTTTATACTCCTGTCTTAAATGAAATAACGTATTTTAATAAGAGTTCTTAATTCATTGGTCAACTGCTGTATATTTATTTATTCCTTTCATAATTCTGTTTAAAAAAGGGATATGGGTATCAATTAAATTTTCATTATCTTGCAATTATCATCCATTGTTCTATTAACTCTACAAAAGGGAAGTTATTAGATATGCGACAGATTTTTAATTTCAGAAAGTGTAATATTTTCGTATGAATGTCTAACTTCTTAACACATTTAAGCCATTTCCGTTGATATTCGTGACTATATGCTTACACGGTATTCGACAAACGTTGTTAAATTTTAATTTAAGGCAAAATTATAAGTATTTAACTGTATTTATCTTAATGTAACGTTATCGCAGTGAAATGTTTATGCACTGTCTGGGGTTCATTGACCAAGCATTGAAAGAATACTTATTGTTAGTTCCAGGTATCCACACGCTTTGTTTACTTTTGATTTGTTTTGCGAGGTATGATGAATAGCGTATTGAATTTATACATATGTGTAGAAATACCTACGTACCTGTGTAGGTATGAATAGTATATACATATAAACCTTCGTAAGATTCTTGTTAATTATTGCTTGTTACAAGAATCTTCACAATGTGGTAGTAGATGTATTTTTTTCAGAAATATTTCGAAAATTCAAGATAAATAAAAATAAACATCAGTCACCACTACGCTTCGATATAGTAAAAGAAAAGTTTTTTTTTAGATTTTCTGTAGATTGAAATACAGAGCAGGCGAAGATAGGTGAAATAGAAAGGGTTTTTTTTTCACAGGTTCAAAAAGAGGGAAGGAAAATTATTATATATACTTATTTCACCTTTCTTCGTCTGTTATTAACTGCTCACACAGTTACAATGGATTATATGAATTAGTACAGAACTGGATTGTTTCTAAATTAGGTAAAACTATATTTTACTTAAAAATGTACATATATACACTTGCAATTTGCTTTGTCTTAATAACAGTTTTGTACATTGTCTTCCACCATGAAATGTTTATAAATGATTTTTGTTTAATAATGGCTAGAACCTTCTTACCTCGGATTACACTCAGATATGTGGTTGAGTATTGAATTAATTGAGCGGTATATAACCATTATAGCGATCGTAGGTGCTGCATGTACTTTTCGTTGTTCCTTTATCCAGGTCGTTGATACACACGTATTCTGCCATCACATGTATCATCACAGCATTATCACAAGGAAAAATGTGACTAATTGCTCAACAGTGCAGATATTCATTAATTGAACCATTGTCGGCGTTCTCTGCACTCACATTGTTAGTCTAAAATTCGGTTTTGCAAACTTTGGATAAAAGCAGTATAATGTTATTTGAGGATTAAGTGAAACAAACTATAGTTGCAGTTGTCTAGAGAATAATTATCCCCTGTTTATTCCACGTTTGCAAAAATGGCCCTAACACCTTTAAGCTCATGTGTTAAGGGTAGTCACAATAAAGGCCGGTAGCTACCAAGCCTCATATGCACTATTCATTTGTAGACTGTACGTAATGCTGTTCTACAATCAAGCATTTGAACTGAAAATAATCTAATAATTCGCTTGCATTTAAAGTAAAAGTAGTATAACATTATTCGAGAGTTAAAACCGCTTAAACTGAGTTTTATACGTATAAAGTTTTTGGAAAAATAAAACCAGTTTTCGGGCAGAGCGTTTTTAGTTGCAAACAGTGTATGTATTATTACTTTTACAATGCTCCCCTGGATTTGCGCGTATCCTAGTCATTAAGTTATATTACTATCAATGTGCTACACGATGGGTCATATATCTTTCTATTCCTGAACTGCTATTTGATTAATGTTGATTAATATCAGATAATGCTTATTTTGATGAAATAGCAGAGGCTCACAATTTGATAATGTGTTTAATACCATGACCAAATTGCAAATTGTTAAAAAAATACTTATATACAATTATTATAAATAGTTAATAAAATTGACACAATTCATATTTATTTAGTGAACTTACATACTTCCGCCAATCTTTTTTTCTGGCCGTAGTCGTTTGTATCACCTTCACATATGCAGAACGTCAAAATAACGAGCGCGAGAACCTTAACATCTAGCATCACGCAAAGAAAGAAAAACATAAAAATAGTAACAATTTATATCTAGTAATAATTTCCTATTGTTATTTTGAAGAAGCAACGTTACCACACGTTTAATAACATTCTTCGGTAAAGCGGTTTAGAGCTTACTTATGCATTGCTTATTTTTTCTTGAAATATCGACTATGTAAAGGAGCATAGGTAGGAGTAAATAAGTATTTAATTTGATTTCATTTTTATGATTTATGAATTTATTTATTAAAAGTGAAATTATTTTATTAAGTGTGATCCAGCCCATTCGATCATGTAAAAACTTTTTTTTGCCCAAAAACAGTGTAGTCTCTTTCATGCGAAGTTGGTGTGCATACCGTGCTTTGACATTTCACATTTGACATTTTTGTATAGATTTTGCACATACCTAACTATTGGGCATGACACAATTGTGTCATTAACATAAAAATATAGAAATTTCACATTAAGAGAATAGTATAAAAAAACACGTGTTGCAATGACTGTTGTAATACTCTTACATTGAATTGTGAAAGTTGTACTCGTATTACAACAGACATCATTGTGATACTAGTTTTTTTTTTAAACTAGTATAAATATAATAAATAGACAAATAGTGTCGACACCTTTGATCTCAAGATGCAAACATTCTTATTGGCTAGAATAAACTCAAATAAGATGGTGATTACGCGCGCATATTCAAAATTTGCTAGCTGTGAGATTGAAATACTCCGTTATCACAGTTCTATGCGCAAACTGTCAAATGGCTGTAAAGAACTGTTTTGATATAAGCTTGGTTTGCTATTAGCTAGAACGAACTCAGAAAAGGTGGCGATTCCGCGCAATAAAAATTAGCGTTAGCATCCATTAGCATAAAGTCCTTGCTATTACTGTGCGAGTTTTATTGTAGGATTTGTTGACAATATCGTTTCCTTAATAAAAGAGTGATACTCAATACAAGTGTGAAAAGCCTCATTATTGATGCAGAATGACTTTTTACACTTGTATCTTAAATAACTATTATGTATAATCTAGGAAAAAAGGCAATTATCATATGAATTTATACAGCATAACGCCAGTGAAACAATTTTTGAAGAGTGACTATTTATTCATTTCTTTCTTGCTTCAAGATAATTGCCCTTTTTTAGTGGTCATTTAAGAAACAGCCTGTATATTTGTCGTAGTGGTTTGCTTCAATACAGTTATATGTTTCACACTGTATTTTCATCTACCTCGGGAATTTACCCGTTCGTTGGTTTTGTCTTAGTTTTAAATTATTTATTGCTGTTTAAGATAAGATTAATTTCCATTATTATATGGAAAGCTTTGCAGAGAAATCCAAGTTGTAGTATTGAATATCGATAAGATATCGGTGATTTTATAGGTGTTTACTATTTTAATACGATAAAAAATATCGAAACGGTTTATTTGGTGGGATTGATAAGATGGCAATATAAATTCTTTCTTATTGAGATGTCTACAAAAATGTTTTAACTTACTAAACTTCTTGAAATTATTTAACCGGTTTCTGTTTGACTACACTTTCTTTTTTGGGTATGCCGGTTTTTATTTAAATTATAAAGATGTTTTTTTTCCTTTTCCAAAATTATATTTTTTTTGTCCTACAATACATAAAATTTAATGTTTTGATTTGTCTTTTATAATAATTGTTTTCTATATCTAAAATTTCTGTTTCATTAAAATTGAAGTTATGGTTATTATTTAGAGCATGTTTTGCCAAAGCAGTAGAGTTGATATTTTGTGTTTTTATGCTGTATTTGTGAGAGTAAATTCTTTTTTTTATGTATTGTTGTGATTGTCCAATATAAACCCCTTCACAGTTTTGACAATTAATTTTCTAAAACCTATTGCTTCTTTAGTTTTTGTGAACAATCTTTTATTTGAGTAATTATTATTGATAATTTTGAAAAAGGAAAAAATAAAATTTCCGAAACGTAAAACGTCTTTATAATTTAAATAAAAACAGGCACACCCAAGAATGAAAGAAAGTGTTTTAACTTATATATGAACTGAAATAAAGATTAGTACAATGGGGTAGATAGGTTCAAAATTGCAATAATTTAGCTTAGTATAAAGTGGCATTTTAAGTCTTTGAAATATTATAATCTAGTTCCTACAAATTGACAACTCTACAAAATTTGTTTTGATTAAATGTTAAATACTATCTAAATCATTCTTCCTTTTCATTAAGGTTTTAGCAGAGAGATTAGCGGAAATCGACAATGCACCAGAGCTTTCGATTTTTGCCCATCTATTCTCAGTTGCCGTCCGATCTCCAAGCGAAAATCTTTCAAAGGTCTCCGGAAGGAATCAGAAAATGTGTCGTCGCCACCAATATAGCCGAGACCTCTCTGACTGTAGATGGCATCATCTTCGTCATCGACTCAGGTTATTGCAAATTAAAAGTTTACAATCCCAGAATTGGTATGGATGCTTTACAGGTGATTATTAAACAAAAAAAAAAAAGAAATCTAACTTCCGAACTGGCCAAATGCATAGGGAACCACCAATGAATTTCTGTGTTTCTATGTGTTCAGATTTATCCGATTAGTCAGGCGAATGCGAACCAGAGGTCCGGAAGAGCAGGACGTACCGGGCCGGGCCAAGCTTTCCGCTTGTACACGGAAAGGCAGTACAAAGATGAATTACTCATTACCACTGTGCCAGAAATTCAGAGGACCAATTTGGCAAATACTGTGCTACTACTGAAATCTCTTGGGGTTCAAGACTTGCTGCAGTTTCATTTTATGGATCCACCTCCGCAAGTATGTATCAAATTTTTATTAATGAAATAATCGTGAGATACTACATATTGAATATATTACGAAAGTTTATTCACAAATGATACTAGTTTTACCTATGTATGTATGTATGTATGTAGGTAAAAGGGTGGTGTTACACTGCGACCTAAAAGATCTATTGTGCCCCCTATTCTTGCTGCTTTACAGCTGGCCTTCCAATCCTATTCCTTTTAGAAAGTGTAGGATGTCAGAGGGCCTCAGTCTAGGTAAGTCTCCCTCTTCGATTTCATATGCTCCCAGGTGAAATGCCCTCGAGTTGCATAGTGCTACGCAGTTTGAGAGGAGATGGATGGGTGTTTCATCCTGTTCCCCACAGAATCTGCATTCAGGATCTTTTTCCAATCCAAGCTTAGTCAGGTGTCCTTTTCCCAATAACTGGATTTTCTCTGCTCCATTTCTATTTTTAGTTTCTCCAGTATTGTACTGCTACTTAACCCGCAGAAGGGTTCAGGCCCTACAAAAGGCATTCCTGCCCCTTTCTTTGCGAGGTTATCCGTTATTTCGTTTCCTTCCACTCCTGTGTGACCCGGAACCCACAGGAGGGTTACTTTATTTCTTTTGCCTAGCTCATTTAGTTTCCCTAGGCATTCCCAGACCATCTTGGAGCTGATTTCACATGAGCTCAGCGCCTTGATGGCTGCTTGACTATCAGACATGATGATAATCTCCTGCTTCCGATAGTTCCTATCCATATTGAACTGAACACATCTTCCAATAGCGTGTATTTCCGCCTGAAATATACTTGGGTATTTTCCCAAGCTTTCGAAATATGTAGTTCTAGGCCCATATATTCCTATTCCAGTTCCTTCTGCCGTTTTGGAGCCATCAGTATACCATTTGATGGCATTTCTATTCAAGTTCAAGATGGTGTTATGATCCCACTCGCTCCTGTTACTTAGCTTTGTGGTGAATTCCTTCACAAAGCTAAATTTCTTTAACATATCATCCCGGGGCATATCCCAGGTTTGATCACCGTCGGGAGATTGAGGCCTATGCCTAATCATTCCTTCCTTGACCATTCTTAGTGCGGTTCTTTTCGCCACGCCCTCTATTACAATGTGGAGGGGGGCAAGATCCAATACTACTTCGATGGCTGCTGTTGGGCAGGTTCTCATAGCCCCCGTTATGCATACACATGCTAATCTTTGCACTTCGAGAGATTAATTCTCGCGGTGGCCAGATTAGTTCTTTTGCTCCATGCTACTGATGCATAGGTGATGATTGGTCTCACTATCGCTGTATACATCCAAAGCAGTATTTTTGGGTTGCATCCCCAATTTTTCCCTGCAAAGTTTCTGCAGACCATCAGAGCTCTTTTGGCCTTGTTGGTTACTTCAACTTCATGTTTGTTCCATAGAAGTTTATTGTCTAGGGTAAGGCCTAGATATTTAACTTCCGCTCTCCAGTCTATATTTTGCCCATCTAGTTTTACCTAATATCACATCTTATTTACTTGATAAAAAGATATTAATTTATCCGGGGTAATTAGAATTTTATAAGTATTCATAGGCCTAAATGTGAAGTACCTGCCTAAGTTTTAAAAATTAGCACTATCTCAAAAAGTACAACAGATAGGTGAGATAGGTTGGTAGCATCCTATGTAACTATAGGAAGTTGCCACAAATAGATTGGATTATAAAAAAATCGGAAGGCATTCCATTAAAAGAAACTATATAGCGCTCCCCGGCGGTGGGGCGTTTAACCTTAGAAGCCGCTGCCACACACTAGGTTGACCTACCGAAGATTTATTGTAAAATTTTCAGAATGTTAAGATTATCATTCGTTTTCCAGACATTCGCGCTGTGCCATATTTCTTTGTACACAACGTATCAACAAACTTTCTATAGTTTCATAGTGCTTGTAGCGATAAGAAACAGATCAAAATGGCAATTATTTCTTTTAGGACAACATTCTGAATTCCTTATACCAACTATGGATATTAGGAGCCCTGGACCATACCGGGCTCTTGACAAAATTGGGCCGACAAATGGCGGAATTTCCTTTAGATCCGCCACAGTGTCAAATGTTAATAGTTTCCAGTAAAATGGGTTGTACGGCAGAAATTTTGATTATCGGTAAGAAAAAATGCAGGCTTTCTTGATAAATTTTCCGGTTTTTGATTATTGCCTATTTGCAGTATCGATGCTGTCTGTTCCATCCATATTTTACAGACCCAAAGGTAGAGAAGAGGAAGCGGATAGTGTTAGGGAAAAGTTTCAAGTGCCAGAAAGTGATCACTTGACGTACTTGAATGTTTACAATCAATGGAAGCAAAACAAGTAAGCTTATGTTTTGGAGTATTATCGAATAATATTCACAACGGGTTATTGTGTTTCGTAAGCTTAGACAGATCTCACCCATTAAAACATTTTTTTTTATTTAAGATAAGACGAAGTGTACAAACGTATTTGTTATAATGATAGCACGGTAGTACTGTTTTTTTTCCGCGATTATTTTTTTATTTTATAATGAAGTAATCACTTAATTCAGCATATCTTTTATATTTGCTTGTGTTAATTCTATGTAAGTAGAACAGTCACAATAATCTCAAAATTGATAAATAAGGAAAATATGTTAAATGAACCATAAAAACGCAATATGAACACCTTTTTAGAGCAATGCGTTTGTTAATTGGAAGTGTTTAAAGATGTTAAATTGTTTTAGCTAACTCTATAAAAAATAAATATTGAAGTTTTGCATACTTTACTACTGATCTACTTGTTTAGTATTGTTATTCGAACAATCCAACAAGAAAAATGATTACTGCAATATTTGAAAATACAGATTCAATAATGTTATGTAAAATGCAATATATTTTTAGTTTTAAAGTTGAAAAATGATTTAGAAGGTTTTACGAGTATCTTATTGGACTGGCCCTTCCTTTCTGATAGGTTACAATAGCAATTTGACGAAAATGGGTTTTTCAAACAATAAATAGTGGCGTTAGAGCGGGTTTTATTCTTATAAGGTATCTGTTCCATCTTCTAGGGGTACCTGTAAGAAAGATATCGGAGTGTTTGATTAATTTTTGATTGTCACGATGCCGAACTCTGGAATGCTGCTACGTTTACTTGACTATTTAGTTAATTGCTTACTTTTTTAATTACTTACTCTGTACTTACATATTTAATACAACTGTAGTTTGACAATAATATACTAGTGCATTGGAAACATTGAAAGTAAGAAATTCTTCATCATACTATGCCAAAACAAAACAATGACATAGCCAACTATTGAAAACGATAGTTACTACCATATTTATACATTCATACAGAAATTTGTATATAGTTTATATAATTTTTATATTTTATACAGGGTGTCTCAGTGAGACCGTTCGTTAGAAGTTTATGGGGTTCTATCCAAAATGAAAATTTGAAAATTCAGTATTAGATATAATGAGTTACATTCTCTTCAAGTAAAATATTTTCAGATCTCTAGCGCTTCCGGTTGTATCGGAAATCACCATCTACATAGTACAATTTAAGGCGACATCTTTTGGAATAACATTGCATAAGAACAATTATAGTGCCCTCATCGCATTTTTTCACAATCAAATCTCTTTAAAGCCTCCTCTTAAAGTACTTAACGAGTAATTATTAATTCACAAGCATCAAACAACGTAGTCAATTGGGACTTTGATAGCGTTTCATAGTAATTTATTGAGAACGCATGTTTTTCACAACACACTGGGTAAGTATTGATGAGATATGTGTGTACTTTTCAAAAATTCATTTGAACCATTTGAAAAAATTAGATACGGTTTTTCAAAATTTCGAAAACGTGTCGTAGTAAAGTAACCCCAAAATTATCCGAAAGGATGCAGGTCGCGCTTAGGCTTGTAGAGAGGTGGTGTATAAGAGAAGGCCTTAATGTTAACTCCAGCAAAACGGCTATGGTTTCCGTTCACATGGAGGAAGAAGCTTTCCAAATTCAGTGTCCCACTATATTCTACTCTCAAATACTCGTATTAACCGAGGTTAAATGTCTGAGTGTTGTCTTGGACGCCAAACTGCTGTACAAATGATACCTAGAACATGTGAAGAACAAAGCCGTAAGGAACTTCTGGGCTTGCAGAGGTATGTTCGGTAAAACGTGGGGGTAAATCCTGTAATGATACACTGGCTGTACACGAAAGTTATAGTACCCTTTACAACTTACGCCTCGCTGGTCTGGTGGCATAAAACAAATCTAGGCTATGCTATAAGTGCACTTAGCAAAGTCCAAAGAATTGCCTATGTCCTCGACGGCGACGGCTGCTATGGAGAACATCTTGGGCTTCCCCCGCTGCAGTTGGTGTTGTGTTCTGAAACAACCCTAGGGGCTTACAGAGCAAAATGTAGTGGATGCAAGGGCTTCTTTGGCAAAGTCGGAGACCACAGCAGCATCTTCAACTACATCGAACAGACAGTACCACTGTCCGTAAAGCCAGACAAGATTTCGCCCGTTTTTAGCTTCTCTGGGGGATACAGCGTAGATATCTCAAGCAGGGAAACTGCAATGCAACCAAATCGCGGTCTATCCCACTGGTTTGTCGATGCCTCGAAAACGCGTAACGGCACGGGCATTAAAATCTGGTATGACGGAGGGCGAGACGACGAAGCTTTTAGCCTAGGGGCCTCCCCCACCATTTTTCAGGCCGAAATTACTGTCATCCCGACTTGTGCTGAGGGCATCTCAAACTGCCTGCGCAAGAATGGAAGGGTAGAAATCATCTCCGACAGCCAGGCTGCCCTTAAAGCTTTGCGCGCTGTCAGATTTGACTCTGAGGTGGTACTGGAGTGCCACAGATATCTTAAACAGTTGGCGGAACATCTAAATGTTGCATTGAGATGGGTGCCAGGTCACTCTGGGATCAGAGGCAATGAAATAGCTGACACGTTAGCAAGGGGCGCCAGTGAGCTACTGTTCGTAGGTCCCGAGCCGACGTCTGGTAGCTCATATGGCAGTATAACGTTTGTCAAGTCCCAACTTGCTGCTAGACACTACTCCCTTTGGAATGGACTCGCCGGCGCAAGACACTGTAAATCTCTAGGGCTTTATCCGAATAAGGAACGACTCCGTAAGGCAGTCTTTATGAGCAGGGACAGATTGAGATTACTCACAGGAATCTTAACCGGGCACTACGCATTAAACAAACACTTGTATCGCATGGGGCTATGCAGAAAGTGTGGGAGTGCGGAGGAAACTCCTGCTCATTTTCTTGTCAACTGCCCGGCAGTGGACGAGGAGAGGCAGACGCAATTTCGGGTCGATCGGTTGGATGAATCCAGAGTTGGTAAGTTAACACTCAGCCAGATTGCGATTATACCCACCCATGGGCGAAAAACCTACAATGTAGACAGCTGTTCTCGGTGCCAAAATATACTCTGAATCCTAGTTTTACACCCGAAAGATCAAGTGTTTTCTCATTTTTTGAATAAATGTCCGCTAGGCCAGATTTTTTTAGAAAAAATTGAATAACTCCAGGACGGCCAAATTAAATTACACAAAAAGTAAAGGTATTTATAAAGCTTAAAAAGAAGTCAATCCAAATATGTAAAAATATACTGGCTGTCCAATTTAAAATAACAAAGTAGATGGTGACTTCCAGTATAACCGGAAACGCTAGCAATTTAAAAATATTTTACTTAAAGAGAATGCAACCGATTATATCTAATTCTGAATTTTCAAATTTTTATTTTCACTAGAATCCCATAAATTTCTAACGAACGGTCTCGCTGAGACACCTTGTATAATTATGTTCTAACATATATCTGCAAGATATCTCTTACGTACGGGAACGGGACATTATTGCAAATACTTGTTGAGTATTTGCTGAAATACCAACATGAAAATTTTGTGACACACAGTCACAAAATTTAATTTACTTAGAAAAGGCCCTGTGCTATTGTGTCCCTGTAGCTCACATTTCTTTTTATAATTTTACTTAAGGTCTCTAATTTTCTTATTATTTACTTTAGTTGCCTTCAAAGTAGATTATCAACATAAAGACATTTATTTAAAAAAAAAAACATTTTTTTTTATATTGTATAGTTGTTACAATTTGCTATAATATAATTTATTGAGATTTTACAAAAGGTAATTTACAATTTGTGAGAGTGTATTTTGCCCTAAAATATTGTATTTTGTTCCAATACCTTTGCTCGTCAGTGTACCTTTTAATTTTAATATTATATTTAATATTTTTTAGTTATTCATCGCATTGGTGTAATGAACATTTCATTCACATTAAAGCTATGAGGAAAGTACGAGAAGTCAGACAGCAATTAAAAGATATTGTCATACAGCAGAAATTAGATATCAAATCTTGCGGAACCGATTGGGACATTGTCCGCAAATGCATATGCTCAGCCTATTTCCATCAGGCTGCCCGGTTAAAAGGCATAGGTGAATACGTGAACTGCAGAACAGGCATGCCATGTCATTTGCACCCAACTTCGGCTTTATTTGGACTGGGCAACACTCCAGACTACGTTGTTTATCACGAATTGGTCATGACAGCTAGGGAATACATGCAGTGCGTTACGTCAGTAGATGGACATTGGTTGGCAGAACTGGGTCCGATGTTCTTTTCTTTGAAAGAGACCGGTAAGTCCGGAAGAGCCAAGAAGAAACAAGCGGCGGAACACTTACAGGAAATGGAAAACCAAATGCAGGTTGCCCAAGAGGAGATGAAGGCCAGGAAAGAAGCGGCCGAAAAACGGGAAGCTGCGCTAAATAAGGGCCAGGAAATTATATCGGCTGGCGTAACACCCAGAAGAACTCCTGCAAGATTTGGATTATAAGATTATTTATTACCATGTTGTACATAGTTTTCATTTTTTCTAGATTATTTTTTTATTATTATTATCTGTATGTATTAAATGCACCGAAATGAAAAATAAAAATCTGATAATATACTTACATTTTATTGGTTTAAATCAAAACACGAAGAATAGGAATATTCGATGACAGATTATTAATAAAAATCAATCAACATATAACCTTTCACATATTTAAACTGGGTAGTTGTTGGCAACCTGGTGAACATCGCCAACAACAGCTCATGAACCAGTCTAATACTCTGCTTGTCGCTAAAAAATAAAGAAATCGCAATTTTTAAGATATATAAATATATATGTATATAAACTTACATGATGCTATAGGTCTTTTTGTTGGAAATATATATGAAGACGATTCCGCGATATGTAAAGCAGGCAAACGTTTTTTTATTGCATTCAGTTTATTAATGCGCTTGTATGAATTGGTCACGCATTCTATCCCATTTCTCTCGTTATCCCCACTAACGGTGTTAACACTGCTATCAATCATAACATATCTTTCAGTCGCGGTGCTTTTCCTAGAATCGCTTTTTGAACTACTTTTAGTTCTAGTCGATGATGTGTCATCTGTGTCACCTTCCATTTGCAAACTTTCCTCTTCTACTTCGTACCACAATTTTGGGCTTCTCTTTATGAAAATGATTTCTTTGTCGATCATAGTTTGTAATTCGTATCCAGCTAAGGACGCCCTAAATGAGAAAAAGTGTAGAATCGCGCTTGCTAACAACTACTACTTATGTAGATCTTTACCTGCTTATGGAAGTGCACGGGTTATCAAAAGAAGCAATAGACATGTCATCTTCTATTAAGAAGCAGCATCTATGAAGGAACATGGTGGTAGATCAATGCTTGAATGACATGTGGCATATGAGCACTTGTCAAAATGAATCCAGTATAAATGTGTATTATAAAGTTTTGTAGAAGATTTTTTTATAGTACCTTAAAGCCTGGTAAGTAAAGTTTAAATAAAAAATGCAGGTAATTCATAATACTGTAATGATCTGGACTAGTCATCTGTAAGTATCGTATTACATTAGAATTTTACAATATAAAATATCGCCATCTTTTGAAACAAAAAAGAAACAAAATAGCATGAAATTGTATTACAAACACCTTAGAATTATTCCAGCAATAATGTCTAATTAATTTCATTTATTCTCAGTGACCGTTAAAATTAATGTCAACTACAAATGCAGTGCTCAGGACGCCAAAGTTGTGCATGATCCTGCTTGTCTAATTAACTCATCGCTGGTTTAACTATTATCTTCAATCACTGAAGGTGTCCTGCGTCAAAAGCACAGAAAAGGTACACGAAAAAGGTTAGATTCAAAGGACACAAAATCAGGGGGATGTCGATTTGAAGGCATTTTGGATTCTTCTATGTATCTTAGTTTAGCGATCTGCCGCAGAGAGATGCTAGCGACCGTACCTATATGACCAACAAAAATGGATTATGGATTCTTTTTTCTTTTTTTTTGAGGTGAAATGCATTTACGCATAACGTGCTAGACTCCCTCAGAGCGGAATACCAGCTGAAACACGCCCCTCTTCTCCCAGAATATCAGTATAACACATAGCTTCGGACTGGGTCTGTCTCAAGTAGATGGCTATTGTTTCCACACTTGGTTACGATATTAAGGTAAAAACATGTTGAATTAGTTCTTCTCACCACGCACCTCCCCGTGTGGCGATGAAGAAACAACCCAATAATGGTTGACCTTTCTGAGAAAACATATTCCGCTCACTTCGCCATGCGTTAAGGATCTAGCCAGTTTGATTTTACGAGATGTCTGAAAGTATCGCTGTGATTGGTTATTTGAAGGTTATCTACATCTTTTGTCACACGTCCATGCAGCTAGTATTTGCACAATTTTGTTTTAGGGTTAGTAACTAATATTTCAATATGGATGGACAAGGATTAGCTAATTTGTACAGTTCCACCAACATGGAACTAAAGGCGCTTTGCACGCCGCAACAGCTAGGTATAGTTCAGGAATCACCATTTGGTTGCATTACCTACTTGCAGTGGCGGCTCGTGAGTTATGAAAGAGAGTGGGCACAATATAAGAACTTGCCTATTTTTTGTATATAAAATCCATTCTCCTATTTTTCATGCTGGAAAAGACGTCTATGACTTTGTTGTAAAAATGCGTTCAGTCGATCTTTTGACATTGTGCTTCTCAGAAAAGTTTTAATGCGTTTGAGGGTGGAAAAACATCGTTCACATTCTGCTGTCGACATAGGCGTTGTACAAATAATATCCAACAGTTTATATGTTTCCGTTAAAACTTTTTTTAAGTTGTTGTGTGTTATGAACACTAAAAGTGGCAGAACACCACCTACACCTACGTCACACATGCCCTCGCGCTCATAAATTACTGAAAGTTCACTTTTCAATTTTACGCTATCCAACATAGGATAAGATTTCACATTTTTTTATACACATAATTAACCGACGCAAAATATGACGATTTTTTCCACATCTTCGTTGTACTTAATCCACGCATGCATTCATGTGAGAAACGGAATTTTCATGTTTCTTTGCCCTCTCTGCGATATGCTTTAAATCATTTAACCCTTGTTTATCCCACGCACTAACCTCTTTCTTAAAAATTAAGCATATAAAACAAAATAGTTTATTTGTTAGTGAACATCCGCACATCCACTCATATTTTTTATTAAATACTCTATTGTAAGTTCGAGTTTTACTTGAGGAAGTGCAGTTTATTTGAAGATCAGGAATAGGCCTGCCTTTCTCTTTAATTAAAAGTTTTTCCCCAAATGAGAGCGGGTTTTTTTTTTAAGATTTTGCACTCAATTAACTTCCATCATTAATAATAAGCATATAGCGAAGATAAACGGAACCGTCCGATTCATACTCCAAATAGGTACATCGGAAAGAAGGCCCCGGAACATAGTTCGCTTCGCATAGCGTTCGCATATACGCTAGCGTCTGCTGTGCGGAAGGAAACTTTGATACTATTGTTATAAAAATACGTAAAAATAATAAAATAAAATAATGCACTGAATTACATGCGAATGTTTTTCTGTGTTTATCGTGGTGGTTAGGTGGGCACGTGCCTTTGTGCCCTTTAGTACCAGCCGCCACTGCCTACCTCTGAATAAGTCGCTATCACTGATATCCTTCAACATTTTTAATAGAGGTAAAATATTATTACTAACCAAGATTATTTTATAACCAAGCAATACAAATAGTTAGTAGTAAAAATGAATGACAAGAGGGGCAGCTTCAAGCTGCGAGGTGAACTACTCCATCGTGTTAATACCCTTAGTCGTCCTTAAGTAAAATTGGCAGTAGTTCTTGAAGCATTTCTCTAAAAATGAAATTTAAAATACGACATCAATAAACCCGCGCTATTGAAAATATAAAATAAAAAAAAAAGTTCATCGTGAAGGGGTGCCTCTGGTGGCCGTAACATTCAAGATTGAATTCCCAGAGGTAACTCAATTGACAGCGTTATAGGAGCAGTTATACATAATAGAGCAATAGAGCAGCATTCACCAAGTGTGCCCATTTATTGCGAGGAATATTTTGGGTACTAGGTGTAGGGGTATATCCTTGACATTTTTCACGGCTCGCGGTTGCCTAATCTTTAATTAACTATCTCTGTATTAGTATTGCTGAATATAGATAGCTACTATACCGATCGCATATGTGCTTCTTAATTCATCAATTATACCGTTCATAACAAAGACATACACAATGTAGGTATGTCGATACTAATAGAAGTCAATTTTATGTGTTAATTATATTTATACGAGGCGAGGAGGAATTTATCCGGCGAATGAGGAGTTCGTGATATCATATTCTTCACCCTTATAAGTACCTTTTTGCGCTTCCGTGCAGAAGCACTCATTTTGCAGTACTTCAAAGCAAAGGCAAAGGCAGGCAAAAATGTCACTAAAGGTTGGTCACATTAGATTCTACATGACAGACGTGTAATAAATTGTCATTAAGCTACTGTTCAATCATGCTAAGATGAACTGGTGTCTTCATTGCACTTGTTATTGATAAATAGATATTAAACTAGAAAGAAAATTAAAGAAAAAGATTTATTCTCGGAAACGTCTAAAATACTAATACTACTAAAATACAGATATGTAACACGTGTGCCAACTTTTACTGTGAAAATTTCTTTTCTATTTTCACTTCAAAATTAAGATTTGTCGGCCAAAAAGCATTGTGTATCACACGGCCAGAAACTCTTTTGCGAGTATTCGGACTTGTACAAACCGTACTCATACTCGCAAACCTGTAGTTTCTGGTCTAGTGATAGAAATAATTATTTTACTCCGCCTATCTTTGGCAGGTAAAAAAAGTATGATGAACACCATCTATCTCTCTGGGGCAGTAAAAGTATATTTCCGACTTTATCTTACTTATTCAATGTAGATAAGATCCGAAATATCTACATATGTCCAGTCAAAAATTGCGTGAGAAAGAAGTCCACTTCACCATTGTTTCTTAAAAACCAAAGACGTATATGTGGGATTAAAAATAGCTGCCAGGGCGCCATCAGTATGACATCTCCTTCGATGGGTGACTTTTAAGTCTTCAAAATTACGCTTTTTGTCGAAAACTCTTTTCATTTCACCCGCAAGTAAAGCATAGGTATGATTGCCACAACCACTAGAATCCCAGATTCTGAAACGATACGGTAGGCTGAGATCGTCCGTAGCGCAGCCTTTCGTTGAGCTTGAGCTAATTTCTTCAAAACTCTTTATCCAGCGGGTCCGCCACACTTCTGACCCCTATGGCCATGAACTTACTAAGGCATACGGTCATTTTTGCCGCTTTTGTTGCAGTATGTCTCCCGCGTTGTCAGTCAGTTCACACTTAAAGTGATTAGCTCCACAAGCGTGGACTCTAAGCTGATTTGGGACTGTGTAAGCGCCCTAAATGAGGTGGGCACCTAAAGGAAACTAACCTTGCCTGGGTCGCTAACCACTCGGGCGTGAGAGGCAATGAGGCGGCGGACGAACTGGCCAGGCGAGCTTCGTCAAGGCCATTCGTTGGAGCCGATCCCTCTTTCGGCATTACCAATTCGCAAATTAAAAAATCCATCAATGAATAAAGACATAATCAGTCCAGAGAGTGGTGGCAAAATCACCGGACAAAGACAGGCAAAAGCGTTCTTAAAGAGCAGACACCTGAATTACGAGAAATCTACTGAATAGAGACAGGAAGACTGCCATAACATAGCCTGGCAGATGATGCAACCTGCAGATACTGCCAAGAGGAGGAAGAAACACCAGTTCATGAGCTGTACCAATGTGAAGGCCTGGCGAGGACAAGGTTTCTAGTAACGGGGGAGGAGAACCCCACAGGTAGTAGCTACATAAAGAAGCCGCTCTCAAAGATGATAGGCCTAATTAAGAGGGCAACATTAGAGAGCGTCCGCTACGAAAAAGAAGATCACAATACATCTGAAAAAGTCGCTTTGAAACACGTCCATAAGCCACCCCAATCGTAATCTAATCTAATCTAACCTAACATTTCTAATGTCATTGAGTATATATTAATAATCCATTTTTTCTTTCTTTCTACATTTAATAATAACCTACTTTGACATATATTAGAGTAAAGTTAGAAAATTAAACTATACTTTGGTGGTATGAACTTTTGGCTTTTCTGTGAATGCATTTACCCTACACGATACTTCTCGTTGATGTGTTATTATTTTCAATTTTCATGTTTAGCATGTATTTATAAGAATATGTGGGACAAGCGTGTAGATCGTGATATACCACTGTTCTTTTTGTAGATTTAATATTTGATAAAACAAGACGATTTCGGTTAATGCGTTTGTTCACTTGCAACGTAATCGTGTATTATATTCCCATTTATTTATTGTGTATTGTACCTTCTAAAGTAATATAAAAAAAATATACTTAGCAGCTAGAAAGCACTTGTAAAATTGTTACTCCCATACATTATTTATTATTTATACTTTCGCGTACATTATTTGGTCAAAAACATAGACAATTTGTGATTTCATAAATTATTCAGATTTTTTCGATAAATATATGTATGTATAATGCATCTACCCTTTTCATGGAAACATTTCACTTTAACTCGTAAATACTTTTACGATTTAAATACACCCCCGCAAAAATACCATATAATTATTGTATATATTAAACAGTTATAGTATATATCCATACTATATATACAAAGATATATGTTACATATGTATGCAAAAAAATATGCAGCTAATAACTGCATTTCTAATTATACTTGCTAACTTTAAAAAGAGTAAATGTTAATCCGTTTCATACCCTATAAGCGTGGAGAATGGCCAACGCATTACCATTTTCTTCAATGTCAAGTCTGCGGCTACGTGAGAACTAGAATGAGGTTACGATTGGTAACAATAAAATTAGAAAGACACACGTATAAAATAATTTATTAAATAATAAAATAAAAACATGACTACCTATCTAAAACGATGTTATATATTATGAGACGTAATTGCGAAATGTTTTACTTAAAGGTTAACGGTTCATTAAATAATCTATGGAGAGTGAACTTACTGCACCTCGTAATTACCTCTTCGCGATTTTAGTAGGTGAAATGGCGAATAACTCTAACTCAACATATAGCTTTTCGTCCCGTAATATATTTCATCAGTCTAAAGTTGGTCTCGTTGTTATTTTTTAATTCATACTTGGGATTGAAATATTTGTGGATACATTATTTAGACGTACAGAAAGCCTTGTCATCGAAAGCGAAACTATCCGGCCAGATCATGGTGCTATTGTTTTGGTCGATAATTTTCGTATTGTTAAACGGCTCGTATATATTCCATTTACCAACTCCGTACATGTTTAGTAGGCCGTAATACAAATTTCCTTCATGATCCATTGCTAATCCATCTGATGTCCTTGTTTTCTCCTACAGTCTTAAGGAATCTTCTCCACGCCCCAGTTTTGCAAAATTGCTCATTCTTCAGTATCCTATTGCTTATCGCGTACAAATGGTAACCGCTTAGAGCACAGTAATATACCAGTCTATCATCGCTCCTACGACTTGGAATAGGCGATAAAGCAATTCCATCAACAGGCACAAGTTTGTCGTTAACTAAACCGTCAACTGAAAAATTTGCGGCTTCCACTTCAGCGAACATGGTCCTGTCTCTAATCTTCCACGCCCTGTTACCAGCTCTAGAATATACGATTATTCCGGGATCGTGTGCACTATTTTCCGTTATGTACGCAAAACCTCCATCGCTTTCGTCAATCACCAAATCATTGAGGAAACCGCCATCGATCGAACATATCTCATTCGCAAATTCATACATGTGAACTACCTTGCCTCTATTCTTTAAATCCAACAAAACCAATTTAGGCGGACATTGAGTGAAATTGTTAAACCTGTTACCGTCTAATACCCACATGATACCTCTGCTGTCGATTTCCATACTCTGAACGTTTTGAACGTTGCACAATTACTTCCGGTATGCATTCTCCAATTGGAAATGGTCTTAACAAACATTTCCTTGTATTTCGAATTCCTAGGTATCACTGCTAAAGTGATTGGAGCTCCGGTCCTTATTTTAGGCAGGGCAAGGTATAGATAATCCTTATAAATTTTGATACCTGCCATTACGTTGTTTTCCGGTATATATTTTCCGGCGTCGTAGCATTCTTGTTAATCCTCGGGGTCGGCCACGTATAGTTGATATAATTCATTGGTACTCCACATCGAATTGTCGTATTTCTGTTTAATTTTGACGGTGCTTCTGTCTTCAGTATTACAAGATTTAAGAGGAAAAGACCGAATATGTTGGCAGATAATTGGTTGGGTTTCCATTAGACACCGATTTTTTTTGTCACGACAGGGTAGGGTATGGTTCGAACACAACTAGTTACTCACGTGTGGTTTTATATTTCTAAATAAAATACGCCGGTTCTCTGAAGTGTTATTGAGTTTTATAAGAAATAGTGGGGATAATATCGGACAGATTGTTAACCGTTTATTCTTAATACGCGAATGCCTTCATAGCATACGCATCAATGTTATTGTCATTAATTTCCGGTTTTTAGTAAACATTTACATACATGTTCATTACTATCTCGTAATAACTGGTACTTCTGGGATTTTATATTCGCATATTACCAGAGCTTTTGCTAATTACTGAAGTCAAGTTCAACACTCACTAGCTGACGCTCATTTTATATAATGCATGCATACATAAATGTATGATATTGCGTAACTGATGTAAAACAGTTATTATAAAACTTTCGCTTTAAACACGAGTGACGTTTTTTCTTACTTTAAATATACGATGCAGATTTAAATAAGTAGCAAATACTCAATTAGTTCTTTTGGATCAAATTTATAATTTTCCATATTATCTGATGCATCTGTTTTAATACATCAAGAAATATTTTGTGACCTTAAAGGAGAATATTAGGATTTTGTGTTTTCACAAACTTATACCAAACTTTCTAAACGATCAATCAATGATGTAGTTTGGGGAAACCTGGATATCATAGTCATATAGACGCTTAAGTTCACTTGAGATTTTGTGTAGATTCTTTCGCCTCTTTCGTAACTGCACCAGGAAATGACATTAATTCACTCTATATATATATGTATAAAATAAGATGTCATCTACGTTAACTACATTTTCAATAAAATTATGATAATTTAAAACAACTTTCGATTTCATAATTAGAATTAAGTTACAACTAACTAATTATGAACTAAGGAAACGATAGATGCTACATTAACAGCACCTGTTTTGTTAATCAAAATATAATTAATTTAACAAGAAAAACCTGGTAAACAAATCATATTTTGTTACTTTTACTTTATTAATTAAACAAACCCAATGTGTTTATTTGAGCAATAAGTGTAGTTAAATTAACAAATTGAGTGTTATTGAACAAATAAGGGTTAGGGTGGCCAAAATTGCAATTTCAGGTAATTATGATTCTATTCAATAATATAAGTAGTTAACGACGTATTGTTATATTATGCTCCAGTGATACAAAACGTAGCCCAGATTATCAATATTTTATTCACAATTCTTTTACATGCCACTTAAGTTGGCAAATCTACATAATAATTATGAAAACAAAAGAATCAACAAAATATGGGGTGTGTTCACTTACTATGTATGTATGTATATAAGTGAAAGGGTGATGTTATACTGCGACCTAAAAGATCTGTTTTGTGCTCTATTCTTGCTGCTTTACACCTGGCCTTCCAACCCTATTCCTTTCAGAAAGTGTAGGATATCAGAAGACCCCAGTCTAGGCAAGTCTCCCTCTTCGATTTCACATGTTCCCAGGTGCAACGCCCTCGAGTTGCACAGTACTACGCAGTTTGAGAGGAAATGGATGGGTGTTTCATCCTGTTCCCCACAAAATCTACATTTAGATTCCTTTTCCAATTCAAGCTTACTCAGATGTCCTTTCAGTCTACAATGGCCTGAAAGTATTCCTGTTAATATGCGAACTTTGTGCTTACACAGGTTGATGCATTCTGTAAACTTCTTTTGGTTATAAGTTCCAGAGGAAAGTGGATGGGTGTTTCATCCTGTTCCCCACAAAATCTACATTCAGATTCCTTTTCCAATCCAAGCTTACTCAGATGTCCTTTCAGTCTACAATGGCCTGAAAGTATTCCTGTTAATATGCGAACATTGTGCTCACAGCAGTTCTGTAAATTTCTGTAAACTTCTTTTTGGTTATATAGTTCCAGAATCCAGTTTCCCAGTAACTGGATTTTCTCTGCCCTCCATTTCTATTTCAGTTTTTCCAGGTATTGTACTGCTACTTAACCCGCAAAAGGGTTCAGGCCCTACAAAAAGTATTCCAGCCGCCTTTTTTGCGAGATTATCCGTTATTTCGTTTCCTTCCAGTCCTGTGTGACCCGGAACCCACAGGAGGGTTACTTTATTCCTTTTGCCTAGCTCATTTAATTTTCCTAGTCATTCCCAGACCATCTTTTGGAACTGATTTCATATGAGCTCAGCGCCTTGAGGCGCTTGACTATCAGACGTTATGATAATCTTCCTGCCTTTCGATAATTTCTTTCAATATTGAACTGAACACATCTTTCAATAAGCGTGTATTCCGCCTTGAAATATACTTGGATATTGTCCAAGCTTTTCGAAATATGTGGTTCAAGGCCCATATATTCCTATTGCAGTTCCCTCTGCCGTTTTGGAGCCATCAGTATACCATTTGATGGCATTTCTATTCAAGTTCCAAGATGAATGTTTAATGATCCCATTCGCTCCTGTACTGAGCTTTATGATGAATTCCTTCAAAAGCTGAGTTCACTTACTATACACGAACATGAAATTGTCAATTATTTCTAACATAAACACGTCAAAAAGGCCACTTATAATTTCAGTTTCTAAAATCTTGGCGGTATGGAAGCTCAATAGTAGTATTACAGAAATTGTTGTATTTGTAGAAAATTACCAGGTAAACATCATTTATATAGGAACCGTGATAATTAAACTTTCGACTTTCTTTCACCACGGCAGTCTGATTCTTATGATCAAACAATTAATGTTTTAGTTTATTTAACATTCCGTTTTCGAGATATTTTTTACGCTTCCTTTTATTAATATATGAGGTGGTAAAAATATAATAGCACGTTACCTCGACCATATGGTTTGCAAAATAATTTGTTATACCTATTACCTATTATTGATTGAAAATTAAGATTACTGTTTTAGATTATCTTGTTACATCCCCTCCAAAAGCCCCATACATAAGGTCTTCCACTCCTATAAGTTCATTATATACACCAGTTGCTTCCACATAAAGTAAATAAATCAATCCATACTTAAAAGTAAAATTATGAACCTTGATTGAGGATTAGTGAGGGCGGTTAAACCTTGATCCTTAAAAAAAACTAAAACAACAAAAGTATGAAAAAAAAAAAATGAAAAAAAGAAAAAGGATTCTGAATGAGAAAGAAACAACAAAATAACGAAAACAGACAATTGCTTAAAGCTTAATTAAGGGAGAGAAGAAAAGAGAAACTGTAAGATGGATTTTAAAAGAACATTTTATAACAGCTGTTTCAGTGAAGTAGCTTCAAGAGCTTTCTTTCGTAATTTTTCTTCAGCTGTTTTTGATTCTTCCAGAACCAGTGCAACACTAACGTTCTAGATTTTAATCCACGTTGTATTTCAACACCAATCTTTCAAGTGCCTCTGTACAGCAGTTCTTCGCTACACTTTTTTTACTTTTGTGCCTGCAATATGTTTTTGACTTGAATTACAAAGCTTTCTGTCATCAAATCACTGTCTATATATCCCTAACCATGCGTTCCTGCCATCCAAGGGGATTGTTTAGATTGTCTTCATAGCCGTATAGACTAGACAGATGCAATATTTTGACTCTGTTGTAAGAAAATTGTTGCTTCTGAAAAGAATATATATATTCACCTTGAAAAACTACTCTAAACATTATCCTGAAACTAGATGTTGGATATTAAAAAAATAGAGAAAATAAAACTAAAAGTGTTTTAACCAATTCCGGTCTTCCCATATTATGAGAGCCTACATTCTAAATAACGGTATTTTTATTTGGTGTAGGGGTAAGATAATTTTGTATAATATGGAAGTATTCCCACATGTATAACACTGCAGGAAAGATACTGCGTATATTGATTTCTTAAGGCAAAGAACCGTCGGTTGCAATTATAAATTATGGTGATTGTTATTCTCTTTATATGTATCTATAACACCATAAAATATATTAGCACAGTTATTTGTGAAGGTTAAATCATTCTAAAGGCATTATTCTAAACAGAAGGTAGGTTAGATAAAAAAGTCCGCCTATAACCTTACTGCTCTTGTTTTTAAACGGATCATTTGTAATTTAAATCACTTTCTTGGACGTATGTTGGCAACTACTTATTCCAGAAAGAATTCCAAGAACTTCTAAGTACTCTTGGAGGTAAATATTAGTTTTAAAATATTTGCCACTTTGACTTCAAATTTAGTTTCTCTTTTTTTTTTTTGTTTTCGCGTTTAAGGGATCATATTCAGTTTTTCTTTTCCTGGAGAATAATTGAAGTCGTATAGTGGAATATTATTAGTTGATTACTTTTTTTTATGCATTAGCCGGAACCTGTTTCACTCTCAGAACGCTTCAATAATTTGTATGTCTTTTAGCAAATGTTACGACGTAGTTGCGGCATTAATAATAGAATAGACACTTTGTGATATGTAATTTTTTAAGAAATAAACACGATAGTTTAGAAAACGTGAACATTATAAAACGTCAATTTCACGTCGCTTTCAAAATTCACATCGAACGAATACGAGGAAGAAATTAATATAGTTTCCATCTATAGAATTATTGTTACAGGAACTAATTTTTCTGGTATCAAATTTATGGTAAGATTCTGTGGTTGTCTATCTATACGGCTTGGTACAGGTTATCTGTAAGTCTGTAAGCATTCATAATATATATGCTTACAGTTTTATAGATAATTTTACAGACACTACAGATATGCATGTGCAACTTCACCATTATATTCCTTTATATCTATTCGTCCTATTAGAAATCCATATAAATATTGATGTGTTAGTACTCACGCAATTTCATACTTATTTAGTAAGCACAAATTGCGAGTTGTGAAGAATTGCTATTGTATTCTTAGGTTCGGTCAATTGCAGTCAAAAGTATTTAGAAATAAATCGCTAATTAAAACCGAATTTGTTAGAGCAAAAATGTAATAAATTTGTAATTAGAAATTTAGTATATGATGAATAAATTCCTTCTTTTTGATGAAATCCGCTGTTGAAATCAAAATACTGTATGTATTCTTCAAACCGTTAATGTTAGAATTTCGTGTTTGTTCGCAACTATATCGACGGATCAACACTGTGTTTACAATGAAATAATAACCATGCTTCCGCGAACAACAATGCGGCATTAGTATAATTTTGCGCAATTCATTCGGAAGGTTTACTATCCTGATATTATATGTAGTGCAGATACGTTTAATGCATATATTAATAAATATCAGTGACTTTCCTTGTTTTTAATTTACATATTTAACTTTTATGCGTTACGTGTATTGTTCACACCTTGCTTTAAAACAATTTTATTACTGAGAGAGGCACCATAATTGAATGTCTTTATTAATGAGAAATTCCCTTCTGTGAAGGTACTTGGCACTGCTATTAACGTCCCAAAAATAATGTCAGCTTGTTAGAACGATTTCGTAAACTGCTTGAAAGTGTCTTGACTGTGTGTTTGCATGTTACAGATAGAATTAATTGCATTAATTACACATATATTAGGCATATTTGGGTCAGCTTTTTCTTTCCTTCGAATTTGATGATTACTTAAAAACATGAGAATGGGTTTATGGTTCCACAATGATATACAGGGTATAAATAATCATCACAAATATTGATTATGACAAGTGTACGTTATCTCTAGTTATAGAGAATAATGAGAAAGAAATCGACGCATTATCATCTCTTTCCTTCACTTTTTTCAGAAAAAAATATCTATTACTACAGTCACTAGAAATTGTGTCGAACATAGGGTTCATTGTGAAGGATGTTTAAGCACCAGTTGAAATATGCAGCATGAGAATTATAAGTTGAGTTAAGAAAATATTTTTATTTCTTATATTTTATCTAGATAGCAAATATTTAAATAAAAGTTTTTTATTTGGTTGTATACAGATTGTATATTTAATTTTAAACGTATAAATACGTAGTACTTCCTAATTAATTGTTATTTACTACAATCTTTCTGCAAGTTAAGTTCTGCAGAAAGATTGTAGTGAGTAATAAACTAATTAGGAAGTACCACATACTTTATACGTCTGATTATATAACCTAATTATCGACCTTCAAATATATATTTTAATTTTATTTTCAAACATAATTCTTCTATATAGTATATTGATTAATATATTTTACACATTTACATGTTTAGAAAAATTCTTTTTTTTTAAAACAACTAAAAAATGCTAAAGATCGACCTCCAATTAACAAATGGTTTTAAAATTTCTAATTTTAATATTTGAGTTTTGATATGGATACTAACGAATACCTTTTAGTCGTTGTTATTATTATTAATTAAAAAAATAAAAGATTTTTCGAGAACAATGCTGATATTTAAAATATTAATCAATTATGTATAATAAATATTTGAAAATACATGTAAGTAAAATAAATGCCAGAAAATCATATTAAACCATGTTATAAAACAATATGTATAAAGTATTTAAAACATTGGTTTTACACATAAAAAAAAGTTAGAGAAAGAAATATAGAGTGAAGTTACATGCATTTTTTTTTTTAGATGGCGAAATCAATAGTCGCTTAGGTCAAAGTATTAAGAAAACATGAATTATCTGAAAAGTATTGCAGTTCAATTTTCATTACATATCGAGTTAAAGGATCCTGTCTGTTTTAGTTTTTACATATAGAATTTAAAAATAAAACTGCTGTATTATAAATAAACAAGAGAAAGAGGTTTATTTATTATGTTATTTGTTTATGTATGTTATAACATGGTTAATTTCACATATATACTATTTCTCCTAGAAAATCTAGATCTGCTTGTTTACCTTTCTTGTCTTCTTAAGACACTGTGCGATTATAATAAAAAAATTAATATAGACATTTGACATAAAAAATATAAGTACACAACTTTCTGAATTGGGATTCCATAGGATGTTAAATTCCTGGTTGGCAGCTGCAAATTAAAGCAAAACATCCAAATGCTTAGATTCTGAGCTTTCACAATTTTATTTATTGCTTCATCAGAGAATTACTGAAAAGTAACAAAGAGTCAATGTGCAAATACAGTATAAAGGGCACGACACTCACATTTATTGAGTGAAATTGGTATTGAAGAACACTATGGCGCTGGATTTTCCAAAAATATTCTTTTTTTTAGTGTGTCTTTTTTTTATTGGCTGCTTTTATGTTTTTTTTTTTTTATTTTTTCCAGATTGTTTCGAGCTTTCTTTATGTGATGTCGAAGTTATTATTTAGTTTTCCCTGGTTTTGTCCTCCGAGCACTCACATTTATTTTTAAACTGAATATTTGTTCAATAGCTTCTAGACTGGAATAGGAACTAATGAAACACTTGAATTTTTTTTGTTTTTTTTTGTTCGTCTGTGATGCTGATTATTGATTGTACTGGGAGCTATTGGGCCAGTACTATCAATTTCTTAATGGTATTCACTGAATGTGAAATCCTTTTCTGTTAAAATATTCTTCATAATAGGATACATTCCTGTGATTGCGAATCCTTTGACAGCTCGTTGTGTCGATTGGATCTTTAAATACGTATGTTCACAAAGGCCGTAAATGTCAAAATAAGCAACAGGACTTTGATTATTCGTTAGAAAAATCTACATTCTTTGCTATAAGATATTTCTAAAGCTTCCATGGCTGTTATGTCAAGAGGTTAATTATAATAATGCTTCCAGGCGGAATACGTTTTGTTTAGTCGTTCGATACAGTTCTTGCGGTGGAAATACAATCATTGGTGAAGTAAATATTCCATATGTGCTCATTCATAATATTATGAATAAATGTTGTAAATGTTTGGAGATATTTTAGCACAAAAGTAGTTGGTATAAAGACTATAAATATACGTCAGATATGATGCAGATATGACGAAGGTCGCTTGCCAGCTTGACCTATACTTTATGACATGTTGAAATGATGGGCTTTACATTCCCAAGAGCCTGTCACACAGTCACATCTCCTTTAGTGTGACAACACAAAAATATCTATTTTTTTTTGTGAACTAGAAGAGAACAATATTAAATTGAATTTATATTATAGTAGAATAACTATAAGGTGATTTAAAGTTTTGTAAAACCCTAAATTGCATTCTTATTATTGATAATGCTTTTGACTTTTTTTGCACTTTCTTTATTACTAAATAGATAAAATAGGTATTAGACTAATTAATTAATCAGCAAGTTTAGTTTCTTCTTAAATTCTCGAATTAAATACTGTTATGCGTTAACTATATACGAAGTTAAAACCAAATTTCATTTATTTTTTTCCAGGGATTTTATTATCATTAAATTGATTAAAAATAATGTTAAAAAACCGAGATTTATGCTATACAATCAACTGAATATATTTATATTATTAAATAATATACGCCCGCTAGTTATACAAAATCCTTACACTTATGTAAAAGCAGTTGCAGTACACTACAGAATAAGTACAAGTGGTAAATACGTGAGCCTTTCCTAGATAGTTTATTAATGAGCTTTATTTCCCTTAAAATAATGTTCTTAACGCGTATTTATAAAGGTAATTATAATTTTGATAGAGTAGTGTGGTTTGATTTGATTTATTCAACTTGTACTTTGTTAAGAAAATGTAATTTTCACATGTAAGTTTAAAGGGCATCTTAAATGTCGGCACAGGAATTTGGACTTATGTGATACGTGATAGGGTAGTTAAGTATTGTTATAAGTACTGAATGGCCAAGTGAATACAAATAAATATTATGCTAAATAGATGCGCGTAATATTGAAGTATTAAGTGTAAATTTAACATTAAAGTGACAAAAATGTGCGCTCACAAGCTTTTTTTTTAAACTATTTATTTAAACGATAATTTACATAATTGGAATTGCGGAGTACCTTATTGTTTTTTTTTAATAAAATATTATGTATTTCGGGTTTAGTTTTCGAATACTTGACGTACCAATACTTTAATAATAAATATTGTTCATCTTTAATTTTAATCGTTATTTCATTTGATAAAATTTTGAATCTGTAAGTATGCTTATAGACTTGCAAATAATTTTACAGGCGCTGTAGATATGCATAGAATCCCACCGCAAGTATAGACACTAAGAAATACAAGAGAGCAAGTTTAGTCGAATAAAATAATATTTTACAGGCATTCGCGGGGGCGGGCTTGTTAGGATAGCAATGGGGATAGCCTGGTCCGGATTTTAAAACTGCTAGGAATGCATACAAAATTTTAATCGATAATACATGCTGCTTTCCTGTCTTTTTACTATAAAGATTTATTTTGTTAGTTTTCTCGTTTTAAGACGCTTAATTTGTAAATATTAGTTGACGATTTAAATATTATATTTATAACCAAATCATCATTCAAGAAACGGTAACGTTAAAATGTTTCTCAGTGTTACAAAAAAAAAGAAATAAAATGTATAAACTAAAATTAAAAACCAGTTTTTTTATATATTTATTGTGTTTTTTTTAGAAAGACGCCTAATTAATGCTTTATTAAATAATAAACATAAATTTTTATTCTTCATTTTCCTCTTTGTTTGCAGATGCCTTTCCTTCAGCTCTTAATGGTACGAAGAAATACAATACCTCTTCACTAGATGGCTTAAAGCGCTGGAGTCTCAAATTTAGCATGCGTATCTACTAATCTCTTATAGGCCAATGATCTTTTATAGCGCATTCACTCTAAGAATGCAGCAGTAGATTACATTGGCGAGAAATTCGTGGTTTGGAATTGGCTAAGAGACGAGGTAAATTCATACATACAAAAAAAATATTTAGCAAATGATATTTACGTTGGATAAAATGCACTAAGAGAAGTATCGAACTATGATTGATATAAATCTGTACTATCTTTGATTTTAGGAAAATATTTAGAGATTGGGTTGCCATTATAATAACCGAATTTCAAGTGGGGGTTATCAATTAAAAAACTTTAACTAACATTTTAACATATATAGTATATAATGAATTGTACAATATGTATTGTGTACATGATTTATTTCAGATCAAACGGTAACATCGTGTTTATCTAAATCTACTAAGTATCTAAGTATTTTATAATTTAAAGTATCATAGATCAACATCGACAGGTGATTCACTCTTATGTGTTTTAGTTATTATTGTTACTTAAGAAAGAAGAATGCAAGTTAATAAATTTATTGTTTAAGCCCAATTGGCAGCACATATCATAGATACAGCAGCGCATTAGTGGTGACCATAACCAAATGATTTTATATGAATGATCATTCATTCAGTATCGCAGTATATAGTCGGAGGACCTTTTCTGTAGGTTGTCAATTTTGCATCTTAATGAATTAATTTACCTAATCACTCAATGTATACCTCTATAACGGAACGATCATTTATATCAATAATCACCCATAATCCAAACTTCATAATCAAACTCTCCAACGATCGTCAATAATGCAATGATTTCTTTTCCGTCATTAGATTACGTCCACCACTAATGCGCGAATATTACTCACACTGACATTTGGAACCTAAATGATCTATAGTGAGCTTTTTAGTTTCTTCATTACATCATGCTTATATCCATTTTACATTTTCACGAAGTTTAATAAATTTTCTATTATACATGAAAAAAGAAATACATGTACTATAAAACGCTTCACATAACATAATTATGAATTAAATATTATAAATATAAAAAGTAAAAACAAATACTACATCTAAATTTATATACTGCTTATATCCACACATATACATATAATGAGTGTTATGCTTCTCGAAGCAGATTTGTATACATACGTATTGCTGTGGTTAGACAACCCATTTCCGCTGAGTGTATTTTAATTTGCATATTTTGGTTGTTTTGATTTCTCCGATCAGCTGATTTTCAATTTACCAAGAATTTTCAGAATTTTTTATATAATTTTAGTTTAAGAGTGTATTGTATGATTTTATTATGTAGTGTTAAGTTTTTTTTTAAAATTTAATAATTTAATCCATTCATTCAATTGTCTATTGTTCGCTTGTGCTGATTTTATGCGTATTCTATTTAATATTGTCGTTGTAATGTTATACGTCTGCGATTGTTAATTAGCGTCCTTGGGTTGAAAATTCTGTTCTTTTATTTTATTTTAAACCTTTTCAATTTTTCGGGTAATTAAGAAAGTCTGATTTCTTTCACTCACAATTTACTTTTCGTGGTTAGATTCAAATTTTAATTTGCAAAGGTAACTCTGAGATTTATAGTTCTTTTGCGTTCTTTGAAATTTTATCCGTTGAGCTAGCTATTTTTTTTTTTTTTCATTTTAAAATTCATTTTGTATTTTCGTTTAAATCAAACAGTACACAGCAGTATGTTGGATTGTAAGACAATTTCAAACTCAATTTGATGCAATAGTCACTATCTTCTCTTGATCTATATCTATATGCATGTGAAGAAATTACCTAAAATAGTGGAGTATGACTGTAAAAGAATGGCGAAAGAGACAAATACTTGGTAATGAGTTACGTAATCCTTAATTGTATAAATAACTGTGTGTGCCAGTAAAGAATCTTGCTATACTATATTTGATTTCCCCGTTTACTGTTTGTAGACCGCCAAAGAATCGATTAATTTCATTAGAGACAACATATAAGTAACCTTTAGAATCAAAACCGAAACTATCGGGCCACCGAAAAATTAATGTATTTTGGTCCAGTATAGTTGACGTAATAAAAGGTTGATATATACTCCATTTTCCGATAGCAGACAAATTAACTAATGTATAGTAAAATGTACCTTTATTGTCTATTATTAAACCGTCACTTTGACCTTGTTTAGCACCAATGTATCGAATGTGCTTCCTCCAACTGTCAGTTCGGACGAACCTTTCGCTTTTCAATATTCGATTGCTTATGGCGAATAAGTTTAGGCTGCTGATACAACTGTAGTAAACTAACCGTTCTTGATTTTTTTGTTTTGGTAATGGCGACATAGCGATCCCGTCTATGTTTATTAGTTTGGTGTTCCTCAGACCGTTAGCTACGAATAGAGATGCTTTCAATTCAGCAAACATTGACCGATCCCTTAGCTTCCAAGCACGGTTTTGGAACCGTGAATAGACAATGAGGCCGGGATCGTGATCACTATTTTCAGTTATATAAGCGTAACCACCATCGCTTTCGTCGATTACTAAATCATTTAGAAATCCACCAGTATTGGAAGATAAGTGCTCAGGAAATTCGTATGAATGCAAAATTACGCCGTAGTTTTTGATATCGAGAAGGTACAGTTTCGGAGGGCAGCTCGTGAAGTTAGATATCCTATTGCCGTCTAGAAGCCACATGACTCCATGTCTATCAATTTCCATACTATGAACGCTTTGAAGGCTATCGCAATTCTCTCCGCTGTTCATCCTCCAATTAGGAAACGGTTTTAATAAAGGGTTTGTTGTGAATTTTCCCGTGTTTTGAATAACAGCCAGTGTAGCAGGAGTACCTCCGTATAATCTTGGTAACGCCAAATATATTTCATTTTTATAAAATTTTGCCGTTGTAATAATGTTGTTTTCAGGTATATATGCACCTGAAATAATCGCATTTCTGTAGTCCTCTCGTGTTGTCCAGGTGAAATTTATATAATTCCACTGATATATCACTTCAAACTTTGACACTATTTGTTTATCTTGAATTGAATCACTACTTTGAGTGACACAGTAGGATAGTAAAATAAAACCTAAATAATCACAGATACTGGTAACCTCCATTATACTGTTTATCACGAATATCTTGGTTACTTAAGAGATCTGTTTCTTACGGGTCGTTTAACTTAAATGAAATCGCATTTGGTGTTGTAAAAGGTAGTAATACTATACTCCCTTCTTCGTCGTTACAAAATCTGATGCGAATATGGAATATCGCTTCCCCGGTTACAAGTGAGTGCAGTCACTTTAGCCGCCACATACATCATATGTAACGATAGCTCCTAAGTTCTAACAGCACTTTTAACATAATTGGGTTTCCATTATATTAATCAAAAAGCTTTATCGTTTTATTTTCAAGTAGATAATATTTATTTTGTCATATAGAAAATAAAAGTTGTTATTCCACAATTGCATCATTAGTTGTGTAATAACAAAAAAACTTTTTCTTTCACTTACAAAAAATGTTAATGCTGATCTACTTAAATATATCAAATACACATAATATTTTATATCGTTCTACTTCTGATATAGAAATTATAGGTTTATTAGAGAGAAAAGCGTAAATGGCAATATTGAAGCTGCTATTGTTAGTCATCCTTTAGACAAAGCAAAAGAAGATATTACAAATTCTCATGAAAAAATGTTTGCTTGTGCAAATTGTATAAAAACTTAGTTTCTTTATCAGAAAATTTTAAAAACGCAAAGCAAGTAATAACATGACGTTTTTCATGGCTATGGTGGCTTGCATTAAAAATTTGAAGATTAGTAAAAATGTTATTTATTTCAATGTCCAATTAAAGTTTAAATAAGCACAAATTTTATTTTAGAATTTCGAAACAGTTCTTGCAAGCTAAACACAGATTGCTTTGAAAATAATCTGAAGTGTTGTGGATTATCAGTGATTCGTCATGAAGTTTTCTGATGGTGATAAGTTGCTATAACTAAGGGTGTATGAGGTTTTAGTTTACAGTTTTATTCAAGTTTTAAACAACTGAACATATTAATAACAAACTACATATTTTTATTAGTGTTGTTGCAAGTTTTTGACAATGCATTTGGCAATATAATATATAAGTGATTAAAAGGTATATTCGTTACCCGGAATTTTATACGCGATTACTGTCAAAACATAACATATTTTGAGTGAAGAAGCATTTTTGGAACTAGTACTACTACCAAATGTTTATATTAAAGATAAGATTTTTCAAATTATCCATAAAGTAGGTATCAGGAAAATGGGCAAAAAGCAAATGATGCAAACGTTAAATCTCGCCTTATGAAGTGGGAGACACGAAGACTTGTAATTCTTCAAAAAGGTAGCGATCCATAATGATTATTCTTCTATAGATGTAGTGTGGAGCGTAAAGAAAATCGAATATAAACACTATATTAGAAATTATATTAGAAATGCCACGACTTTAACTTCAAAAGATAATCGCGACAAAAGTTTGTTAAAGTACCTTTTCATCGTATTTCAAAATGTTTAGGCGACATTTTTAAAGAACTAAATTTGAACATTTGCTTTTCCTGGCGAAAAATATTCAGAAATCTTCTAGATAACGCGAAAGATAAATTCATCTCAATGAAAGATCGGACATCTATAAAATCAGCTATAACGGGCGTGATAAAAGTTTATATTGAACAAACAAAGCGTTCGATAGACATTAGATTCAAAGAACACATTGCATGTTACTGATACGGTAGACTTAAATCGTCCAGCGCTGTGCTACGTATAAACGACACAGAAAACCTTGAATTAGTGAAAAATGTAAAATCACCCAAAGAATTAGACGCATACGAAACATATATATGAAAAGCATTCAATAACTTATTAAATAGGTAAGGGCACCTCTGTAGTACTGGAGGTTGATTTATTTGTGAGGGTAAAAGAAAAGATTCACGTTCGTCGCTAATTCTTGGTATTTCGAAGGATCAAGTAGGCGTAGAAAAAAGCACTTGTAAACATTTCCTTTTTAGAGGGAGATAACAGTACATGTTTAGGTAATAGGTCTGTCTTATTTTTACGGAATTCATTCGGTCTTCAGTTGAGAATGGGAACCCATGTGTTTCCGAAACTATTGTCCAGAATTAATCAAATGTAGTGCGGAGAGATCAGATATTTACCTGTCAATAAATATTCATAGGAATTCTTCATCATAAAATTAAATGGCAATTTAATAGCCTAATAAGGTAATAGATTTTACAATATTATTGGATAAATTTTGAGATTTTTTTAAAATATTTTTGCTTAAAAATTCTGGTGTATATAAGAAAAATTAAAAATAAGTCTCAGAAAATTGTTTAAACTATTTGCCGACTTAGAAAATAAAAATCAAATAATATTTTATAAATGAATGATATC
Organism: Protaetia brevitarsis; assembly: GCA_004143645.1. Classification (NCBI taxonomy): domain Eukaryota; kingdom Metazoa; phylum Arthropoda; class Insecta; order Coleoptera; family Scarabaeidae; genus Protaetia; species Protaetia brevitarsis. The sequence goes on along the minus strand of RXPK01000163.1, from coordinate 391,315 downwards.
TTTTTATCATAATTCATCATCATAATTTTTGTTTTGTGTTTGAGAAATTCAGAAATTTCATTTATAAGTCACTAAGGGCTACATCATACATCATATGCTATTTACCGATAACATCTAGAAAAAGTAGGGACAATTATTATTTTTAAATGAAAAACTAAAAATATGTTTTATTTGATAATATTTTATTGTAATAGCATTTAAAATTAATTGGATAATGATACTTATAATAGTTCTGCTATGAATTTTATTTCCATATTAATGACACCAGCGTGCCAGTTTAATCATAGGTAAAATTTATAATTAGAGTTTGTAACCAATTACTTTCATTTTCTATCTCATATATTGATCTTATTAAGGGGACGAGTTAACTCTCAATTACCCCGAGTCTCTGGTTGCTCACTGTGTCATGGGGTGCTGCTAATACGTAGATAGAAACCATATTAATAGGGTCATAAGGTAGTTTTTGTATTGCGCTGACTGTTATTGTTAATTATTTTTTTATTGATTTTATTGATTCTTGTAAGGGTCTAAACTATTTAGGTGGACATTTGTAAAAGTAAATCATTTACTAATACTTAACGCTGCGCTAATGCCAGAGGAAGGTTATAAAAGGAATATATCAGGAATAAATATATTTCTAATATACCGGGTGTCCCAAGGAGGATGGTATAAGAAGAAAAAAAGATTTGCCAAAGCAACAAAGTATATTTTGAATCAAAATAACAAATTAGCAAACAAAATGTATACAAAATTAAAATAAAAAATTGAAAAAAATAAAACATCACACATAGTGTATAAAATAAACTGTGAAAATTGTAATGGTGTATATATTGGTGAAACAATGCAATATTTCGAAAGTAGAATAAAAAGAGATAATTAAAAATTTCTAGCCTTAAAGAAACATGAAATAACTCAATGATTTTAACAATATAACAATTTTAAACAAAGAACAAAATTTAAAAACACGTAATACACTGGAAATGATTCAAATTTAAAAACATAAAAACGCAGTTAATGGTAAAACAGACATACAATACTTCATAGAACTATATAACTTATAAAGGTATAAGGTAGGATATAAGTTTTAGGGTTAACAAAACAATTCCACTGTTTTATTATTTTCTTGTCACAACATGTTTCGATGTGGGAGAAAAATTATTTATAATAAAACAGATTGGAATTTTGAATATTGTTTTTTACAATTCATTTACACTAAATACACCAATCTTTGTGACTTTATACATCAAAACAATTGTGATTTTATCATTTAGTAAACAAAACAAAACCTAATAATAATATTACCACTATACAATATATATTTTTACATATTTTACCTGAAAAAGCTTTTGTAGTAAAGGCAAAAACGGCGTTATACATTTGTATATTTTTCTGAAAAGGATCTAAAAACCAAGAAAAAGAAAGAATACTAAAATATATTTTGTTGGAGGTATTTATTTAAAGCAAACATTAATTTGCCCACCCTTAACATATTCGTTTATTTCGCTATACAATGATACTTTATCTGTAAAAATGAATTGACTCTTTATTCCTACAAAGCATTAAATCAGTCAAATAATTTTAACTGTTTTTGTTAAGAAAGTATACCATTTTCGACGAAGCAATTATTTCTTAATACCAAAAACAGTATTTTTTTTCTTTAGCTCTCAAAAAATATTTTAACTAATAAAATCTAAGTTTTGCTATTTATTAATTAATTAATTTCTTACTTTCTAAGCTATATAATCTAATATTATGTAATGTTGCTGTAATTACTTAAACTCTTTTTGTCTTTGTTATGACGTTATTTTGTACATTTCTTTTGTAGCGTAGTTGCAATAAAGATGGTGATAAAGGTGTAAACTTACACTGAAAAAAAAAGAATAGTGACGACAAGTGAATATTCAGTTTCCCCAGATAAAAATTATATTTATATATACTTACTTCTGAGCTAAAATATTTCGTTCATCTATACTAAATATTCAAGTAATATTGCTTTTAATAAGTCAGACATTTGCTACAATGAGACTGGTAAACTGCTTATTCTGAATGAGTTAGTTATTGTGAGTTAACGTTCTACTTGTCTCAATAAAATGAAATATTTAGTTTTAACTTAAATTATTATTTGCCTTTAGTGTACTTGTACCAGCAAAGTCGAATACTTATGACGAATAATACTTTTACTATCTATAGATATACAGTGAGTAGTCATAAGTAATCCTTATTAATTCTATTATAATTCTTTGTTGAAAGCTCCAAGGTTTACAGCAAACATAACACAGTAAAAGATAAAATTGACAATACTCGCAAAGGTGCAAAGTAGATACCTTACCAAACGTACATACACAAATGTGTGCAAGGCAAGGGCGCTCACGACGCAGAATCTAACGACTTTAACGGAGCAATGCATTAAATCCCCAAAGTTATGCAAATAAAAATATTTTTGATCGCAATAGCAACAATTTATTGCCAGAAACACTAGAACTAACTATAATTAAAAATTTACTTATTACCAGTAAAAATACATAGACAGTAAAATTTATTTGCATCACGAGAGTTGTAGCATAGTACTGAATGCAAGTATTTTAGGACAAGTGAACTATACTTCTCTTTAAAACGCTTAGAGCGAGAGTTCATAGATTTCTATTTGTTTATTCCAAATTAAATGGTATTTGCAACATTTTTTGTTTTTGTTTCCAGCAACTAAAATATACTTGTTTTAAATATATGAATATTAAATATACAAGTTATTTGGACGATTTTTCTCAATTTAACTAGAAACCAAAGAAGATTTATTGCCTGGGTAAATGAATATTTCATTGCTTTAACAATTTCTTTTTGTTGGTGTATATGGAGATTAGAATAAATAAAAAAAAATTATACGTGTATGCTACTGAAAGTGAAACACGTTTCCAATTATTTTTTTAATATGATGCTACAATGAAACCATCATCTAAACCCAGTAAGGAGTGTGTATGTATATAAACGCACTAGTGCGTTAACGCGTTTACTTTTACTGGAATACCTTAAGTTAAAAAGAGGTAATTAATGTGTAAATTACAAAATAATACCATAAGGAAAAATTCGGCGTAAGCACTTAAACGTTTTTTAAATTTGGGATCATCTGACCTAACTGTCCTTATCAAACTAGTTCTTTAACATATCAATACTAAATATTTCGGAAAAATTGCGTTTTTAGCTGAATTAATTTTGCTTCTGCACCCTCATCCAAATTCAACAAATTCGTTAACGAATGCAGCGCTGTCCTTTCCACCTTAATCAGACATAAACTTTTTTAATTTAAATGTCGCACTTCGTATTCTTGTTTTGTTTTCTTTATTGGATTGCTTATTGTATGTGCAACTTCTCCATATACTCCCTTTTTGTTGCTTTATGGCGTTGTCAATTTTTTTTTTTTAGAAAATCCGATCTTTACAGCAGTATAGATATTTTTGATATTTATAACGTCTATAATTTAAATATTTTAAGAAATGCGAAAGAACACTTTCTACATAATTTGTTTAGAAGTATAGTTTCATTAAATCTCAAACAACAAACTTAAAAAAAAGTATCAAAAGTATTCTTACTTTTGAAGGAGCGAATCTTCTAATAAAATTGAAATTAATTTCTATCTTGAAAACGCTTTATGGTCGGTATAATATAGCGAAGTGAATATAGGGAAGTTGCATAAAATTTATTAAGAAGCCTAGTAATACAAAAAAAAAATACAGCCTGTTTTATTTAAATTAAAATTGCTTTTACCTAAACCGGTAAAGACGGCAATAGAGCATTGATAAAAAATTATTTTAGAAATGTAGAGTATTTCGAATAATTTGGTATATTTATATTTAGATTTACATAAGACATGGGTAGAAAAGCCATTCGTTAGTTAGGCAATAATTACACAAATGAAATTATTTTGATACAATAATAAAAAACATATCAAGTAGTGCACATATATTAAAAAAATCATAAAGAATGAATGTAAGTAAAGAGATTACAGATGCTTCCAAAGTTAATGATTCGATACGTCTATTTGCAATAATTATTAGGAGAAAGCTTACGCATACTCAAATGTATGTAGTTTTTTCATAATATAATTGAAAATCATGTTTGCAACACATGAAATAAAATAAATTAAATTCTTATTTTTCAACGAAGCCATTTTCAACTTATACTTCTCCATATTTTCAATTTATTCATCATGCATTAAACTCTTTTACTGAAAAATATTTATAAAGTTAACTATACTGTGGTAATTGAGTTTTGTATAGTGCCATTCTAATAATTTAGGTATAATCTTATAAAAGCTCCCTCAGGGATTTCAAATTAAACGTTTGTTTACACTAAATAATTACCGATTTGGTTGTATTAGTTATATTCATTTAGCCATACTAAGTATTTTTTTGTAGGACTCACACTCCCTCAGAGATCTCAAACCTTAGCAAACCTGCATTGAAAATTCTCATTGAGGAAACACTTAAATGTTTATGTAACTTGATTTTGTTTCTGGAAAGAACAAAAAAATAATGGGGTAACAAACATTAAATAAGAGGTAATGACAATTAAAGTATTTAATGACGATACTGCTGTACAGATGCTGATATCTGCTGTACAGATTCATTAGCATCAACAAACATCTGACAAAGCATTTCTTTTATTCTTTCACTAAAAGGATCTGATTTGAAAGATTCCATTCCAAGTGAATGAAATATATCTATGCACACTCAGAAAACAGCAGATGTTAAATTAACAAATTTTTCTCAAAAAACATACTTTTGTTAACATTTTATGATTAGCTTAAATAGACATTTTAAGTTAAAACGAGCAAGTTGTCTATTATATATTTGTATAAATGCCAAAAGATGTTAAGCCAAATGTAAACTTGTTGTTCAATCAATATATAATATTACATTGTTACAGTAAACTACAGAGAGATGCAATGAAGTCGCTTTATAAAATATATAGTCCAGGTGTCAAGGTGTTATAACGTATTATAATATTTTTACTATTTGATATATTAATAGTATGTAATGTAAAAAATATCAGATGGGGTGTTAAACACACTGAAAATAGGATTTATACAACATCACTGTCTTTGCAACGTCATCAGTTGCCCCATCCATTGGTGGTTTATCGCAAGGATCAGCCCACAGGTGGAGGAGGACACGCCGTTTTGATGATTATGGAACCAAAAGGATGTTTACCTGGTAGGTGTTCTATTAATATTAATATATTGTCTGTCGTGCTATTTATGCTGGTTATGCATTATTGTAGCAGTGAAATAGAAGAGCCATCCTTACCACAATTTCTATAATGCATACATTTACTCTTTTCTAAAACTTAAATGAATTGCAATTTTGGCTAGTACCTAACCCTTATTTGTTTAATAGTACTCGCCTTGTCAATTGAACAGCGTTTATTGATCAAATAACCTTATCGGATTAATATTAACAAAATAATATGACTGCTTTCATTAAGTTTTTCGTGCTAAAGATCGATTGTAATTTTGGTTAACTAACAATATTTTGTTAACAAAATCTGTTTTATTAGTCTAATGCCTATCGTTTCTTCAATGTACATAAATAACAGAAGCATATTCTGCGATAGGGTGTATTAATAGTAAAATTCTTTTATAATTCTTTATATTTTGCAAATATAAATTTCCGTTTTCCATACCTACTGTTACTGAGGGTGCCCTACTGAAGATAACATGCTTTTCCATCGAAGCTTTCTGCGGGCCATAATTCAATTATCAGGCGTACATAATACATTGACCATCGATGCCAGACCATTATGGCAGATTCTTAAAGGTCTAATTTGGGTCTTCTACATTTCCTTGCCTAATATTCTCCGCTGTCCAGTTTTAACTTGGTTTTAGCTTATGCACATAGTATTAAAATTTATGAAGTTATTAATTCCACTAAGGATACTGATTTGTTGCGTCATAATTTGGATGATTTGATCAATTGGTGCACTACTAATTCGCTTACGATTAGTGTTAGTAAATGCCGTGTCGTTTCTCACGTTCGAAAACGTGGGTTCTTTAGCCCGTCTTATACGATTAACAACGTCACTTGTTATCTATTTCTCCATTTTTCCTCACAGTGATAACCTTTGTGCGCGTAGCTTAAGAAGTCATACTTTTGTCATGCAGTCGTCGTGTTGTTTAATAGATTGCTTTACACTAAAGGATCTGTATTTTCACTGTCAGTTCAGTATGCCTACACTATTTGGTTGCCTTCGTTATGAGACCGCAACCGATGAAAATTTGTGAAATTGCTATGTTCTACAATTGACGTCGTGTATCCTCCTGAAGGAATCTTCTGGAAGGATACAATATGCAAACTCTTGTGCTAATCGTTGCAAAGTCCCACGATTTGTGCACAAAGTGGTCAAAATATGTAAAGTTCATGGGCTCGTGTCATTATTTTCTGATACCTTTTATTTTCCATATTTGCCCTATCTGCAGTGACAACTAGTATTTACAAAAAGTTTCTCGTTAAGCTGATGCTCAGTAGGTATTCTTACTTCCCTATCTTTCATATGCTTCCATATCACTCCGTGCCTTAATTTTTAAGTCATTACTTTAATTTTTATTGATTATAATGTGCTTTTCTCATATTAGTTGTTTACACAATTTAGTCGTGTTGCTAACTTACGCCAATGTTTGTCCTGTGTAATGTCTATTGTTGGTTAAATATAAGTACGCTAATATTATTATTAAAATCCACAAAAACTATATGCAATTACACAAAATGATAAAGAAGCTGATGGATGGATGAAATGAGATTTGATTGTTCTTCTTTTGTGTAAAACATTAATTGCTTCAGAACTCGCCAGCTTATAAAACACCTACTACAAATATAAAAATTTAATACCCTTCGGCAGAAACAACGTATTTGCATAATTTCTGCTGATATTCACTCGGTGGATGTATAAGAATGGTAGCGTGACATTTGGAAATTGCTATAGGTAGACCAGTTTTACCTTTAGGGTAAGCAATTAGCCACCGAATAATTTGTCAGAAATTTCAAACCTTAAAGGAATTTTATACCGTCGGCATTTATGAATAAAACTGCGTGTATTGAATTAATTTTTTTGTTATGTATATATTTTGGACGTATTATTTCGCACAATATTTGTTATGCAGCATGTAAAGACTACTTGGAAATAACAAACACATCATATATTTATTAATATCACTGCACTAGGTAGGCAACTTATTATGATGTTGTGTACAGTATTATTTATACAAACAGGCGTGTTTGAAGTCTATAAATGGATAGTTAAGCAAATTATCAACAGATTGCATCCTAAGAGCCAAATAAAAGCAACGATATAAAAAAGGAACTATGAATAAAGATATATTTGGTATATACTTTATATATATTTCCAAACGAACTAATACCTAAAACATGATAGAAAATAATATCTTTATGTCTTTAATACCCATTCTTGATTATTAACTTACTCCCCTTTTTCATCTCAGCCTTTTATTTTTCTTTATACGGGTTCTATTATTTATTCGAAAACCTTGATACCGATGCAAGGTGAGTTGAATTGATTTAATTTGTTGCTTGTATATTTTTCTCTCCAGTTCTCTCTAATTTGTGTCATTTTCTTATTTTCTTTCTACTTCTCTCTATCTTTTTTATTAAATCATTCAGTATTTCTGGTCTTTTTTCGCAATTTGTTCTTCTGACATGCGACAAACATGTCCATACCATCTCAATTGACTCCTATTACTTTCCTTGATCGGTTTAATTTTCAGTTTTTGTATAATAGTTTCCTATCCCTTCTCATTTTCCCTTTTATTTTCCCAGAAATCGCATTTCCACTGCACCAACTCTAGTTTTTTGTTTATCTGTAGATGTCTAAGATACAGGTATTCTTTATACAGGTATTGCGATAGTATTGCCGCAATAAAAGTGCAATAATAAAATATAAGAGATTTGGCTCTGGATGTTGATATATGTAGGTATGCGGAGCATAATTATAGATATAAATGTGTTGTTTTATGTGTTTTTTGTGATAATTATCATTTCATTAATTAGTTCATTTCATATCTAGTTCATATCATTAATTATTTGTTATTATTGTTATCATTTGCATTATTATTATTATCATTATTAGGTGTCATTTTAATTGTTATTGTTTAGAATTATTGTTATGTATGATGCAACACCACTGGTACAATATATGATCTATCTATCTATCTATCTATCTATCATATGAAAATATAGCATTTCAGCTAATGTTGAAGTTTAAATGGTAAGTATTTAGTAGAAAAGTGTGAAGGTCGTGTAAATTAGTTTCTTTACCTTGTGAATTACATGGATGATTATTAGATTTTCGATAGATTAAGTTTGATTTTTTGAGGTTATTGGCAACTTTACTGAATTTGTATTTAGAATATTAAAAGATAATCAATAAAATAAATCAGTTGTGGTCTTTTCGAACTCTTTTCTTGATTTCTTCACCAGCCCCAACTTTTTTGCATCGATTTCTTGGAGGTTTTCCGAAAATCTTTTATTCCTAAATTATTTTTATTCAGTGCCAAAATACAAAAGTTGCTAGACTTTATTTTCAGACTCTCGTTGGTAGACTATAAGCAACGAACTATTTACAATACTGGAGCGCATATCCGTTTGCACGCAAAGATGGTGAAACAGTTGAGCTTCCGCCATCTTATAGACGAATAGACTAGACGATCTAAATTAACATTTATATAAAATCAATGCCTTTAAAATAATTAAATTTTTCTTGTAGATATATATATAAGATCGTCTATAAAATCTTGATGATTTTAACAGCCTTTATGTTCTTATTATAGTGGGCTTATTAACAATAAGAAATAATCGATAACTTGTGAATTGGAAGTATTGCTTGCAGAACATTATTAAACAGGCATGGAAAATATAACAATGCATTATGAGCTATTTCTTAATAAAAAAACAGCAACTAACAGATGCGGCAGGATACATTTCAAATTAGATGAGATTAGATTAGATTTAAATTCAGATTTTCAGTTTTTCAGATTCAAATAATCGCGGGCATGAATCAGTAGTGGGATAAAAACTGAAGATGGCACAGAACGCAGTTGCAAAAGTTTACAATATACTAGCAGGTCATCTACATAAATGAGTATACTTACTATCAGGGGCCGCTCTTCTTAAAGAGTCACAGGGCTATGACTCCACCTTTGCAAATTAGAAACTAATCATTGAAAAGCTTTTATTTTCTATAAAAATACCGATAAATACACGTACACACACACGTTTAAGTACAGAACGAACGTTACGATTCCCATGGTTTGATGTGATGAAACGCGTTTTGTGGTTATTTATGCAGGCAAGCGGCGAATTGGGGCCACATCAAGATTGGCACCGATTTCAGACGTTTGTAGGTCTCCGAGCGGAGCTAGCGGAAAAGGGAGTGGTCGCAGTATACGCAAACATTGCCAGCCGTATTTGGATCCGCTGCCCGCTGGTTGATTGAGTCATGCGTCTTCAGCATGCGTCAGTGCTCGGCACTGTGGGGGAAGGGTCTCCCACTATCACAGTAGGCAAGTATGTGAGTCAGACTCAGTTCTACTTTCAATAGTCGAAGATTGACTATTGAAAGTAGAAACACATGTAGAGGGCCGTCGCATACGGACTTAGATTTAGACACTTTCCCACAACAAAAATTGGGTTCAAGAATATTTAATATTTATTAATTTTAGCAATAAAGCGTAGTGTTACTCTAGAATGGTATCCCAAATTAATAACTATAGTTTTTCAAATCAAAATGAACTACCAATTATATCTTTCTTAGGGTAAAAATTATGAAAATGAAATAATAAATATAATAAGGGTGTTTTACGTAAAAAAGAAACAAGCCTTTTGCTTAGGTAAACAAACAAGGGAGACTTGTGTTTCCCATTCTTTGTAAGAAATACGTCCGCTTATGCTTAGAATATCCGACGATGTTCGCTTAAATAACTCATGTTCTCTGTGTTGTGTTATGTTTTCGTCGATATAAAATCACAAAAACGCCTGAATAATTTTGCGCTACTTAAGTGAGGTAATGTAGACAAGCAGCCTGAATACGTGCAGTTTAAAGACTAAATATTGGTATATGCAATTCTGAAGAAAAAACGTTAGTATTTATATTTTACAAGTGACCCATGTACATACGTGCAAATTAAAAACTAAGGAGGGGTAGTTGGCTCGTGATTGGCCCCATCATTCAATATTGTCACGAGCCGCCACTGCTTACTATTGTGTACCATCTTTAACAAGCTAAATGCGAATTGAAGTTCCACAAATCTTCGATTATTTATGCAACCGAAACTACAAGTACTGCGTACCGAGCAATGCATAATTCGTAATTGTTTGCAAATATTTTTTAATTACTATTTCAGTGTGCTGTAGCTTCGATCGCATTAATAATCGAAAATTTGTGGAGCTTAGATTCGTATTTATTATTTATTTGCTTAAGAGGGTACATACAATAGTGTAACTTTCGAATCTTGTACCAAGTTTATTCCTTCCTGAAATTACTTAAATAAAAAATTTCATGGAAAAGGTTCAGCCCAAAATTTTTCAAAAAAAAAATAGTGCCCTAAGTTTTGCGTTAAATACGCTTACGAAAAAGAAGCGTTAGCTATTAGTTGTGCCTACGAATCATCTATTTAGCTTGTGACTGTGGAATAATTTTTCGTATTTTTTGCAGCGTGAGAAGCATTAATCTTTTATTTAATTCTATTGAGGTTGGAGATTTGATAATGTGGGTATGTGGTACCTGTATATGCTAGTTTCAATTGATCTTTCTAGTTTAACTATATTTATTTGGAGTTTCAGGTTACCTTTCGTTTTGCAAGTTATTGTTAGTTAATTTTTTACAAGTTTACCTTTAATAACAGCTATTATCAACACATGGTATTTCAATTGTTACCGACCACAGCAAGCTTATTGCTCTTTATTGCCTGTCGTTTCTAAGCAAAAAAGTAGGTAGGTGTATTTACATGAACATATAATCTGTGGATAAACGTAAAACTTCTACCTGCACTAAAATATGAAGTGGGTGCTCTTCTTGTACCCATTATACTGACAGATATATTTGGCAGGTGTATCTTTCCATCATTGGAGGAGGAGCATCAAGTACATAGGACGTCTCATATTGCCACTGTTTACACAATTGACAGGTGCGGAGAGGTAAGGTAACATTACACTTGAGCAAATACAATATTCCTTTGTGGATTTAATCTTATGCTCATATAGGGAACCGGCCATATAATGTCGGTACACGTTGCGTGTATTTCAACAAAGCTCGCCAAACGGACGACGACGCTCAGATATTTACACAAAATCTTCTTTTTATCTCCTCTTTTCTTTATATACGCAATTTGACCCGCCCCTATTTATTCTGTCTGGTCTTTACTCGGTTGAACGCACCTCGTGCCAAAATATTATCCGTAATAAAAACTCCGAAAGCTCGTCGTCTATTATATTGAGTAAAAGCGCAAGCTATAAAGCGTAATCCTTTGAATTTCTGCATCCTTTTGTTGCGGTTAGCGCGGTTCATAGAACGTGAGATATTTCAATGGTTCACGGGCTGAAAACAATGTCGCCATATTACAAAGCATAGGTGATTTATTCATCGTGAAGATGAGGAGAATTGTAGACCTTGTAGACATTTTTGAAATTGTCACATCAAAATATTTCTTTTACCGATTCACTGGCAAGATATTATAACTGAATGCGTATAATGTAGATAATAATACAACCCTTTATTGCAGAACCCATTGAATAAAAAACTTGAATGAACTTAAATTACTCGATCAAAATTAAATTTATACATTTCATGCTAGATTCAGCGGCTGCTGATGCATACGTCACCGGGAGGGTTTTGATAACATGGAATTTCTTCGTATAACTTCGTATATAGTATCACTTACATTATAGGATATAGCACAAGAAGAACTTGGATCAATGTCACAGTCCTCCCTCAGTTTATTGGCACCATATTGGCTCTTCCTTTAGCCTCAGCTGAAAAAAAACATTAAAATTTGCATGGTTTTGGCCAGAAGTATAAGATATACATTGATACAAGTCCAATTTATCATTCCTATTTTAAAAATAAATATATCATTTTTCCATGTAAAATGCGTTCCAGAAAGAGAATGCAAATAAATGTAAAATGTTACAAAGAAGCAAGTATGTGAAGCAATAGCAATAGAAAATAAAATGTTAATAAGAAGAATAATAATAATAGGAAATAAACCAGGGCACATCAACAAGGCTTTAAAAAATAATAAGACACTAACTACCGACCACAATATTACTTCCGCAATTTAAAACGAACAGCTGAAACTGATACACTTTTTCAAGAGGTCTCAATTAGGTATGTACTCAATAGATTTTGTAGGAAAAAGATGACGTACACTGCGCAGTCCTAAATCAGAGAGGAGAGGGAAAAATCAAACCATGAAATCTTGTGGTACTCTTGTGTATGTATCTGCACCTAGTCCTCGCCTGTCACCATGGTCAACTATCCGAAATCCCTCAGTTTGTGAGATATATTATTAAATCTCCAAATACTAAAACACAGTGGGAGAAATGCTATAAACCAAGCCCCTCACACAATCTAATCCTAATCTAACAGTTCAGAGTCGCTCTATGAGGGTAAAGTTTTCACAAGTTTAAATACGCCCACTTAATGTATCTGTCAACCAGCAAGTTTTTGGATGAATTAACAATAGGTAAACTATTCATTTCAATTCAATTGTATCTTTAAACCGATTATAAATTGTAGTACAACCAAACAGCACCATTGATTTAGTAAGATTTGTACATAAGTTGTATTCGAGAAGCATTATGGTATAATGAATTTAGAACGGTATTAACATTCTCCACCCTTCTTTGCCCCAAGGATGGAGTATATTCCTATATCATCACCATATTCAAGAGGAGAACAGATTTACACATCCTTCATTAACTGAGAATAATATATGATAAGAGTAGGGGGTCTCAGTATAGACCCTTGGAGAATACCCTAGCTAATATGCAGTGGACCAGATACCAACAGATCGACACAAACAGATTGCTGCCTATCTGTAAGATAACTCCCAATAATTCTCTCCCTGCGGCAGAGGGGCAATAAGTAATTTATTGTTTTGTTGTGTCAAACACCGTGCTTGGTGTTTGAATTTTAGAATCATATATGGTGCAACAACACCATATATGATTCTAAAATTGTTTATTACCAGTCTAAGTGGAAATATGTTCAAAATAAGCATTTCTTTCTTTCTCGAAGGATTCGGTTGGGAGAGTACGAAGGGAATAATAATGTATTCCAATAAAATAAACGTATCTTTTGAGAATAAATAATAGCAAACTTGAAGCAACAACAATGCGGAGTTTATAGAGAAATCCGGTAATACAATTAAATCGGTGTTGATCTATTAACAATGAGATGGAACCCCACTCAGATAAGTTGAAGACCGGTTTATCATTATCAATAGATATTTTAAACAAATATTTCTGTGAAGTGGGTAAAGATGTAGCAGCACAGAGAAAAGTCCACATAGTAATATTTACACTTCACTGTTGGACGCAAATTGTAGTAAGAATTTTTACAATTGTGCGAAATTTTAAAACATTTTTGTATACCACAGTTGCAAAAAAAAACAATAAAATTCTTAGAAAACATTGTAGCACAATCTTCTAGAAAATATTGTGAAATATTTTACAATATTTTACAACTAGTAAATTTAATAAATTGCATGTGATGAAGTTGGAAAAAGTTATAAACGAGAATAGTTATACTGCGAAACTAGCACTCGAACACTAGTTCATGGATCGAATTAATAATTAATTAATTAATTAATAATTGCAATATTCTGATTTCCGCTAATGTTAAAAAGGATGTCGGTCTGCCAAGACCTTGGACATGCCTCAAAATTTACGAATGCTGTTTTTGAAGCAAAAAAGCTCAAGTTTAGATGTGCATCGGCTTGTAGATATGACAGTAATAATTATATCCGCCAACTGCCGACATCTTCGACATCCCTCAAGATGTCGACGTATTGTCGTTAATGAAATCAACAAATAAGTACTTACTCTTCAATTAACAAAGTGAATATTATTAAGAAATATGGATTACGCTAACCATAATTGTAGTTAATTTAATGTAGTTATTATGTTTAAATTACTTTTTTTTCTTCAAACCTAGCCCACACCTTCGTAAACAGGTTCTCTGATCTAATGGCGAAGTTTTAAGGTACGTTCAATAGGTATATGTGTTACAGCTATTGTTGTAAAGATGGCGCTTCTCCTATTTCACTCAAAAACGGTTATAAAATGTTGATGCATTTACCAGAAAAACATCGTATATCGGCGAAGGAGAATTCGCAAACGTCACTTGCAAAACAAAATAAACTAATGAGATCAAAACTTCTCAAATTAAGGACCCTTTTATTCCTTGATAGTCCAGCTTTACTGTACGCAAAATCCTACTAAAAATTCACTATTACATTTGCGGCAAGCAGTATGCAGTTTATGCTCCTTTTATAGGTTGGTATTGTAAAAAATTGTGCAACAAAACTATACATTATGTTTCAAAAAAACACATTAACAGTAAATAATTATTCACAACACTACAACTAATTATAGCAAGAGCGTAGTTAATCTGTACGCAAAATCTTAATGTCATGTAACTACACAGATTTGTAATAGTAGCAAAAATAAATATTTTGTTCACGATTAGTTCCAACTATTACCACTGGCTTAAACGAACTATTTGCAACAAGTAATCTGCACTTAATGCTACTGTAATATGTAGGTTATGTCAACATAAATTGCATAACAAAAGTGTGCATTTTGTTGTAAAAAATGCGATCACTTTCGCCAACAATTTTGTGGGAAATTTTAATACAAGTTGTGCTCGTCCCTATATGTTCAACAACTTGTGCGAAACTTTATAATTGTTTGAAAATTCATGCACAATTTTCTTTTTTCTGTGTGTCTTCTATATTGGCGTGTTAAAGGCGGTATTTTTATAACATTCTTTTTTTCTGTGAACAAATGTATGAACATGAACAAGTTCTGCTTACCCTGAATTTTTACACAAATATAGTGTGGATAATTTAATAGTTATTTCTATCGTTAGGCCAGAAACTACATAGTTTTGCGAGTATGAGTACGGTTTGTGGACCGAGACGGTAGCCGAGGCCCATAAGTATGAATACTCGCTAAAGCATTTCTGGCCGTGTGATATATAATGTTTTTTGGGCCGACAAATCTTAATTTTGAATTGAAAATAGAAAAGAAATTTTGACACTAAGGAGTTGACAGTACAAGTTGGCACACATGTTACAAACCTTAGTATTTTGACGTTTCCGAGAATAAATCTTTTTCTGTAATTTTCTTTCTTGCTTAATATCTATTTATCAATAATATTACACGCCTGTCATGTGGAATCTAGTGTGGCCAACTTTTAGTGATATTTTTGCCTGCCTAGTACTGCAAAATGAGTGTTTCTGAACGGAGGCGCAAAAAATCATTTTTATTCACTCATACTTTACCAAAGATACTAACTAATTAGAGGATATATATGGAATTGTATCTAGTCTTATAAGCTGCTGCAACAAAGAACTAAGTGTACTATTTGCCATTTTATTTAATGTTTGCGTAGAATAGGAATATTTCCTAGCCTACTGCAAGTGGGAAAAGTAATTATTACTTTCAAGAGCGGTAATAGAAATGAATGAATGTTGAAACTATCACCATATTAGTATTTTGTCACAGATTATTATTTATTTGTGCAAACAATGACAACTCATTTAATCAACTATTTTGAACGTTACCAACACTTCTTATGAATAATATGTATAAATATATAGTATCTTCTATTTCATACATTTTACTACAATTCTCTATGAGCGGTTTAGATTTAACAAATCTTCATGAGGAAGATTCTTACTATGTAATAATCAGAACAATGAATAAAACGCAAAACCACATAAGCAGAAGGGTTGTGGGATCACCGCAGGCGAACTTTCTCCGATGACCTCCACTTCTTACTAGTCCTACACTTCTCATTAAGTTAGCATGGATACAGGAAAAGATGTTTAACAATTATATTATTTAAAATAAGTAAAGTGGTTTAGCATCTTTATAACCCGCTTGATTCGGATGCGCTGACCGAAATGACGCTTGGCTTTAACAAAAGTTTTTGATTCAGTGTCCCATAACATCTTATTAGTCATAGTGTGATAGTATGCGAGAAAACTCTTTCGAATTGCTAAAATCTCATCTGTCTGGGAGGCTGCAGTTAAAAATAGGTCTTTTGTCTATCAATTTCTTTTACTATTGAATTAGGCGACCGGTGTCGTGCGAACATAATAATAAAATAATTTGTGATTGTTAATGTCATTGACTTTCCTTTATGATGTCCTCATAAATAGTCACAATTGATTATAATTTATTAATTAGACAATTAAATTATAATCAAAGTTGCAGATCGTGTTGCAAATGCTTATTTACATAACCCCTGGTGCATGTTTATTTTACTGGCAGTGAAAAAGATATTACTCCCGAATGACCATTGTCACAAAGATCGATGAACCGCAAATTTGTTTTATGCATTAATGATAATTGCAAATATAATTACAATATCACTATTATTATTACTGTTATAAAAGTCCTAAATTAATAGTAACTCATTGTCAGTTATGGCTACAAAATTTTCATACCATTTTTAATATGTCTCAATAACAATAATAATAGAAAACAGGCTAAAATTTCCATATCGTTTCTACTACTACTAACACTAAGGTAAAAATATATATTTATGCTGTTCAGCTTGCATATACGTCTTAGCTGCCCTTTTAGGGCCACCACATTCGCAAACAGGTTTAAAAATAACCCAACGTAACAGCCCCACAAGTTAATTTGTACTTCGACAGTCTCTCTGGTTCTGTTTAGATCGGCAACGATATCGCAAGGTGCTTTTGTGTAGTTTCTAGGGTAGGACACGTGAATGCCCCAAGGGATAAACGTAAATGGCGTTATAAAGAGGAAGCCCGGCAACTTGAAACAAATTTGCAGTATCTCCGACATTTTTTGTGTGCAGTTATTTGTTCATCCTATTCATCACGAACGTTATAAATGGCATCAGAATATCTGTGTGCCGTTATAAGGATATTATTTTTAACTAAAGTATGCCTGTAGAGCATTATTAACTACCTACATAAAGACACGTTTACTTATTTATATTAATAATATGTGCTTTAATTGAAGATAATTGCTTTTTCAATTATGTGGAATGGAATTATTCTTTTAAATCAAAAGAAGCTAGGTAAAATCAGTATTTATTTATTTTGGGTAAGCAGATTAAGTTGCTTTATGGTATTCCACTGCTTAAGGGGGAATTTAAAAGACTCATTATTTTGCTGATTTAGTGACAACTTCATGCAAAGGCAGAATAAATTCATCGAGACTAGGATGATTGAAAGGACACACAGGAAAAGTTAATATCAGCAAAATAATAAAAAAAAAAACTGTTGTCAGCTTTAACTGATGTGTAGCGATTTATCTTGTTGATGATCTTGAATTAAATCAACTTGGTTATTTTAGCTAAGAAAGGGTGATGAATAAGGATAACTAAATCAATGTACGGTCGATATATTTTTTTTTCTAATTTTTTTGTTATTAACTTTATCTATTTGCCTTATCAACTAATGTTAATGTTACTGTTCTTCTTAAGTATTTTGTTTGCTGATTTATTTATTGTTCCTACAAGATGTATCACGCAACAAGATATGTCTTAATGCGACGTCAAGAGAAGCATCTACAGTTTTACAATAAAATAACTGTATTTCCTTGTTTAAGAAATTTATTAATTTTAAAATGGGTCACAGGCCAACCGCTGCTACAGCACAGGACAATATCTTTTACTCACTAATTATTATTATTTTTGTAATTACTTCTGTAATAACTAATGCTAAAATGTAATTTTCCTAATTCAAGAGGGTGCTTATGTATTCATTTTGCCTTATATTAAGCACTTTATTCGCTTAACATTTTTGTAGTTAAAAAATTAATAATAAACACAAATCTGTACTTTTGATTAGTGAAACAATAACACATTTATATTTATTCATATTTTAAAAACTATATCCATTAAAGTATACAAAATTCTAAATATACATTTATTTAGGTACAGATTGCGTTTACACGAATTAGCTTTATATAAAACGCTTCTCTTTAAAGTATAATAACATATCGTGTAAACAGCAAATTACAATTACTAGTTTTAATAAAAACACTAGTAAATCGAATGATGTTAGCAATAGTCTTATCGTAATAACATCTGACGTAAAATTCTCTGTAAACAGTTTAAAGTATTTTGCTTCCCTATTACCAACGTAAGCCAAATGAAATGTGAAATTGGTAGAGGTTATGTAATGTGAGAAAACAAGTGTTTTATGTATTAATCGATGCAAACCTAATGTATAAACAAACTGTACTGTTGTCAACTACTACTATGGTGAATTTCTTTTTATTTTAAAAACTAATTTCCTTACAGTTGTATCTAAAGTCAAAAGATAACATTTTATTAACATCCCATATGTGAACACTATTGCTATACGTTTTTTAAATTACGCCTATTTAAACGTAGTCATATATAATTAGAGATAATTTTATAGACGTTACAGATAAACACAGAATCCCGCTAGAAATATCTTTACCCCATCTGCTGTTTGTTTTGTTGAAATATATACAGCTAAAATCGAATCAACCCCAAACACTAGATACATCGTGAATTACCAACATCGCAAAAATCGGGAGTGGGGACGTAATATAGGAGCTGTACAGGGAGGTAGATGGGTTGCCGTTAGGCAGACGTATTCAAGCCATTATTTATTACATATACTTATTGGTGTACTTTTGCTATAATTAGTTATGTCGTGTATTGATTGTACATTTTTATTTAAGCACTTGTTTGACTGAAACCAATATTGTTTTCTCTATTTTTTCCCTTTCACTTATTTTATAGTTAAGTTCTAATAACAATTTAGCCGGGGATATAACTAATAGCTTCTTGCGGGTTTCGCCGTGTGTCAAAACTTTCGCTCGACGTTTCGCTGTTCATACTGACAGCTTCTTCAGGATAACTGAACTGTTCAGTTTCAGAACGGCGAAACCCGCAAGAAGCTGTTAGTTATAGTTACACCGGCCGTGAAAGTCTACGCAGTGTTAGCCGGGGATATTTTCATTACTTGAAACTTATTTTAATTTCCATTTTTGAAACCAAAGCAACATTTTTGCTTTTCATTAAAAAACAATTTCAAATAAACCTCAATTATTGTGTTGACGTTTACTGAAAATACCAGGGGCAATTACTAGCAGAAGTAGGTATTGAAATATTACTTAAAAAAACAAAAGACAAATAATTTATTAGTGACTATTTCGAATGTTGGATATGCGATTATTTTTTTTATTTCTAATTAGATAGGTAGACACTACGTAAATTTTGTAAATACGCTCCTCCTGAATGAATGTGTTGCGTTTCCCAAATCAGACTACCTTGGTACACTTCGTATTGTCGCTTCAGCCAGCATAAGAGCGGTGCGCTTCGGGGATATTCGGGTGTTAGCATTTAGAATAGCGCGTACGGTATTTCGATCAACTAAAACATCGTTCCATAGTAAGTCCCAAAGTTAACCAGCCTTCAATATGTGCTTATAAACTTTTCACTGCCATATCCTTGATTTTTACATGATGTATATTTACTTTGTATTTAGAAATATTGGGAAATAAAAAATTAAGAAGAAGAAGAAAAGTACAAAGAACGCTGGAATAATATAGTCAGAAAAATTATGGAAATATCTTTATTAAGCGACTATAGTAGCTTAGTATAGCTATCAAAAAAGAAGACTGAAGAACTATCAGCTCAGTAGAAATCATCATGACATCGCAACAAGTCTCCTAGCAGGACACCGTATTCTGAAAGATTACCCACAGCATGGGCAATGGGATTTTAAGAGACCACTTATCACATTCTGTGTGAGTGCGACGCTCTGGACGCAGAAAGATGGCAAGCCAGTAGTGAACCCAGAGCATTACTTCGATTAACTAATCAGAGATCTGTACAGATTAAATATAAAAAGCAAATAGGCTGCAATGTTTTCTAAAACTGTATGTTAGACGGCTCACACAATCCCACAGTAGAAACTAATTGCGGATAAGCTTTGATTAGCGCGGTAAAGTTATGCCACGACGGATTAAAGCTTGCGCTTGTAGTATTACTGTGTAAAGTTGTTACAAGCATGGTAGAATGCTTGTCCAAAACAAGTCCTTATTGTGCACGGTATAAAAGGGAACGAAAGAGCGGACGAATTAGCAAAGACGGCATCGTCTAGGGAAAGTAGTGCTACGAATAGGTATTCGCGGCTCTCAGTTAGGTCGGTTTACGGTGCAATTAGGGTTCGTTGTGAGCACGAATGGCAACAAAGGTGGGAAACAACAGTGTGGAGGTCGCTGGTGCCTCACAGCCACCATTTAGCATGAAATCCCCTATGTTGCTATCGAGGCGCGCCCGCTCCAGGGTTAACACTAGGTGGACAAAGAAAATAGACGATTTAAAGCGTTTCAAATATTACATAACATTAGATTAAATTATCTTTCGGCTCAATTAGTAACGGGGCTCGATAATTTTAAATCGTATTTATATAGAATAAGGCACGCAGATAATCCAAATTGCGAATGCGGAGTTGAGGATACAGCGGAACATGTTATATTTAACTGTCCACTAGCGGATGAATGGCGGGCGCGCGCGGAAACGGCTGCGATTATAAGGGATTGAGGTGGCTGCGAAACGAATTAGACATTAGTGATAATGAAAACGGTAGAGTGATGGGAATTAACGCGATTAGATCGTGATTAGAGTAACAGATTTAGTAGATTATATAAAAATAAACAGATATATTGAAGTAATCCTATGTGAATGGTGTTTGGAATTGAAAAATATAGAAATGATAATAGTAGTCCTTCCCATTCAAAAGTTTTATTGTGCGCTATGGTGCTATAGATTTTAAATAAAACTTTTGAATGGGAAGGACCACTATTATCATTTCTATATTCTTCAAATAGATATAAGTTAAATGTAGGTTTGTTAGAATTGTCTGCTGCTGCTTTTCTTTGCTTTCAGATATTAGCAGCGAACGGGAGCTTTTGACTTCCCTATGCCACGGTGGAAATTGATGGCCCAGAAGGATGATAGAAACGGTTTCTGAATTGGAGAGGACCAAGATGCTAACTGGAAACAGCAGAACTGTTGAGACTGGGCGGGTTTTGACTGCTTTCCATATTGCAAGGATCCGCGAAGAAGCGATATGATCTCCTACTTAGATAAAGAATCCGAATTTAATTTTTTCACATTAAACTAGTATTTGTTCTCAGAGTAAGGTTTTCGTGATTTTCCTTGCTTCTGCACTAAAAGAAAGGTTAGCTTTACGTAAACTAGTTTTATAGTAGTTGTAGTAAAAGTAATTAGGTACTAGGTAATTAAAATAGGGACCAATGGAACAATGCGATAATTAGTGTCGGTAACCCCATGCAGTACGTTTGAGTGGAGCATAGGGTTTAAGGATGTTTTGTTATTAGTGGTCGCCATTGGATTGAATAACGTAAAATAAGAAAAATATAATCCTTTCCAATCGTATATTGTGAGTTAAATACCGTCTTTACAAACTTTCAAGTTTCGACCTTAGGCTATCCTCAGAAGTTATAAAGACACGTCACAAAAATAAAGATGTTTAGTGTTAAAAAAATATTTAAAAGTTTAAAAATAAATGAATAAATGTAGGACTATGCATGACTATGTGTCACAGTCTTTCCACAGCACGCAAGTTTTGATGTCCTTCATTTAAATATTTTTTTAATACTAATATTCTGAGGATGGCCCAAGGCCGAAACTTGTAAAGTTTGTAAAGATGATATTTAACTCACAATATACGATTGGAGAGACTATATTTTTCTTATATTGTTTTGTTATTGTTTTAATTTATCGATAAATGATGGTAGTGTGCACGGGCTTTATATTATTTTTGCTTATGTGACTCGAAAAGAAAAACCGATATAGGTTGTTGTTAATGCAAGAAATAGCTTCTAATCAATGCATTAACATTTTTATAGTGCAATGAAGTCGACACCTTACCTTATCCTAGTTACAAACTAGCACGTGTGTACAGCATTGACACATATGATATAACACGATATAAAGTTAACCTACAAATTTAGGCCGGTAAACGGTTTGTGTTTATAAAATTGGTGCGAACCGGTATACCGCCTATTAAAAATAAACTATATTCCAACATCGTCTGACAGACAAGATACACACTTACTCACGCTCAAGCTCTAAGAGCTTAGAGAAAGGGTGAATGTGGATCCAAGTTTCGTAGGTACTTTTCATGGCATTTTTTACACACTGCTTTGAAAACCGTATTTATTTATAGGTATATAGTACATGTGTATGGAGCTAGCAGTAGTATTACATTAATGAAATAATCCCACATGTTTGGGATTATACTTCATTTATTTGTTTTGGGGGTGTTATAATCATCGTTTGTAGAAAGGTGGAATACATTTTTTTCCGAATGCGTTTCCGTGCGCGTCAATACGACTGATATATTAGTTCACAAAAAAAGATGATGTTCACGTTGAGTCAAATATCCGGTTGTCCCGGCTTAAATGGTGATTAAGTTGATATGTCAATCATGGATTACTACTTATGGCCTCTTTTGAATCTTTTTTTATGTTAGAGCACCATGTTAACAAAATGTGTGTTTATAAGATCATATAAATTATCCGGTGACCCTTAGTTTTAATCCGCTAAGATTTAAAAAGGAAGGACAACGTTCGGATATATGTATTTTCGTATGTATGTAAGTATAAGCATGCATATGTTAGATTATTCATTCAAAACAGTATATATTTGAAAAATAAAAAGTAAAGTAAAGTAAAGCAATTATATCTTACATTTAGGGATGGCGATTTCTGTTGGGAGGCAGTGGCGCATCTAGAGAAAATGAATTCTTTAAAACAAAATAGAAATCAACGCGATAGCATTTTCCGCCCATAATATAACAAGTTAGAAACAGTACAGGATATCTTTAAAAATAAGAAAATATGAATAAACGTGGGCGAAACAACAAACACTAACAAAGCCAGTGTATTATAATACGCACATGTTATAGTGCGCACTCTAAACTTTGATGGACCGTCGATACCACTTTTTTTTGTACAGTAAACGTCTTACAAATACGAATGCGAAACGGATTCGCAAATTCCAGGAGTTCTGTCCAGGAAATAACCACCTGCGTTAACCAGATAGGGAACCAGGTTTGCACCAGTAACGTATTACTGTAAACATTTTCAGAGTATCAATTTTTTATTTCACCATTGAGATCATAAGATTCTGAAGCTTTTAAAATAGCCACAGAGAACTGTTTTCGGATTATCAAATTCAAGCAGACATAGCGGAATTTTTTGCGCACTAATTTGTTGGAGGAGACTTTATTGAAAAATTGCAAAATAGTGCATTACTCTTATCGAAAGCATTTAACACTCTCGATAAGAAGGATATATAGGATAGCAAAAAAATTACAACCGTTCTCAATAAAAATCCGGGTCTGCAGAAAATGCGATTTATTAGCAAATCTATAGCGAAAGCTATGAGATATAAGATTTTAAATACGCAAATATTACTTCACTAGATGTAGAACGGTCATTTTCCAAATACAAACACGTATTTTCACCACATCGCAGAAGGCTAAATGAATCTACAATGGACGTAATATTAATGTTGGTATCTAAATCTATGCTAATTCTTTATGGACGGTATGATACGCTTTCGTCTGCATCCAAACATCAAAAGAGAAAGATAAGCATATAATACATACATATAATTTTATTTCTTACCAACTTTGAGGAGTAACTGTTACAATTATACTCAACTGAACCAGCCATACATATACATAAGTACAGTCAAAATCAAAACTCATCTCTCCCTAAAATATTACTTCTTTCTATTTTATGAATATAATGTTTATCTGTGTTTACGTAAAATGTGGCCCTTGTTTCATTAAGTGATCAGATTTTCGTGAGTGTTGCTTCAGATATGTTTACCTTCAAATTAGATATATTATTCGATCACGAAGAAATTTTAGGGAGACGTGAATTTTGTATTTCAGTGTACATAGATATTTCTTCATTTCACGTCTCCTTTGTAAATTAAATTTTTGCCGTAAGCATTTTACAACACAGTCAACAAATTTTACTGCGTTTTTATGTGTAATTGTATGTGTAATAAAATGTATAAAATGTATTAGTATATACTCCGCAGGCAAAGCGTGTGATCCATTTAAATACATATTGCCGACCGACCTTGTATATTCTACACCACTGCGTGTCAACAAAAATCACCATTGTTAGTTATTTTTTAGTGTAATATTGTAATAAAATATTGAAAAGAAAAGAAGAAGAAGAATATAGAGTTGATTCATGAGATAAATTTTATGCATGGTTAGGTATTAAGTTTTGATGCTTTCAAGCAATGGGAGCTTGTGTCATGCGCACCTGGAGCCGGAGCAAAAATTAGATGGAAACATATGATAAACGATAATACAAATCAAATCAAATCGCGATTTTTTAAAATTCTCGATTTTTTTATTTAAAGAGCAGAAGTTTATTTTAAAAAACGCTTCATTCAGTATATTCTCTATCTAATTCTACATTCAGAAAAAAATATATATATCGTGATACTTTGAACAGGTTGCGAGAAAACGGGACAACTTACTTCAGCTAAAGATATAGAGATATATCTAATATACCTAATAAGTAAGTAAGTAAAATGACAGAAACAAACAACTATATAAAGGTCCTTAAGGCCTACGACTTAATGAACTTCTTCAAATTTCTTAACAATTTTCCTCCATCAAGATCTATTCTTTGTCTCTTTCTTCCAATTCGCTATATCCAGTATTTTCACGCTTGCTGTTACTGCATCTAACCATATTACTAGGTCGGTGTTCTGGTATTCCGCTTAAGAATTCTAACCACCTCGACTTCTATTCTTTTATTTGAAGATTTTGTTTATCGCTTCTATACGCCTTCCTTTATCTTCGTTTCTTCAATTATATTCCTTAAGAATTTCCTTTCCTAGATCTTTATTTTCATTGCTTCCTTTTTTGTCAATTCCTTATCACTTCTCTGTATATTCTAATTTCCGTTGTTCTAGAAACTATTTACTTTTGACTTTCCTTCATTGATTTTTATTGATTATTCTTTGTTCTTTTCATTGATATCAGGAATCGTTACCTTCAGATATTCAAAGTTGGAGATTTTTTTGCCCTCGTTTGGAATTCACTATATCGTTTGCTCCTCGTTTCAAAGAAAATTATTGTATATTTACCATAACACACTTCCAAATACCTTCCTAAAAAACCTTATTATATTAGACGTTACGTTTAAACAATTAAGGTGTCATAGGGGTGCGTGTGTCTAGTTCAGTAAAGCTTTGTGTTGAAGCAGCAGTAATTAGGAACATTAAATCATTAAAGTATTTTAATTTATTTTTATTTAAAGCATTTATTACCAAGATCGAGGTTATCGAGGTATTCTCAGTGAAATTTAATTACAGTACCATCATAATTATCCATCATTTCAATAATATGCAGTATAATTAAGAATCATATAAGATAAATTCCTCTTCATCTTCGACATAAAGACCGGCAACCTAAAATGATCGGCCAACAATTTATGATCTTACTTTGTGTGCACTCTTTCGGGTTTAATTCAGTATAAAGGACGCCTAAGATCTAAGCGGTGGTGGTAGTAAAGAAATACAACTATTAAAATGTATACTTATGAAAGGGTATCTTAGTAGCGGCTGCAGACACCCCTCGGATAAACTGTTTTGTGCTATTCATAAAAAGAAGCGCATCGCCGTCTTCTTTCATTTATTTTTTCCTTTCGTCTTGATATTGAATCCGTTATGGACACGTCGGAACACGACGCAGACACTTTAATGACGTTTGGTCTTCTTCCTTGCACCTCCGGTATATTGTTATACTTTGTATTGGTGACTGAATCCCATTAAAGCAGTGAGACGCTATTCAAATTTAATCCCTTAAAGAGGAGTGCAGGTTTTAAAAAATAAATTGTTGCAAGACGTTAAATGGTGTAGAAAGGGATAGCGATACCTTTTAAGTTTTAAATGGACACCGTCATCTTCGTATTTTACCTGGTTAATTAATGTATGTAATTAGTTCACGACATATGATGACTTTATTTGATATCCAAGAGGATATTTGAAGAAGGCATTCTCCATTGTAAATACAAAAAAATAATAATGATTAAGTGATACAAATTAAGACTAAAACCAAATTTTGGTATGTTTTTTTTTGTCATAATATTAAGTACAAGGAAGGGGTTTATTGAGAACTAGATATGTATGTCCACTAACTTTGAATTGACAGTAACTGTCTTGGCAATATTCTTAGCAATTAAGTGTAATTAATATAATGTAAGGAATTGAAGACTATTCTTACGAGAACGAAGTATACTTTAGGAATAGATATGTTAATGTAAAATATATATTGCTATTTAAAAAGAATCCAACATGACGTGCTAGTTAGAACATTTGTCATAGCATATATTTATTTGTGGTAAAATACATAGAAAATTGTCTAATTTTGATATGTAAAATTTCCATATGTATAACAAATAATCTCAGAGCTAGAACAATATGTCTACACCTTTCAACAAGCTTGTAAATTGAGGTTCGTTGTTATTTAATTTGAATATAACCACATCTAAACAATGTTAAAGAAGCGCAGGCAACAAATGCACGTAATGATTATAACTCTTAGCGCCAGCCGGTCCTAGACCCATTTGAGCACATGGTCTGACTTGACTCTTCAGATACGTGCTCTTGTAAACCTCGACCAAATACGGATAATGGAACCGGCGTTGAAAGAAAAACGGATGAGCGTCACCAATGCCACACACAAAGCGCACCAAAGATACCGATCGGCGTGTACGCAGAATTTTAATACGAAAATTATCTGAATAATTACGGCGGACTACAGTTGTAACGAACGGTGTTAACCGAAATCGTCGGATAAATTGGTCTACAGCTATATAAGGTGGCCACTATTTACATATTTACATGCATATGGTTAGTAATTTCCAGCATAAAGTCGTCCACGGAGATTTCGTGGACATTTACCATTAGTTATAATTATGCTGGTTGGTATCACCAACTTGCCGCTTACGCCCGATCACATGTAACTCATTTTCGCTTAGCTGAGATCGTCATTAAGGTGCTGCCTAAAATTTGGGGCCTGGCGATTATGATTATATATTATTTTGCAAATAACTGACCAGATGATTATTGACACCTGCATCGGAATATGCTGAAATTACTGAAATTATAGCAAGTATGCATAATCGTATACATAAAAAAGACCAGTTAGTTGAAAAAGTTTTTCTGCCACGTAGAGAGCATAGGTTTTTTTTTAAAGGGGTCGATAAAACTTAAACAATTTATTATTTTCAGGCACCCCCGCAGAACCAAATCTCCATCCGAATCATCATTACGGCCCCAGAAAAAAAAACGATTTCCGCAATTGACCAGAGCGAAGCCGTCGCACTAATCAACACCCAAGGCATTTGGCTAATGCAGGCATTAAGGTTGATTCTTATACCAAAGTTTCTAAGTGCAAGCATTCCATAATCTCCCTGAATCTTGCTACATGTGAGCAAACATGTTAAAAGTAGTTACACATTATTCGTTTTCTTATGGATGCTTTGCTGCAATGATTTACCAATGGCTATCCAAAATATATTGATATCAAGGATTGATTTGATTTGGGTTGACGAATTGACCTGTGTAGTGCGGCCCCTATCGATTATTGTAAATGGGACGCTATTCTAGAATTTATTAAACAACTGCATGCCCTTATGGTAGCACAGAATCTTGCTAATTTGGGATTTTCTTCAGGTTCTTCCGTCCGACGACCCAAAATCCCGAACATGGCCAAAAAGCCAAACTTTTCCATCTGGTATCGAACTTTTAGCATAATTTTAACAGGGCTTTTGAAATTAAAGAAAAATGTCGACATTATCCAGAGATATTGCCGTGCTCGCAGCAGCTCGAAATCGGCAGTTACAGACATGGTTTTGCATGGAATCAAATGTTTTTATTATAATTATTTATAAAACACTCGCTCTTTGATAACGTTATCTCGTCATGAGCCGTATTCCAAGTAAAACAAAAATTACCATATTAATAAAATTAAATATTAAGAGTGTTGCATTCAGTATTCAGTTTTGGATATTTTGTCGATTTGTTCCAAAAACTAGAATTCACTAGCATGTTTGGACAAATGGCTTCCAAGGTCAAAACCCAGTAAAACACAGTATCCAAAATCGAATTTCCTTTTAAACTGAAGTCAGCAGGCTTAAATTTAAAGTATGTCAGAAACAAATGATATTCGTTGTTGTTAGAAACGTTTCTGATGCCAACTGATGCTGTTAATCAATTTTGAGATTGACGGTCTTGGTGTGTCACAGTCAGTGACACACCAAGACACAGCCAGACTTCTGGTGGCACGTGTCACCGGGGTCTGTCGAATTTTCATCTACTAAAAAACCTCTCACGTATGACGGTACTATCTTCTTACCTCCCTAGGACTGCTGGGGCATTACTTCAGGAGGGATCCGCGCGCAGATGTTCGGGCAGTCAGGTTCTACAATCTACAATCTCTCTCTTTACGGATAAGAATTCTTGCAGCCATATTGGTGATACAGTTGTAGGTATCTTCGGATGACAGCATGGTTTTGGCAAGATTTGTCGGGGTCAAGGTTCCCACTTGGTTTTGTGCCTCGTTCTGGTGTACTCGCTATCTTTCGCATTCAAAAAAGGTATGTTGCACCGTGTCCCGCAGACCGCAGTATGGACAGGCTACCGTGTTACTTAGTTTGAAACAATGCAAGTAGGCCTAGAAGTTGCCATGTCTCGTCAGGAGCTGCCAAATAATATGGACCTTCCATACTCCTTTGGAACCTAAGTTTCATGTTCTACTGCCAACGGTTAAGCACGTATTCATGAATAGGTAAGAACACATGCAGTGTTCTTACCTATTCTTCCTTGCTCCATCTCTGTTCTGGACATCACCATTAGGTCTATTGGGGGAGTTCTTGCTATTATTAATAGGGCCTTCGTTGAGGTAGTCCTGTAAGCTCCAGTGATCTTAATGGCCGCTTTCCGTTGTACCGCAAGCATGGTAGTTCTGTATACCTGCTTTTCCATGGCGTGTGCCCACACCGAGGCCCCATACAACATAATTGACTGGGATGCCGACGCCAAGAGCCGATGATTTCCTGCTCGTGGCCCACCCAGTCTTGGCATTAGGCTGTCGCGGTAGTCTCTCGGACGTGGGTGCTCATCCTCATGTCCGCATTGAAGTGCACCCCAGGATATTTAATTGAAGTTTGGCTTGTGTTGTTGACAGTTTCCACCTTGATCTTGAAGTTGGACTGCTTCCTTCCTCTCACTAGGATCGCGGCCTCGGTCTTTTCGGGAGCCTCTTGCCCTTTAGCCATTTTACTATGTCCGCTATGGTTTTTTTTTTTCAGGGGTGGTAACGCCTAAGCTATATTAAAGAGCGAGATTTGAACCCCGGACTCCGCACTGATAGCCAAGCGTGCAAGCCATTCGACTACCAGCCAGGCAACCACCTGCCACCTTATTATTTTTATTACATCTTTCATTACTATTGGTTCATGTCCTTTGTAATATTGTAGTTTTTTTCCTGATGAAGTCATAAAATATATGACGAAATATTGAGGTGATTAAGTAGTTTTATTAAACAGACCGTATCACCCATACAGCTCAGTTTATTCCTTAACGCAATCCGGTCGGTACTCCTTTTCAAATTATAATAAAATATATATTGTTTTTTGAAAAAAATGATTACTTATAAGAAATGGAATGATATCGACTTGGCAATGAAATTAAAAAAAGCAAAAAGGAAGCCTCTGGAATGAGTAACTGAGGGAGAAACAAACATTTACATTAAAGATGAAAAGGAAGTGAAATATAACGGCAAGGAGAATAAAAGAAATTGTCAATATTAGGGAAGAGGAATAAACCAACCAGAAATTAAAAGTATCAAGCAAATAAGAAAGGAGCTGCGAAGAGGATAGAAGATTAGGACGATATACACACACTGTATTACACAAAACACAAAAATATTACATAAATATTATAATTTCACTTAGTGAAAATTGTAAACAATATATATTTCAATATAGTGTATACTATCTAAAATACTTTTGTTTGTTGTGTTGTTTGAATAACTGTATACAATGCTTAATATGTTTTTATAACTTTTCTGTTATAAATCTTCCATTCTAATTGCGCCTAATTTAAAAATGTAATTACTAAAGAACATTAAGAAAATCGCTACCCATTCCATATGCAGTAAACCAGTAAAATATAATAACTGCAAATTCACAATATATGTTTTGAAAATAGATTGTTTGTTACATAATATACCATTTTCAACAATAAGACGGTCTTAATAAAATTGGTCAGAAAAAGCACAGGTCAAAATGACATAACATCATGTTAGGCAATATTTCGTAAATCATAGCACGAAACAATGTAAACG
This sequence comes from Protaetia brevitarsis, assembly GCA_004143645.1. Taxonomy (NCBI): domain Eukaryota; kingdom Metazoa; phylum Arthropoda; class Insecta; order Coleoptera; family Scarabaeidae; genus Protaetia; species Protaetia brevitarsis. Next base: position 360,588 of record RXPK01000163.1, on the reverse strand, counting down.
AAGATCGTCAAAAGTTATTGTTAGATAAAACGCAACGGTCCGGACCACATTATACCTACAGATCTTAACAAATTTGGGCATGTTTACGACCGAGGATAGGATCTACTGTAAAGTCGTTTGATTGTGAGCAGAGATTTCTCTGGTAAATGGGTTTTACAAATTACACGGAATTTCTTTGTCTTGTTCTTATAGCAAGACCGGCAATTTTGAGGAACTTCAAGATAGTACTAGGCGTATAATGCAAACAGAAAGTTTTAAAACCGTTAGTTATATCAGTAAGATAAAACTTAGAATAAGAAATTCAATTTTGGAATTTTCTAGTTAGTTCCTATTTAGTTTCTTTTAATTTACTGTTTATTTAAGGTATCAAATACCAGCCCACTTATAATATCTATATACCTATATTTGCAACCTACAACTTGCAATATCTTTATTCTTCAGTACTTATATGCTAAAGTATTCAAACGCATAAAAAGAACATTCGAAAGTCTGATGCAAATCCGATAAGCCTAAGATCTGACCTAACTGACGCCAGCGCAATCAAGCGGAGCACGAGTTCCGAAAAGCTTTTAAAACGGGTCTGTGTTCGCGGTAACGTTTAGCGAAATATCATCTAATCATCCCAGATAACGAGTATTTAGTTCGGGTTCCGAACTAGCCCCATTGTTGTAAATACGACTGGAGCAAGTACGAGATCCCGCAGATAATCTGGATCATTAGGCGTGTAGTAGTCTCGTCTACGGAACAATGAAATTATTAACGGATGGGGCCTTCTGCGGTAATGGATCGGTAATAGTTATTTTAAAATCGATCTGGAGATAGGAGATAGGTATGTCGTACGGACAAGGTGACGGCAAGAAACGATGTTGTAATTGAGCGGAAAATTATATAGATTTGCACGTCATCTAGTCATTATGATTGCATTAAAGTTACGTTTTTTCCAGGATTTTAATAATATGCCACTGCATATCCAGGCTTATGTGATAGCTTGTTTATAGTACAGGACCATACATACATGAAGCGTACCTACATGTGTAACCTGTATATAAAGAACCATAAAATCACAGGATTATACATAGAGAAAAATCCGCGTTGTAATATTTACACTTCACTGTTGGACGAAACTTGTAGTAAGAATTTCCGCCGCTGCAGTTTTGTATACCACCGTTACAAAAAAAGCAATAAAATTTTTAGAGAATGTTGTAGCGCAATCTTCTAGATAATATTGTGAAATGTTTTACAATATTTTACAACTAGTAAATATAATAAATTGCATATGATGGAGTGGGAAAAAATATAAACGAGAATTTTTATACTGGGAAACTTTATAGTACTCGAACACTAGTTCACGGATCTATTAATAATTACTTAAATATAACTGCAATATTCTAGAAGGGCATCGGTCTGCCAAGATCAAACTAATAAAATCTCGTTTATTTTAGAGATATTGCGAAAATTAAGAAAATAATTAGTATAAAAAGTGATCATACTATTTTGTTACTTCTAGTTTATTAATTTAACAAACCCGTTGATTTCACTTAAACAATAAGTACTCTTCAATTAATAGTGAATATTATTAAGAAATAAAGATTACGCTAACCACAATTATAGTTAGTTTAATGTAATTATTATGTTCAAATTACTTTTTTTTCCAAACCCAATAGTAGCAAAAATACTGTAAATATTTTGTTTACAATTAGTTGCAACTATTACCACTGGCCTAAACGTACTATTGGCAACAAATGATCTGCGCTTAATGCTACTGTAATATATAGGTTCTGTCAACATAAATTGTATAACAAAAGTGTGTATTTTGTCGCTAAAAATGCGATAATTTTCGTCAACAATTTTGTAGGAAATTTTTATACAAATTGTGCTCGTCCCTATATGTTCAATAACTTGTTGTGCGAAACTTTATAATTGTTTGAAAATTCATGCACAATTTTTTTTTCTGTGTATTTTCTATATTGGCGTGTTAAAGGCAGTATTTTTCTAACCATAGCACATTTTGGGAATTAAATTTATAATGTGAAATTAATCACAGGATTGATTGAAAGTCTGGAGTCGTTGTTCTAGCACCGGGAAGACTTGATCCACAATTATGAAAATTTTGTGCACTAGTACAAGAAAATTTTCTTATTATTTCTTGACATTTCTGAGCAGCAATGGAAACTTTGAATTTTAGTCATTTATATACCTCTTGGCCAATCAAATTATTACTCTGACGAGAATAAGCTACATACAATATAATTCGAAGTATTTTATTTTTATTGATTTTTTTCTTTTCTTTATTTGGCGTTTAGCATAAATCTGTATGAGAGTTATAAAAATGAATCCAGAAAGTTTTTGCGCATTGAAATTTAATGAAATCGATAATCAATCAACGAAAGTGCATGTAAGAAACAACATGTCGATTTGGAAGCAATTTCAATCACGGGTTTATAATTAGAGGAAATAAACACAATAAAACTTGAAAGATCATGGATTTAACATGAAAAAAAAAAACAAGATACAGCAAACTATACATATAACAAAGCTGTTATTAAAATGATATGAAACAAAAATGCTAAATCAATCCAAGATATGTACTAACGACAAATTTAACAAAAAATTAGATCTTTTTACAAGTATCAAATTTAAAACCATGGGAAATGCTAAAATCATAAATTCTGCAATTTTAAGTGAAAAAGGGATGTTGTAAATGATACAATGCAACGACGATAATACATTGTGTCCTGTTCAATTGCTTATAAAATTACGAAGTAAACGGAATAGCAATATTAAAACTGACAGGTTTTTTTTTTACCAGTGAACATTGCTTTTAGAATAGACCATATTTTTCGGGATGGTACAAACATATGCCAATTGGGATAAATATGATGTGGAAATAGGAGAAAGAATCTACAGAGATGATAAGATTGGACATTGAAAAAAAAAAACTAAAGTTACGGACCATTCCGCACGTTCAACTGCATCAGTGTCAAATCTTGCCAAAGCAGGTATGAATGAACAGGAAATTATAAAAATTAAATGGGAAATCAATAACTTTCAACGCAACAGAACAAAACAAAATTATCATGAATACTACGTTTAAAATATTGTACTATTCGTGTTGAAAACTTTAATGTAACTTCATTTTAATAGTAAATTGAGCACCTTTAATTTAAAATAAAAATAAAAATATAATATTACAATAGTGTTTCTGGTTGTAACATCAAAAAATATGTAATCTATCGAATACCGTACGAGAGTTTGAGATGGCCATTTTGTTTAAATAGAAATAAAGGTTATGCCTCACATATTCTTACTCTTCCTCGTATAAATAGTACAGAATATCTAACTTTAATTTAAACGAAGGATTTAGTGCAAAAAAGCGAAGAAAGTTGATCGATAACAATTCATAACGATAAGTCGTTGAATAAACTATTGTAGGTATCGCAAGCATCTTTCTTGACAACCACTAAGGAAACCATCTGCATATGAAGCGATGAGGGCTTTGTCAATAATCAAAATACAATTGAGAAAAATTAAGAAAAGCGCTGGTCGCAAGATGGAATCATGTGGAACTCCAGAATTATTAATGGCGCTATTACTTCTGCAGGAGGTAGTCGGTGTGTTTGGTCTTGCAAAAATGACTATCCAATTTAGGGAAACCCCTTAAAGCTGGTAATTTATGTGGAAGAATATTAAGACAAACGCAGTCAAAAGTTTTACTTAAGTCCAAGAAGATACCTAGAGGATAGGAACCATTGTCAACGGATAGAAGATGATGTATCAGGTAATTTATCGAAAATATTTAACGTCAAGTCGATGAAAAAGTAAATTGGAGGAACTGGCTACGAGTTTGGACCAGATATTAGCTGTTCTTCGACATGCAGCTGTATGTTTTCTTTACTAGTAGATGAGTACGAAAGTTCCTTTATAACATTACAAACTTATTACATGGGAATATTAAAAGTAAAAGTTCTATTTCTTCACACTTCAGATGTTTGTGAGCGTTTATAATAATGTATTTGTATTTGCTATAATCCCTGAATGTTAAAATTTTTGAAATAAATAAGGACAATTTGTAAAATGTAATAACACACATAACCTCGGTAAATAAGTATTCGATTTTCGAAAAACTAAAAGGCAGAATATCTAACAATAATTTGAAGAAAGATTAAGCATATAAAAAATCCTGAAATTTTAATGAACAATAAAAAATGAATTATTATTAAATCAGCAACTGTTAAAAAAGGGAAGAAATAGAATTTTCGTACATAGGGGAAGGTGGGGCAAGATGGGAACACTAAGCTTTAGAACACTGCATCAGGCTTGCAAATTGATATGCAAGATTCTAAGTAGGCTTGTTGTAATCTTTAAACATTTACGTGCTGATGGATGTATTTACAATATGTCGATGGGTACTCCCGATGTTGTGAGAAAATTTTGAAAAGAAATATGTAAATACACCATATTGCCCCACCATGGGGGCAAGATGGGGTTCCAGGTGAGTTAAGAATGGGTTGTACCATAAATGTGGGTAATATGTAAAAAAAGTAGATTTTATTCTTAAAAAAATGCAGGAACAACGCTAAAACTCTTTAAAGCGGAACTACTTAAAATAAAACAAAAAAATACAATAACGACAAAAATATTAAACTTAATCTTCACACTTGAGACAATAGAAGACGAACTCATCCACAATTCGCACACCTTCCATGTACCCAACCTCGCCATCCATTGTATCTATACTTCCCCTTTGGTATCTTCACCGCCCTTTCTGAGGCAATATAGCATAGTCATTTTCCTCAACAGAAGAACTTGATTATTTCCTTGACGTTTTCTAAAAATCTACTCTTTGCTTTCCTTACAAAATTCGGCTTCTTGGTCTCTTCTGTTTTCTTCTTTCATTTTTGTTTTCTTTAACACTCCCTCAGCACTTCTAGTTGCCTTAGGGATTCTCCAGACTTCTATTTTCTTGTAGCAGATTTTTATACGCAGTGCTTGTAAGGATTGTTATTTGATTCAACCTGTACTTCATTCTTAACATGAGAAATAGGCATTATGTCTTCGAGAAAGCATAATGGAGATCACATCTCACAAATCCTATCAGCCAATCTTTTCCTGCAATTTTTGCATTGGTTCAAAAACGAATTTGCCCAATTTTTCAGACCATCGATAAGCAAGGTTTCTCAAATCTTAAATTGTTAATCCTGAGAGACCCAATTCCATTCTTTCAAATATGTAACTAGCTGCGTCTCGCCTTCTAGGGAAAAAAGTGTTTTTAGCCTAATGATTTTCTAGGTTGGAGAGGTCCAGCAACCTGACGCGCTTCTTCCACTTTTCTTTCTAGAACTGTTTGTGGTACCTCATACTCATTCTCTTATCTTCTGTACCAACGACAACCCTGTTGCAAGTAATAAAACGATTTAATTCTATATTTAAATATCCAACCATATCCAGTCATAACAGACCAGACTGAAGAGTAAGATAGTGATGTCCCCCTGTCGCCCCATACCAATAGCCCCATCTTGCCTCTTTAAGACATTTTCTGATTATGTTATAATAACGTATTAAATATTTGAAATAAACAAATAAGGCACTATAGAAAATAAAACGAAACAATAAAGAAATTCTAGAAATTGCAAAGTTCACGCACAAACTCCGATAACTTGGTTATTACGACTAGTAAAGTTTCTTATATTACAACAACATAAAACAGCACTTGTGAATATTAGGTCTGCTATTATTTGACAGATGCTTACTGCCGTTTTGTATATAAGACGATGTCCCCATCTTGCCTCGTGGCTCCATCTTGCCCCATGCTCCCCTACATATATTAAGTTAAATTAATTTTAATCACAATTAACCTTTAAATAAATTTAAAACCACCATTTATATACATTTCGTGCACGTAAACTTACGAAAAAGTGCCCAGTTATAGTATTATAAGATATAAGCTGATCGTATATATCTATATAAAACCTCTTACTTACTTGATCTCTACTATTACACTTGTATTGTCAGACGAATCGCTTCAACAATACATAGTTTAGAAATACTATACAGACTACAAGTGGATACGCCTAGTTCATAATTGAAAGAGAATCAGGCGAGAAATAACATGAGTAGGCAGATAGTGTTGTGCTGGCCATACAATTTATGTAACTCTTTCTCATTTTGTAATTATCACATCTCCATGGATTGTGATATTGTTTTCTTTTTAAAATATGTCGATTAAAATTGTTCATTAGTACTCCACATAGTAGAATAGCGGACATAATTTGTGTGCAGTAATAAAAATGTTTTACGTAGCAAAATCTTTTCGATCAAGTTGTATAAAAAGATTTTGTTTGCTGCAAAATATAACAACGAGAACAGCTTAATGTATTTTTTTTACAAGGATGCAGTGTATGTAAAAAGCACTGCCGTATATGAGATGGCAGCCGAAACTTTTCCTTATTGGGACATCTTCGCTCCAAGAAGATAAGTTCAATTATCATAATAAAAAGTTCGCTTTTCATTTAAGATAATTAGCATCCAGTTATGTATTAAGAGGTATAAGATTATTATCGGTGGAAAAAAAGAACATCAAGGCTGTACCCTATTCCGCATTTATGAATAATATTTGTTGGTAATTGTGGTCGTTTCAGCTCCATTCGTGCAATTCGCCGGTAGGGAACAAAGAGAATAAGTTCGTGGATATCTTTATTTTTTTTTTTTACTTTCCAAATGGCAGATATACGTGTATGTATTATTCTTTCCGAATTGGATTGCCGTTATTATGCACGGCCTGCATACCGAAATCGATTACAGCCTGTTGTACACTCTGTCATTATGCAGTACGATGATTGAAATATTTCGGCAAGTTGATCATCGATTATACTTATACAAATTAAAACAAGAAGTACTTAGTAAGTTATGATTGATCCTAATCAACATTAAGACTCCGGAAAAATCCGATTAACTGACCAGTGTAAGATTTGAAACTCCGGACTCCGTACTGATACCCGAGCATGCAAGCCACTCGACTATCAGTCAGGCAATGATTTTCAATTATAGTTATTATCACTTTATATGTTATGTTGGTAGACTCAACGCTAATTTTAATTGCAATTATAATTTAGGTAAATAATTTAAGATTCAATGTTATGTGCTAACAATAAATTGGACAATTGGAAACTTTGGTTGTTTTGTAGTAGTGTAGTGGTAAGTAGCTACTTTAAGCAGCTATCTTTGGCTGTCTTATAAAGTTCTTGTATGGATTAATAGTATTTTGTGACTATAATAATTCTAATAAGTAATATTAAATATACAATTCACTTTAATGATCCATAAATGTCACATTAAAATATGTTTTGCAGTATTAGAAGCAATGAAAATGAAGTTCTATATCCAATCCTTAGTTTTTTATTATACTTACTGCTGTGTACTGATAGAATTAAATGAAAAAGAAAAACTTATTTTCAAAATGAAAAATAAAATAAAATATTAGCTAGCTCAACGGAAAATATTCTAAAAAACGGAAAAGAACTATTAACCTCAGAGTTACCCTCGCGAATTAAAACTTGAATCTAACCACGAAAAGTAATATGTGAGTGAATGAAATCAGACTTTCCTAATTAGCCGAAAAATTGAAAGTTTTAAAATAAAATAAAAGAACAGAATTTTCAACCCAATGACGCTAATTAACAATCAATTTATTTTATACAATGGGTTAAATTACAAATTTGCAGAAAAAAAACCTTGGACTGACGGTTCTGGCCTAAAATAAAAACTGCGCTTGACTCAAAATTAAAATAGGGCAATGTAATTTCCTATGCAAAGCAAAAGTTTTGTTTGTTCAGGTAGATTATCCAAAATGTACAACCTTAGAATTTCTATCCACGTGGTTTCACAAATTAAAATCAAAAAGTGGACAAATGCAAGAAATTTACAAAAATGAAAAAGCTAAAAGAAAGAACAAAGCTTCTTCTCACCTAACCGAGGTGATTGAAAAATAAAATGAAACATCAAAATTGACTCTTATATAAACTCTTATATAATGAGAGAAAAAAAACTAAAATAAACCTTCCTAAACAAAAAATAATAATTGATCTTACATCTATAAAGTGCACACTTCAATATATTAACAATTATTATAATAAAAGTTCCTTGGTAGACTAAATAAAAGAAAATTAATTTTACAAAATCAAAAATGAATTACAAAATGGCAACAGAGATTTAGAAACACGTCTACTCAATAGTCGAACAAGGAAGTCCTTAACAAAATTCTACAACTGTTTTTCTTACAAAAATCCCTATCTCAAAATCGTACAACGCAGACGTATAACATTACAACGACAATATTTAATAGAATCCGCATTAAATCAGCACAAGCGAACAATAGACAATTGAATGAATGGACTAAATAAAAAAAAAATCTTAACACTACATAAATAAAATGATACAATAAACTCTTAAACTAAACTTATTCAAAACAAAATATAATTGTGAAAATTCTCGGTAAATTGAAATCAGCTGAGCAAGGAAAACAATAAATAACCAGAATATGCAACTTAAAATACACTCCGCGAAAAATGGGTTGTCTAACCACAGCATTACGTAAAACGTCGATAGAATTAAAAAGCTAGCTTCATTTCGCCTTCTTTGCTTCTAATACTACGAATATAAACTTAAGTACAACTATTATGATAAAGCAAAATGCTATTATAATATTAAAAAGCAATTATCTGTATTTTATTGTTAGTTTGAAGCTAGATCTTGCAATTTTGTATTCCAGGAATTTTATATTTTTTCCGGATGATATTTGATTAAAATGTTGATTATTCAATCTGATCTGGATAACGGCGGCCTTAGTTAAATAGCAGTTGGTTGACTGACCTTCGATAAACAGGCCAAGCGAAGTAATTGTTAGAAATTTTTAATTGATCCATTCTTTCTTCGGACAAGAGAGGAGACGGTCGTGCCTGTGATTGCTCCTATAATTTAATGGCACACATTCATCTGTTCCGTTAAATTTTTACCTAAAACATTCGATAAAATATTGTGTGTAAATTCACATTTACCTACCTAGTGCTGTTGGTATCCGATAAAATTGTGATCGATAATTTGGATATCCCTACAACCATTTTCTTGGGAAGAAATCCTGACGAAAGCCGCGCTGTAGAGTTCCCTATTTAAATCCAAATATGAGTACCCTTTCTCTTGGGACTAGACCTACGTTGCTGTAGTCTTTTGTATCCAGCTAATCAACGATAGAGAAATATCATATAATTTTTAATAAATTTTAACCTCTTAAAGGATATTTTATATTTCGTTTACGATAACTTTTAGGTTACTTTTAAATAATGAGCACCATCGTTTTGTAACTGATAGGAATATTTCTGTAATTCAAGTTGGCATAATTGATTTAGTATGATTTACCACAGAATATCTAACAACCAGAACATCATCTTGGCCTGGCGGGAAGGGTTCGCGCATTCTCATCGCGCAGCTTGATCCGTCATTAAATCGGACGAGAACTTGTGGTTCCGGCTATGTTCGCTCTTTGCATTAGGCACACGTCGCTGACTTCAAGTTTATATTCGTATGTTAATTTAAATAGTGTCATCAAGTGCAAGTCGATAAAATATGAAAATAATGGAAAAGAAAGTAAAATAATTGTAAAAATAAGCGATATTCTTTCATTTTATCGTAGATATGTACCTATCATATTCTCGAAATTCACTTCAGTTAGGTCCCTGTCAGGTACCGAATTCTATCAAAGCCTATCCTGACTTCTCGCCCGGACCACAGTATAGAAAGATAACAGTAGAGACAGATTGGCTTCCCGCTCTCGTCCGCTTTTCGAATCGTAGTAAAATAAGCGTGGCCGGTCATAAATAAATCGTATTGCGCAGCACGTGAATCGTGTACGATCGTGCATTTCATTCAAGAAAATTTTGGCGGGGTGCTAGTGTTTATAGCAGCACGTATGTAAGTATGTGTAAATGTGTATGTATCAATCACGATAAATTAAATACCACGTTTAGGCACTTATGTTATGTCGCTATGATGTTCACCCCCATTTTATTTTTAAATTTCGTTTGTTCTCTTGATCTCTTATTTGTGATTCTTGGTTTACGTGTACGGTGTATTAACCACACATTTTATAATTATTTTTTTCATAGACAGTTTTACATACGTTTTTTGTGTTCAGTTTTAAGTGATCATTCATAAGTATATTAATATAATCAATTGTACACTTAAATGTCAAAAATACTTACAACTATGGGACTAATAACACCACATACTATGAAAAGGTGCTTTAAAGTATGAAGTGCATTTCAATGTTTACAGTAAAAAGTACCCGAGAGATCAACATTTAATTTTTTGTTTTTATTAAAGGTTGTAATGTAAGCAATACATCATAGCAATCATTGGTGATGCTTGATGATGGAACCAGAGGAATTTGAATCAACTACCTGCATTGGTTACAATCGTTGGCATACTCCCAACTGCAAGAATAGTGCGAGAAATAATTACAATTTAAGTTTTTTCGCAAAATTCGTTGCGATACATTTGTGGATATTTGATATGGAAATGTTTAAATGTTTACAATTGTGATGTTTGTGAAGGGTTTTCCCAGCAACACGATCAGTTAGACGATTCAACGTTATTTTGCCATTTAAAGCCATGTGAACATGCGAATAAGCAGAAATTTGGAAAATTAAAAACACCTTTCTTTTATGTTATAATATTAGAGAAAATATTTTTTAATACTTTTGAATTAGTGTCACCACAACTGAAGTGTTTGGAAAAATTCATAGCACAGTTCAGTTCTATTAATTTTGAACATCCATGTCAAGAATGCGATTATTTTACACATTGAAGTTTCTAATTTCAAAGATGTTGGGTTTCAGGGTACACATAAACATTAAATAGAAGCTCGTGTGAAATCAGCAGAAAAAGCTTGACAAAATGGAGTGACAAAGCCATATTAACTTCATAAAGTTGTCAATTATATGTAAATAACCTTCGATTTGCTACCTTTCGTTGCTGGAATAAATTGTTGACCAGTACATTTGTACGTAATCTCTAATGAAAACTTTCTGTTTGTAATATTTTTCATTGTCTATATTGTAGGCATAGCAAATATAAACTATTCACTACTTTATGTCTTTCAATATTAACCTGTTTACTCTTACCTGGAAATTAACTGGCAAAAGCCCAATCAAAAATGTCCAGTATATCGTGTATGCATTGCTGTTATAATGAAAGCTTTCTAATCCAGACAATGCATATTTTTTCTGAGAAGCCAGACAATAAAATTCACATTATTTTGTAAAAATATTGGAGAACGACGTTTCCGTATGATAGGTAATTTCTTTTAGTTAATTATATAATTAAATTACAGCAATAGAAAATTTAACAGATCGGTATTTTTCAATAGATTAAGTGCTATCAACTAGGTATATCACTAAATTTCAAATCAAAAATGCCACTATAAATAAAGTGGCTTATTTTATGCAATTTTATAATTTTGAATATATAGGAAACTTTGCGATCAGGTAAATAAATTCACTTCTACACTTTTATAATGTTTACTTACAGTTGCGTTATTATTATAGGTTATAGTATCAATAATAACGAAATGTCAATTTATTAAAACATTTCTACAAAAAAAATTGGTTATATGCACATTGCATGTTTATAATTCACAGCTAATATTCTTACACCGACTTTTTCTCTTGCATCTACTAAATTTCGACCCATTCAATAATAAATATATGTTATAACTCTGACATAACCTCCGCTATAAAGCATAGAGATCAAATTTTTAAATGTTCCTACATTTTTCCGGTAGACGCATAGGATGCGCGTGGCCGTGCACTCCGTAGCATCAATGTGATCAAGGTCATTAAAATAGGACGAAGAATTTCATTCATAAAAAGGGGTTCTGTCATTACTGATATATTTCTATACTGTGCCCGGACAGTGACTTCAAGGTCACGCACGTTTTGCGCACAGAGATCAAAAGAGCCGACAAAGAGATTGTGTTCTGGTTGTTGGATATTCTGTGGATTTACTTTATAAGAATTGGAAATTCCGGTTAAATTTTTGTGATATTCAAATTTAGTTCCACTGTTGCACAGTAGAGGACACTACTGTATTAAATTAGCGTTAAATTTCGTTCGCAAATGGCACATTGATTTACTACGATCCAACTGGTGAGGCACTCACCTTCGGCTCCAGTCTGAAACTGAGTTGTCGTGCTGTAAATGACACTTACGGCATTTTATTACATCTTTCCCCTCCGTGTATTAGATTAATATATATTAATCACAATAAATCATAAAGAAATTATATTGAACTAAGCTAATTAGCCCGATAACTAGTCCAGTTGCTGAAATTATGGTATTAAACTTGTTTGTTAAGTACAGATACACAATATTTGCCTGAGTTTTATTTGGGTAACGATTCAAAATCTGATTCATTGCCAAGTAATAATCAATATTTTCGATTTGCTTATAAATTAAATATAAAATTCTCACTGATGCACGAATTGTACGTTCGTCATTCTTCCTATACTCTTTTGAAATGAATGTTGATACATATTTAAAAAAAAAAAAATTCTGCTCCGTAATTATCTTCTTTCGATAAATGTTTTAACTTACAAATAGTCCGTATTGATGTACTGAAGCTAATTAGCCCGATAACTAGTCCAGTTGCTGAAATTATGGTATTAAACTTGTTTGTTAAGTACAGATACACAATATTTGCCTGAGTTTTATTTGGGTAACGATTCAAAATCTGATTCATTGCCAAGTAATAATCAATATTTTCGATTTGCTTATAAATTAAATATAAAATTCTCACTGATGCACGAATTGTACGTTCGTCATTCTTCCTATACTCTTTTGAAATGAATGTTGATACATATTTAAAAAAAAAAAATTCTGCTCCGTAATTATCTTCTTTCGATAAATGTTTTTAACTTGCAAATAGTCCGTATTGATGTACTTGTTATTATTTAAGGTGGTATGCTTTGAGAGTTTAAGTAGGTATAAAATTATACATTATACATTTATAATTATAAATAATTTTCAATATATGTGTGTATGTAATTGTGAATTCGTGATAAGTTATCTATGGTGATTGATTGATGATTAATTGTCTTAACCATAATAACTAATTTTACTTTTACCAACCCATTTTCAAATTAGCTTTGAAATCGGTGTTGACTGAAACTTGATCCATCCGTTGTAGTGAAACTGGTTTAAGGAAAAATCGGTTGATCGAACGTTTACTCAACTATTTTGTGTTATACTACGTATTGTTAGATTAATAGAGATTCCTATTTGAAATATCTATTTGTAGTATGGGCTTGTACAATAACACCCAGTTATCATAACAGAATGCTTATTAACTTTTGTGGCAGTGAAGCCATAATTCATCATTTTTGATCAGTTGATAACTTTCCATACAAATCCTCCAATCGAGCTGAATTACCTTAATCACATACTTAAGTACTAAATGACGGTAATCGAAGCTGGTTAAAATTTATATATTCGGATTAATTAACCTGATCCTGGACCAATACACAAGAATGCGACGAAAATTAATGCTTAGCAGAAAATCTCAATGGCCTTTTAAAGAGCCCGGTACTTAAGGGTATTTAAACTGAATCTTGGGCATTTAAAAATTGCGCGGTAATACTTTAGAGAAAAAAGAAAGAACGTACCCATAACAAAAATTGCCCGCTTAACGACATTGATTCATCAATCCGTTTTATCAAATTACCCGTTTAGCAATTAAGGATGATGAAGTTAAAAATGCATGCACCACTCAGAGAAGGCAGTAAATTTTGTTTTAATTACGGATTCATGGAGAGGAGATAAATCTCTGTTAAATAATATGCACTTGCCAATTTTAGATTGATTGTTTAAAGGGGATATTTTTTAATTTGCATAAGAAACTTATTAGTTACTTATAGTCATCTCAGATGATTCTTATAGTCAATGTATTATCGTAAATTACTTTTGTTATTGCATGGAATGCTTCCACTAGGGGAGTAAATAGTAAAGATAACGTTTATTGGTACACTTAATATCTAGATTTGAATTTTATATAATTATTCTATATATGTTTTGTAATAATTTTGATGAGACATTCTCGTGCTGGTTCTGATTAGTTAATTGTGTGCAGCTTCTAAAAAAAACAAGGGACAGATGCTGGGCTTCTGTACTCAATTATATTTTATTATATAGTGGTATGAGGAGTACTAATTAGCCACTGGTAATATTTCACTAATATAAACGAAACGAACCCCAAGGCGTGCGCCGTTCCGAATTATACCTCATTGCTTATTCATGAAGGCCCTTCTTATATTCCTTTAACTATCATCCTTCGCCCAACATTCTTTTACTACCGCGATATTTTGACCGTCATTTAGATGTCTGAAATAAATTCCACAAGCAGGGACTTATTTAAAAAAAGGTGATAGTTTTCCTGTTTGCTGTTGGATATATCGCCGTCTTGGTGGTGAAATGAGCTAAATTAAGTGCTAATTATTAAATTATTACGAAACAAGCTTGATGTTCTCAACTTTCTGTACATCTATCTCTAAATAAAGGACCTTATTATAACTGTGCCAACTTTCAGTATTTTTAGTAGGTAAATTAACAACGTATGTTGGAATAAAACATATTTCGACACCATAATTGAAATCTTTATTGCTTATTATCTCGGAATAGCAAGTGTGTGGTTTAGCTCTTTTTATCTCCAATACGACGAAGTATCAGTTTGTATTTATTATTCGTGAAATACCGTTAGTTTTTTTTTAACTTAAATAATAACGGTTTAATTTCATTGCGAATTGTAGCGGTAGACAGCTTAATATTATACTAACCAATACTTCAATTACTCTTCAAGTCTTTCATCGGCCACTCGTTTCTCTTACTCACGAAGATGCGTATGATGTGGCACTCAGCATATATTTTCCTTAGGAGTAAAGCGCAACAAGAACACTAGATTTAGTTTTCCGATACCGTATAATGATCTGTTACAAAGCGAGTTGTGGCTTTTTATGAGGTTCTGTATAGACCGATGTAACATTTAATTCCCAAACTCAAAGCTTTTTTGCCCCGGTCAACTGAAAACGCACCATTACCTTTCAGTTGATTTTAAGAGGGGCCTTTAAAAAGCCATGAATCAATAGATGGCGCGGTCGGTTAAATTTAAAAACAACATGTCATTTGTGAAGCTAAGGATTCCAAAGGAGCGTCCGCGCGCGGAAACCTACCACCACCACTCAGCACTGCGGAGCAAGTTGACGTTTATTCGGCGTTCGTCGACGGCTGAGTTGGATTGCAAGCATTGTAGTCGGTTGACTGCTGATTGCGAAAATGGAACTTATAGCTAAAGTGATGGTAGCTATTTTATTAGAAGAGAAATCAGACGAAGAATATTTTGTGGTAGTGGCTAATAAATACAGATATTCAACCAACAACTTATTTTTAAGTAGAAATAGGAAAGGGCATATCTGTAATTTACTTGTATATAGCAAATTATTAGGAAGTCGAGTCGAAAGTATCTGTTTATCACCAGAACTTTTTGAAAATGTCTTTCCATGTATTAATCAGAATAGCAAGAAAACACCTTGTAATAGGTAAAGATGGCCAACTTCTTCACGAAAAAAAAAAGCATTACGTTGAGGTAACTTGATATAAACAATATCACAGGTAAGAATATATTGGAATAAGTATGATCAAAATGTTACTGTTACAACTACAACAAGGATTTGGAAAAACTTGGCAAGCACCAGTTCTTCTTTGGGTTGTAACATTTCCAAAATGTTTTAAGTAATGTTGTTCAATTCTCAATTCGATTTTTTTTTATTTAGTTGAGAATTTGTCGTCGCTCAACGCTATTTCAAAATTATAGCTCTCTGCTGTTATATTAGATGCAACATCTAAAGTAATCTCTTCAATATAGTAAATACAATAGTGAATCGAACTAAATAGTAATGAATAAAAAATAAAAATCATTTAGATAGTTTATATGCAGGGCTCAACAAAAAATGATTTTTATTAAAAAAATAAAAGAAAATCTTTTTTGAACTAATACAAATTATTTAAATGTATTTAAAGTTAATCGAAAAACTATTGCAAGAAAAAATCTTTTCAATTCAAAGGAATGGATGGTGGAAGTAAATAGTTATTTTTTCTTAAGATCACAAAGAGATGAGCTGGAAATTGCAAAGCAGCTGCCAATAATAAAACAATTCCTGTATGCAACGCCTCTGTCAGCGTCAGTAGAACGTATGTTCAGCTCTTTTGGTTTTGTTCACTCATATGTTAGGGTGGGTATAGGAAGAGAAGGAAAACTAGTATTTTTTGTTCAAACTATATAACGAAAACAAAAATAAATAAACTGAAACATAAAGTTTTTATTATGTACTTCCTTTTTATTTTTTAAAAGTGCTGCGTAAAAAATAGTTTCAATTAATTTATTATTTCAATTTCAAAAATCAAGTAATCATGATTTTGATCGTGATTTCAATCAGTTGAATTAAATCAGCCCAATCCTGTTTATATTATAGAAGTTCTGCAGAAATCTTCAACTCATTAGTTTAGGGACATAATCTTTATAGCTTTTGTATCTTACAGAATAAGAATCACTGATGAACTAATAATTAATTATAAACGATTGAGGTGCCCACATTGTTTTTTTCACAAACACTCCATAAAGCCCCACCTTAATTGTTACTGACGAAAAATCATTATAAAAAACTCACTTTAGTTGTCAAAACGCAGTGGTACCAATCCACATCATGTGACATTGGCGTATTAATATTATTAAATTCATAACTTAAATGAGATTTTCTGAATATTTTTCGCGGACAAACATTTTTTCAATTGTAAATGGCACTTACTGTACTGCGGTATAAATAACTATTCCACCTTCCACCTTGGTACACCTCTATTGCTGCATAATAAATTGAAGGAATTTTATTGTAGAAAGTGGATACGATTGAAAACATATCTTAATGGTAAATGGTAACACTTTTACTAAAAGGTAAAGTAAATGTAATAAGGTTTAGACAGGCTTCCAATAATATCTTGCGGGTATAGAGAATGCTGTTAATAATCCTAAATTATTTTGGTCTTTCATGAGTAATAACGAGTATACCAACGAATTGCTTCGATTTGTTCTATAATTACACTAATTATAACTGTCGATAGTTTACTATCAACAACTATCGATAGTCAAAAATGTATTCGATAGTGGTTAATAAAAAATATCGTTCCAAATAAAATCATAACTGTAAAATTACATAAAACGTCAAATGCACCAATTTAAGTAAAATTAAGACTAAAATTCTAATAAAAATTTATATACGTAATAATTCAACGTCGAGTTTCTACAAAGTAATAAATCTAAGAGCCTTTTGTTAGCAGGCGGTTTAGTATCCATAGTAAATCTGTATTTTATCCTACCTATACGCTCATGCCTATGAAGAGGAGCTCACCGATATTCTTAGTCGATATAAAAGCACGTTGGTCGCGTTATGGATTCCTTTCTTTCTCGTATTTATTAGGGTAGCCACCTGCTGCAGGCTCCTTTTCAGTTCTAATTCAATACTTAATTGTGTTAGAATCACCCCGATGTCCCCCATATTTGTCTCCTGTTGTTCCTCCCTCGTCTGTCAGATAAAATATCTAAATGATAATCGTGACCGGTTTTTGAGGCCCTAGTCACTACTGGCTTACGTAATTAGCATAGTTTCTCGTTGTTTGTAGGCATACGTGTTTATACGTATAAGGGTTGGATAAAGTTAATATACTGTGAGACAAATTGCAAAATATTGTAGATTGATAAATCTACAATATTTTAAGTGTTAGTTTTTAGAGTTTTATCTGTAATTATGGAATTGGCAGTTAGTAGAAAATCAAGATACAAAATTGGGAAGTATGTGAATAGAAAAGTAAGAAAAAGATGTTGGAGCAAGAACTTGAGAAATAATATTAATTATACCTAATTCAAAGAAGAGAATTAAGGAAGATTGTAGGTATTTTTTGTCTTATATTAAAATAATATAAATGAATCTATATATGATATACACACAAAAAATCGATTGTCAATCTGAATATTTTTATTTATTCAGAAATCGAAACATAATATATATTTAAATGAACTAGATCTTGTTGGTTAGAACATAAGAGTAAATTCTCTGAAAACACAATATACTCTTAAAACAAATAGTATAAATATTTGCATTGAAGTATTCTTCCTCCCAAATGAACATTGTTATTAACATTAATAAATCTATGCAATCATAGTGAGAAAGTCTGTAGATTCAAAATAAAATCCCTTATACGATTGGTATAATGAAATACTATATAAAATTATTAAATGTTTTGTACTGAAAACATGCAATATCAAATTGAAATTACCATTATATTGAAACATTGGCGTCACTTTTTGATTGACCAGCGAACAGTGTTGTTGGTTGTGAGTGTAAGTAAATCTAAATGGATACCCCAGCCGTTTCACACTTACTTAGAGAATGGGATGGAATGGGGCTGATGCACAGATGCTACCATTAAAATATTCGAAGGGAAGTACGTACGTGTTATCTAATATTAAAGGATTACTGGTTTAAAAAACTTTGAAATAATACTTAGAGTCAGCGCCATTGTGCCGATAATATATGTACATTAACAAACATATGTAGGTATTCACTAGCTAATAGCTTTCAGTAGGTGATACCAGCAAATTATTATACTGATTGAAATTATATCAGTAACCAACGCCGAGTAGATACCAGGCCCAGGCATTGAGGGGGAAGTATCCCGAGAATACCGGTCGCAACGACGGATACGCATAACATCTATCTATCTATTATAACTAATAGGCCTTAATCTATTAATATAATGTATTTTTTACTGTAAAATTTACTCATATTAATAATGTAATGTGTTATTCAGATATCTGTTCATTGATATCCAATTTTACGTGTTTCTTCTTGTAATCAAAATATTGTGTCAATGCAGCCCTGTAAACATGCCCTGAATCCCATTTGCGCAGTTCAATGCGCGAGTTACGGATTAATTTCAAGAGATCAAAAGTGCCGACATGAACCACAATCACTTCTTCGATTTATGCTGGTTAAAGCTTCATATCTTTGTTTAACATATTTGCTAATAAATTTCAGAGACATTAAAGGCAAATTTTTATATCGGAGAAAAAAAAGGAAATAATTGTGATTAGTTCCGACAATGAGATATTTAATTGCGTGTTTAATGCTTCTTATGTGGACCCGTCCGAATATCTTTTGCATAAAAATCAGCATGATTTTAAAATAATTGCGCTGCCGTCATGTATAATTTCGTTGGCTGTATTTGGTATAAATATCGAAAGTAAATTGTATCATTATGAAGTTTCGGATCGCCGTAAGTAGTTCGTAACTCGTGGCAGAGAGACTTTAATTCTCTCGCCAATTATAACCACATTCCGTTTAAGTGGATGGAGGAGCTTGGCCATACAATTTGACGGTGCAGAGGAATCTTTTATATTTAAAATTTTGGCTTTATATATGCAAGTAATTAGTTCTTTTTCAGTCCGGTTATTTTTCCTTTCAATTATCTCAATATGTTTTTCGCTGGTTTACATTGTAACGTTTTCGTTGTTCAAATAACTGGTACAAGCGATGTATTAAATGAAAAGTATTCCTTTTATACACTTAGGTTTATTTAAATAACATAACCCTACTATAAACACCAATAATGATAACTAGAAGACTACTAAACACTTAATAAACTAAATTCACTTAAATACTATTTATATATAATCACAATCTGTATCCAACAATGTACGGGAAATCTCGAAATTTTATCCTCGTTGGCGGGCGTGTTTATATTCCATTGCGAATCGCGTTATTCCGGTGGCGCCATCTGTTAGCGCAGTTGAAAATTTAATTCAAACAGGCGCGCGTAATATTATAATGAAGCTTAAGTTCCTTTTTGGAAGAAGATTATTGACATCTTTTAAATATATAAACAACTGGTAACTAATTAATTGCAGCCACTTATTTGTTTAATCTACTAACCCACTATTAAATTATTTTTTCCCAGCAGGGAGCAAAGTTGTACTTTTCATCCCTAGGGCGGAAAATAACTGACACTGACATGATGAAACTCTACATGTGTCATTGTTGATAGATGACATTAGATAATTGCTGAATTATTAGGTACCTGTCGCTTTAGGAGTGAGAATATTTAAAAAAGAAATCCATAAATATTATTAATCATTTTCTAATTCAGGTTTACAGGTATTGAACTTACCCTACAAAGGTCATAAACACAGAAATAAAAAAAAGGATACACAATCTTGTAATTGCAACAAAGTTAAATACAAAAAAAGATTACCGATTTGTGTTAACATTGAAAGAGCAGTTTATTGCATTTTGTATGTGTGAACCCTTCACTTAAATTTTCAATCGGTGAATTGATTCCGCTAGGTTTGCTCTATTAAAAACTTGTTGTATATCAACAGGAACAGATCTCGAGGAATTTGTAGAAGTGCTGGCACATGGCTGATGTTGTGATTCAGATATCTGTACCATTTTTGCAATTTTTTTGCTTCCAAACTCAGAAGGATAATAATAATTTGCCCGATAATCAGTAACAAAGTCTGGGACTTCTTTCCAGATCCTGCGCCCAAAGTCTTTTCTTGGTTTCCCCTTACTCCTTAGCAAATGCTGGGAGATAACTAAAGTGGGCGCAAATGTAATAAAAATATTTGCAGTAGACTCGCGATTATGTGGACCTTAAAACAAAAATATAATACAGTAGATTGGCTAAAAATGTGATTTCTTGGTTATTCACAGATTTCATCATTTCATATAAAGCAGTAGTCACATAATTGCTAGTCTACTGTATTATATTTTTGTTGTTATTATTAGCAATCACAGGGAAATTATTTAGTTAGAGTAGGAACATTTCAATTGTTATGGAATCCATATAGTGCTTAGAATAGGTAGCCTCGTGTAATATCTTTTAGGTGGAGCACGGGGTTGGGATGATTTGTAATTATTTAGCTTTTCATAAATAAAGTGTATAATTATTGTGTAATGCAACACTCTTTAGTATTTTATATGAAGAGAATTGATGTTTTTATTAATGCAAAGGTGTCCTTTTATTTTGATAAACTGCTCATAGAAGAATTTATTTTTAATTATTAATGATTCCTCAAATATTTTAAACAGAACAGCTTTAGAAACTACCACAATTGCTCACAAGCCTCATTATTTTCATATCTACAAGTACATACATATTATACAGTAAGTTGGTTTGTGCGTCAATGCTGTGGTCTTTGTCCTGAGCAAACTTTATAAAGAAGTCAACAAAGCACTGAAGTATGTATTATTACTTTGAATAAACAAAGGTCGCATATTAAAAGCCAAATACTTTATAATTGGCATGTGCTCGATGCGTAAGATATAATATATGATTTCATGATTCATTAAACTGCTGATTTAGTTTCTTCTTTTGTAGTGTATAAAAGTAGGGTTCAGGCGAAACACCGCTGCGATCAACTCGGTAATTGAATCGCCGTACTTCCACGTCAGTGTTTATCTAAAATCTTACAGCGGTGTAGTACCGTTAGCAAAATTCAAAACGGTACAGAATGATTGAATGATCATTGTTCTACACTACTACATACAATAACCGAGCAACTATTGAAATGACTATTGATATTTAAATTCTTAAACGTTAGTATATTGTTAGAAATGAATTTAAAAAGAAATTATTTAAAACATAATCTTTTAGTAAACAAATAACGCAATGAATTCTAATACTTATCGCTTAATATCATTTCAGTTAACCAGATAATTTATGACACTTTAATAACAAATTTAAAATCTAGCTGATTAGGCACAAAGTTTATAACAATATTTTACGTAACAAACACAAAAGTGTATTCAAACACTAGCCATGGCAATTCTGACCAGAGCTTTGTCTTCAAAGCTCGTTTGAAATTTAAGCTTAGCGTTAGTCAGATTGCCGATTCACAAGGGAAGGTTGCGAACTGTAAATCGCAGATTCTTAGGAAACTTTGTTAGTTTGTAGATTTGATTGAGTGTTACTCAAGGGTGTTCTCTGTTGCCGCGGAACTTCAACTTTAGAGGGTACAATTTGACTTGAAATTCTACCAAAATTTCGTTTACCCAAATAACTGCTACGACGAATGATCAGCTTGTGAAAGAATTCACCATAAAGCTTAGTAATAAGAGCGAGTGGGATCATAACACCACAAAAATGCCATCAAATAGTACATTGATGGCTCCAAAACGGCAGAAGGAATATATGGCCTAGAACCAAGTACTTCGGGCAAGCTTGGGGAAGTACCCAAGTATATTCTAGACGGATATACACGCTATTGAAAGATGCGTCCAGTTCAATATCGTTAGAAATTATCGAAAGCAGGAGATTATCATTATGTCTGATAGTCAAGCAGCCATCAAGCCGCTGAGCTCACATTAAATCAGTTCCAAGTCGGTCTGAGAATGCCTAGAGAAATTAAACGAGGAATTAAATGGAATAAAGTAACCCTCTTGTGGGTTCCGGGTTTTTGGATGTGATCGTATCTGAAGTTACGAGAAGGCAAAGCTGTTGCGTGGTCTGTGCTTTCTATATCAGCCACTACACATAGTTATACACGATATTGCCTATAATATCGCTTATAGAAAAATTGGTGTTGCTGACATTGCTGACAACCTTTGAAGCAGTGCACACTATATTTTGTTCCTAACAAGCTTCAAATGTTCTTGAAGCGTCATCCTCTAGCAAACTAACTAGTGAATTATTTAAGAAATAGTTTACCATTGTGTATGTATACCGAGTTCCTAGGAAAACACCAATAACTATACTACCAGATTCTTGTGGTGGTAACTTTTCTGCGACTTTGCAAATCTCTGTACTAGCTGACAAACCAATGTCGTTTCTTATAATTTCCACCAAGAAAGCGACTGGACTGGCGCAACAGTTCAACGTGTGTGGATGGGATTCCCCTAACGGTTTTCCAATCAGGTTTTGCTTGCCCGTATTGATCTTGATTTGCATCAACGCAGTATGATAATCAAATTGTTGGTCCACAGTCAACTATTCACTCGGATATATCGCAATCTATTTCTATATTTCTGCTACCAAAGCGGTAATATAGAATCCAAATTAGAAAAAATATTCATTCAGTGACGATGTACTACGACACAAAGGTAAATCTGGACGATTGTCGTATAGATTATCTACATATTGTTCAGGTTTATCTTTGTACTATGGTACATACATTATACATCGATTTCTGAAATTCCATCAAATAAGCACAAATACATCGTTCCGTACTAATTATAACACCCTGCATATAAATAGGTTTCAGAGGCGGATTTCCGTCGTTTAAGTAACCCATTCTACCAATCGAGACGACGCAAGTCCGCCTCTGAAGCATTTTTCTGCCTTCCACTGTTTATTAAAACTTATTTCGGATAAGCAAAATTTAGATCGCATTTTAAAGCCAAATTGCATCCCATAAAGTTCCGCTGCAACAGAAATTGTCTTTGAGTAACACTACCTGGGGTCGACAAACTGGCAAACTTTCCTTAGGAAAAAATAATCTGTAAATTAAAACAAACATGGGCGTAGCCAGAATTTGGTTAAGGAGGAGGCCATTAGAGTCGACATTTTGAAGATATCCCTAAGATCGGATTTGCGAAGATTTGGTTGCAGGAATTGAAAAGTCATTAATTTAATAAATGCTTGATGTTATAAATACTTTATTTATAACATCTATCCCTTGTGATTTCCAGATAGTGCTTCTTTGATTTCTTTTATAATGGAATGAACTGCAAAAATCTGAAAATTTCAGGGTAACTTTTATCCCTTAAATATGTGCTTTCGGTAAAATAGAAAGCTGCGATTTATGGCACTCGATGTGTGCTACAAATGTACTATGTTTCAATCCGATCGGTGAGTATCATCTCGTGTTCCCTTGCTAGATAACAATTTACAGCGTCCAAAATTCGTTTGATATTTCGGTTTGTAAGTGTTTATAAGGGATAGGATTTGTATTTTTAAAGAACTTTGAATATGTAATATTTAGCATATGGTTACTAGTAAATTTTCTTTAAGGACTTGTTTCGATCTTAATACTTTTTATAAATGAAATGGACACAGAAGAATGACGATTTTGGATCGTGTACATAGAGAAAAAGAAAATCAAAATTCGTTGACCCAAGCAGGTGACTTGTTTATACGTGAGCACAAAAATATTTATTTTTCTCAATTAACATACTTTGTTAGTTCTATTCAAATATATACAGTATTAAAAAAAAAACTGGATTAGATTAAAATATTGTAGAAAATTGGATTAAATGTGCCTACATATTTGAATCAAACCTCGCTACGTATTTCAAACTAATCGTTTGTTTAGACTCAATTATTACCTATTTGGTTGCTTTTTAATTAATAGTACCAAATATTTTGTAGACTTAATTTATTGCACTGACTTCAGTTGATTTAACATTGTTAAAGCAAGTGATTGTCAAACTTACTTAAATGAATATATTTCTTGTATAAACAAGTAATGATTTATGTGGTATGTTAATAGATTGCTGTTCTTTAACCAATCTTAATTTTATTATTTTCCGACCAGTTTCGCAAAAATGGGTTAAACAACATCAGTCTTTTGCTATTGACATACCACATCGATCTCTACCAATCTAGAACGTGCAATATTTAAGTAATGATTTGTTGAATTAAATTTCAGTAATCCTTACTACTACAGGTTTCCAGCTAGTTACCCTCGCATGGGAGTTGATTCGCAGGCTCACCGCGATGCTATGCGACTCGTCGTTCCCGACGATCACAGATCCTATAAGATATTTACCTGGTAAATAGATAAATATTTCATAGAGTATACTTTGTTAGAGTAGTGAAATAGGAGAACTGTCTTCCTTACCGTAATTTCTGTACTCATGCAATAGGTATATACAAGGGTAGAATAATATTGTTTAAACTTCAGTACGTGTTTGGGATAGTGCAGAGATTTAGACTTGAGAAATGGTAATTTTAACATTATATTAACTGCAATTTTGGTTAACCTAATCCTTATTTCTTAATTACCTTCACTTTGTTAATTGAACAATACTTGTTTAAGTGAATTTGTTCAGTTTGCTAAATAGAAGTAAAAAATCATACGATTGATTCTACCACGCTTTTTTTTTCCGGTTAGATTAATTATAATTTTAATTAGCTCGTTAATTAATTAATCGTGGTAAGTAGATGTATAAATCTATAGTCTGGTAAATAGGTTCCCTAGGTTTCGGCACTACTTCGAAGGGGTGCAAACTCATTGCAGTTCATATTAAATAAATGAGTTGGGGTCCATGGAGACGAAGTGCTTATTGATAAAAGCCTTCTTTAAAAAACTGTTTTATTTTTCGTCAAGTCAAATAAATTAAATCATATTTCTGTAATACAGGGTGTATCAGATATAGAGGTAAATATAATAATATGTAGCAGCTGTAATTATATGCAATCAAAAAGTCTTAACGCACAGGGGGGTCTATCTGTAAGCATTAACGAGAAAAAAAATATTTTATAAATGCCGTGGGCTAGGCCCGCACTTGTGCCCAACCTAAATCCTGTCCCGAGTATACCCCCACATACCACTATCATTCAGCCATTACCGCTGTTAGTTTTGTGTGGATCGCCGCTTGGAGTGCAAGCCACTTCGAACATTTTATTTAAATTCTTCCCGTCTCGAAAAAACGATCCTTTTTCAAGACCATCATGATTTCATATAAAGAAAATCGAAGCTTGATGCATCGGCAAAAGCGCGGGGAATGTATAGATTCATTTTCGCGCGACATCATAGTAAAAAGGCGTGTTTGCAAATTTTCTGTAGCTACATTTATTTCTGTGTAATTCGATTCAATTCATTTTGCGTTATATGTTTAAATAAATCCAAAAGAAATAACTCAGATTCATGTGGTACCGTTTATTAACAACTAACTCTCGATTCCACAAAGCAAAAGAAAAATATTTACATTTTTTGTAACTACTGAAGTCGCATATGCGGTGAAACTCGAACGTCTTATCAGGATATTAAAAATAATACTTTGTAGACTTACGTAGAATGCTCTTAACAAAAAAGGAATGTTTAGTTTATAAAAAGAAGAAATTTAAAATGCCTCAGTTTTGCTATTTTTACAAGGGCACACTAGCCGATTGGCCCTTATTTATTCAGAATGACGTTAAATGAATTTACGGCATACCATTAAGAATAATATTAAATGAGTGCAATGTATTTATACATAATACCACGTTTAGCGGGTGCTTAACATGACGTTTCCTTGCATCAGGCCCGGACTAAAGAATTTTTGGCTCTAAATTTTACTTTTTTTATTCTTTAATGATGAAATTCGGTTTCGGTGGGTTTGTGTGTGTAGTTAACACCCAAGCAAAATTTACTTTTTATTTGGATACACCCTGTATATCCGAAGGGGATTTTCTTTGTGAATCGATCTACCATCGCCTAAAAATATATAGAAGAAACGTCAAGATTTTTCAACATTAGAAGATAATTTGTTGTGTTAACATACCTTGGTAGCTTTTCATTTGTGGAATCGTACATGTTTCTGCTGGCTTGAATATATTGATGCACTTTGGATGCTTTGAAGGAGATTTTTCCCAGCATTCCCCGACATCTTTGGTTCGTCACTGCGAGGAAACTCCATTCTGAACAATTTTGGGGTATATGCAAGCTGAGGTTCGAAGTATTTTGTCTGATTAACATTTAGATTCCTGTGCAAATAAGTATTTAACATTTCGAAAACTTCGAGGTTACTTTTCATATTTGTAAATGACAGTTGAAATTGAAATTTTAATGTGTATAGGTTGGTAGACATGGTTGGTAGTTTTGTCGTATGATAGCGGGAGATTTAAAAGTTTGTAGTAAACGTATTTTGAGAATTTAAAAATCCAAAATATACTGGATAGTAGTTGATATTTGATTTAAACATTCCAAATAAGTATACTCATCTTGGGTAAGAGTTTTTATGCTCTTCAAATGTTTTTAATATATTATTGAACGATAAATTGTGTATGTTTTAATATACAGTCGCGAGCAAATGTTATAGGCACCCTAAATTTTGGGCGAATATCACAGTAAGAAATGAGAAAATGAAAACTTGTAGGTACTACATTATAAATATGTAATAAGAAGTAATTCAAGAAACATGAAACTCATTAATTTTGTCAAAGGTGCCTTGCTCGCGACTGTAATTTAATAATAGTTTTAATATAATAAACGCATTTAATACATTGAATGATTAAAATTAAACTGTAAATTCAATATTTAACAAAGTAAAAGTCTAATAATATACATGTTAGTGATTTAGGAGACACAACACATGCAGTCACCTGGGCAACATAGCCACAACTGATAAAAAAAATATAAATATAATTGTTCATTTGTTAGAAAGAGGGGAGATTACTAGTGCGCATGATCTGCAGTCATATGCATTTTTTGAATATCATTAAACATAGGAGGATAGGTATCTGTAGAGAGAAGGCGATTTGAGTATAAAGTTTTATTTGTTTTAAAAAATATTAGTTGGGCAATTCATTATAAAAATCACAATAGTATGTATGTATATTTATGTTATTTACATGCCAATTACAGTTTGATGCTGTTTTTATAATTTTTTAACGCTTATGCGTTATATGTTCAAGTTCTCTTCAGCTAGTATATTTTGTCTGTAGAAAAAAAACTTATAGGCAATTGAATTTTAAACGAACGTGCCACTGCATATTTTTTTAAATTATTCTTTGCCCTTAAATTTTCTGCTGACAAGTATAATTTTCTTGAGCTAAATAAGGATAAAATGAGGAAATAGTCATCAAAAAGTCGTCCTTTATATCTGAACGTTTTCATTAGATCATTACACCCGTCTCCTAGTTATGGCATCTATCCAACTAATATGACTGGAAACTTTAGTATATAAAGCATAAATGTTCGGATCGCATAGTGCTGTCTCTCTAGGGGTTAAACTAGCGACACCCCTGATGTAATATCTATTAGACGACCTGAAAGCCAAACCTCCACCGCTGTCCCCTTGGCAAATGCTTTCGTCTAATTTTAAAAGCATTTTTTTAATACAAAATGCTAATTCTTATTGATACACTTACTTCTGTTAACATAGCCAGCACAAAATTTATCTGAAGTGTAAAATCTATCGGTAAATTCTTGGGTAAAATGTTGTATGCATTCATTTTTGTGCTGATACGGAACTATTAATTTTTTTAATTTTGGACTTGAATTATTATCTATACCTGTTTTTCCCCATCCTACCACCTAAAAAGGTATTGTAAGTCGTTCAAAAACTACAGTTTCACTATGTAATTTTAAGTTTTAATTTAACATGAACAATCACGAGAGATGCAATAATGTTAGCGATTTTATTAAGCTTTGAAAGCAGTACTTACTACTCCTGTTGTACCACTTATAAAATCGAATTCCTCATTGCTATTTTCCCAATCAATGCAAATAGGTCGGGCATGAGAGGTAATCATCAGTTGGACTTCTAGTTCGATTAAAGCTATATCATGAACATAATTTCGAACTCTACCTTTGTAACTTGGATGTATTTTGATTGATTTGATCTAGGAAGAAAGGTATAGCAAAAAAGGTTAGTGAAAATAGTCTTTTAGGAGAACATACCTTTAATTCCTGAGCATTTTTTTCCTTCACATGTTTGTCTCGAAAGTGCTTTCCAGCTGTTATGGTGTACTCATTTTTGTTCAGAGGTTCTCCTCTAAGATTGGTGAAACAATGTGCAGCTGTAGATAATTCCAATTTTATTTTAGCGATTTATTTATCGACAAATAAGGTATTTTACTTTACCTGAAATAATGTAATTTCTACTAATAATTGTGCCGCTGCAAATTTGAGTGGCGTTGGAATTGTAAACTATGACTACCCATGGGTATTCATTTTCTTCGGCTTCTACACCGCCAGTTATAACAGGGGCAGCGTCAACGGTCCGTTTACCACATTCTGAAAGCATTTGGTAATAGTTATTAAAATATATGTGTTCAAAAATTGTATTTATTTTATCCTAATGAAATGAATGTTCAATTCGTTTAAATTTCTGTTAAATGCTATTGTAAGCTATACACAAAGAGCAGTGGAATATGGAACCAGGCAAATTCATTGAAGAATTACTGCAGCTTAGTAAGAATCGATTTCGTATCGTAACAGGTCTCCTAACAGGACACCGTACACTGAAATGACACCTACAGTAAACACCGTAGATACCAACTGCAGGCTGTGTAACGAGAAGACAGAGAACGCTTACCACATTCTGTGTGAATGCGAGGCCCTGGACGTTGGAGAGCACGTAAGTTTTGGCAAGCCAAAAATAAACCCAGACGATTACTTCGATCAACCAGGCAGAGTCCTGTAGAGATTAGTGCAGGGCACAGAATCCTGGAATGGCCGGTATAATTTAATGAGTAAAAGAAATGGTAGACTAGATACGAAGTGCCAAGAACCTGCAGTGTTTCTAGAGACTCCATATCAAACAGCTCCCATAAAAAAAGACACACAAATGAAATATTACTTATACTTGAATTCAAGGAAAAACAAAGGTCATGCTTCCAATTCAGTTTAGGACCAGTGGGGATAAGACTTTACCCTACGGATATCCCCTTTCGACCCGTACCATCAGTGTTTTTTCCACGATGGTTGTGCAAACTGATCTCGTTTTGGAGCATGCAGTCTGTCCACGTGGAGCTCTTTTTATCGATCCGTTTATTCCTCGATGTTTTAGAGATTGATGCTGCGGAAGCATTACCAAATGCTATCACTACGTGCAGGAAAGTGCATAGAAAGCACTTCTTTGGTTTGCAGAGCATGCTCAGCTCTCTGGTATAGTGACAGATATGGTGATACATCATCCTTTATCTAACAGTTTTTGAACAGTCTTTAGCATAAATGACATCAGATTTATTGATATCTAGAGAGAGGTTCTAGGTTTTGGGATAAAAGTGACTCTGATTGATCTACAGGCCATTGTTATGCATTCCAATGCAAGAATTCCCCTGAGCAACATAGTAAGTTTTTGCAACAAAATTTCCGGATACTTTTGTGGCATAATTGGATGAATGCCGTCCGATTCTGGCGATTTGTATGGTTTGAATGAGTTGATTGCCAATTTCACTTTTTCCGCATTTACCTATTTCTTTGCTATCTGCCAGTGCTTCT
Organism: Protaetia brevitarsis; assembly: GCA_004143645.1. NCBI lineage: Eukaryota > Metazoa > Arthropoda > Insecta > Coleoptera > Scarabaeidae > Protaetia > Protaetia brevitarsis. The sequence goes on along the minus strand of RXPK01000163.1, from coordinate 330,291 downwards.
TGGATGTCTATTTTGAAATTTCTAGTTCAACCTTACAATCATGCATGAGCAATTCTACATTCACCGGCACAATTAACCGCCCACGTTAAAACAAATATTTAGCATTTCCTTTTTTTAATAGCCTTTTTATTAAATGTGGAAATAAGTAAAATCTACTTAACTAAGCATATATAGGGGAAAACAACTAATTTTTTTTTTTTATTATTTAGATAATATTTAGGAAAGTACAATAATATAATATAATTCAGCACTACAGGCCTTGAAGGCCCTTTGCATAGGGTGCCGAAACACACCGAGCCACTGTGAAGTGCTGTACGAATGGTCACCCACCAACAACCGGTACCGCATATTGCTGCTTGACTTTCAAGATTGGCAATGATGCACCTGCCTTGGAAGTCCATTAATGAGACTTTGAATCTCGTTCTGAGGTATGAGGTCCCACTCTTTTCTTAAAGCATCTTTAAGCTCCGACAAGGATTGAGGTGCAGGCAATCGAGCTCTCACCTTCCTTTTTAATGTATCCCAAACATGTTCTATGGCATTGAGATCTGGGCTTTGTGCAGGCAATTCCATTCTCTCAATCCCAACGTAAGTAAGATATTCAGTAACGCAGCTAGCTACATGCGATCGAGCATTATCGTGCATAAGAATAAAACCATCCCCAACGTACGGTGCAAATGGTACCACATGCTCTAGTATGATATCTTCAAAGTAGCTGTCACCCGTTAAACTGCCTCTACCAACAATAATCTAACTCTGTACGCGCATCGTAACAAATGCCACCTCAAACCATAACAGACCCCCCAGTGAAACTCACTGTCTGCATAATGTTGCACACTGCAAATCGCTCTCCGGCACGTCGATATACTCGCTCTCTTCCATCTGGTACCCTTAAACAGATTCTTGACTTATCTGTGAAGAGAACTTGCTTCCATTGTTCAATATTCCAAACAGAATGATTTTGAGCAAACCGTAGTCGAGACACTCGGTGCCGTGAGAGCAATTGTGGACATCGGGCCGGCCTTCTAGCTTTCAGTTGTTGTTTACCAAGTCTTCTTCTAATCGTACGCTCACTAACATCAGCTAATCTTACCTCATGAAGGCGGTTATGCACTTCAACTGCTGTGGTCGATTTCAAAGCACAGTGCTGACAATAAATCTGTCATCACGACCAGATGTACAGCGTTTACGGCCTTGCCCAGGTCTTCTCGTGTAAAGAAACCAGCCTCACGAATTCGTTTAAAATCTTCACACAGAACGTGCAATTAGACGATGACTTTGTCCGTCATCGGTCATTACGACAGCCTTAGCCACAGCAACAGCAACCATTAGCATTTTAATTGTAGGATTTCTTTAAACTGAAGTCTAATTTACAAAAAGAGCACTAACAAAACGAATATTAACACTAAAAATTACCATAACTATGACATAAATGAAGAAATTCTAATCTGAAAATTAGTTTCTTAGGAATATTTTTACAAAAATGACAGTAGTGACATTAACAAATTAAGTATTTCTGCTATTAACTGTAATAACTAGGAGGATTTTCCCAAGAAAATTTGTTAATTTCTCATTGTAAAAAGCTTGCAATCCTTGCAGTAGTGCCATTGTTTATGATTAAATGTTAATATCAAAGCATGGCATATTCATCAAACATTCACAAAAACTATAATACGGGCATTTTTAACAAACTAATGGGCGATTAACTGTGCCTGTGAGTGTAGATGCGCAAAAGTGAACCCGAAAGTTTTCTCTTAAGGTCTCAGTACCAGAAGATCTCATAGATTTAGTGCAACTCTACATAAGTTTGAAAAACTCATAAGGAAAACAAAGTGGAATTAGTTCAAAATGAAAGCAATCATAAGCCTACATTAAATTGTTATGAAAGTACAGAAATTTATAAAAACAAACACTTTTCGAAGAATTCCGATTTTGGATCTCTAAATTATGGGCTTTATAGTTTATTAAGGGGAAAATGGATATAGAATATTAGACGGAAGTTCAGATTAGTGATTAGTCAAGCATGACATCAGTCAACCATAACCAATTAACCATGATCACTGTACCTTGCTATTTTGAGGTATAAATAAGGATAGATTTAGTATAATTATTTAGTTCAATATTACTGTTGATGCTGATAACCTGGCTAGTGAAACGTGGTCCAGTGTAATGAAATACAGATTTCTAATTCTAATTAAAGAGAAAATTATTTATACAGAGGTGGGCCACCACATTCGCGTCGGCTTATATATAAAAAGTGCTAACATATTTTTTTTATGAAGGGTTATACAGGTTCAGAAGGAGCACATCTTAACATTATTTTGAAGTATACAAGGTGACTCAAAGAAAAGTTATACACCAAATTTGTGAAAAATTAAATGGAACACCCTGTATATTTTGATAGTTCGTGACAAAGACAAGTTAGTGAAGGTTTTATATGCCTAACTCAACTCATTTACGAGATAATTAACTATCCTTTAAAATGTAGACCAAAATTGAAGAGGCATGCCTGTCATGCAAATTTAAGCTAGATATTTTAAACTGTATTTATTTTTTAACTAAAGTATTAGACTTGATAATAAAATAAAAGTAATGCAAAAAATTATACGGGGTGAACAAAAATATACTTTTAATTTTCACTACCTTTAAAGGCAAGTAACTTTCTTATTTTAAATGGAACACCCTAGATTTATTACCTTACTTAGATTCTAATTTTAACGGTTTTTAAGATTGTATTAATGCTTCCTATACCTATTTGTTATAGTTTCTTAGTAATTTATAATTTTATTTTTCAAATATTAATTCAACAAAACTGCTGTCAGTATTCAACATAGATAGACGATAATAATCATAACCTTTCAACTGGCTTTTCTTACATACTAATTAAAATTCATAACTAAGTAAACTTCAGAAATGTACTTTCTTAAAACGGATAAACTGGCATGTTAAAAACTGCTAATGTTTTAAACAATGTTCAAAATTATAGGCATCGTTTTCAATGCAGAGGCGTACTATTTCGTGAAATGAGTCTTTAACATTACTCAAAACATTTGGGTGTTATAGATCGAAACGCCATTCTTATTCGCTCTTTCATATTGTCAGGTTTGTTTGGTGGTATGTCATAAACAATATTTTTAATATATCCTCATAAAAGAAATCTGGGCTCGTTAGATCTGCAGATCTTGCTGGCCAATTCTGTGGACCACCGCGGCCTATCCACCTGTTGGGATACTGCCTATCTAATTACTCCGGAACGCTTATTTGAAAGTGCGCAGGTGCACCGTCTAATTGCAATTAAAGTCTTTATCGAATATTAATAGGTATATTTGCCAAAAGTATTGCTAAGTTATATTTTATAAATTGTGGAAACATGGCACCATTCAAGTGACCATCAAAAAAGTATGGCCCTACCACGTGCATTCCAGCTATTCCGCCCCACACATTAACAGACCATCGATGTTGACGGTTTAGGGTTTTAAAGATATTGGGATTCTCGTCGCTGTAATAATGAAAATTATGCCTATTACCTAATCTGTTGTTATGACTCATCCGAAAACAAATTTTCCTCATCTCCTAACTTTTGTAGAAGCCATAAACAAAATTCAAGCCGCCGATCATAATCTACTTCCAAAAGTTCTTGATGCAATTGTATGTGGTATGGGTAAAATTTGTTCATCTTTATAATTCTTCTAATGCTCCCTCTGTTTATCCCTGTAGTTTCATTTTTTTTTCGCTTACGAAGAGATTCGATAACTAAAATATTATTTCCTTCATTTTCGGTAATCGTTTTTGTCTTTTTTCTTATACATACACTTCCTGTACTTCGGAATACTTGCAGCAAATTTTCTAAAGAACGCTTAACGGGATGGCGTCTGTTAGTATATTTTTGCACATAAATCCTTGATTCTAGCAAACAATTTTCTTCACACTCTCCAATTATTAAAATCATATCAATCCTTCCTGCTTGAGGGTAATTTCTCATTGTAAATAATTAAAATGCTTTTAAATAACGACGAACAACAATGATGCGCAACTGACAAGTTCTGTTATAGTCAAATGACTTTTGTGTATAATGAATAATAGCGATACTTTTGTCTAAGCCTACTTTTGAAAAAGAATTGATATGAATTAATATTTGAAATAGTAAATTCTAAATTACTAGGAAACTATAACAGATAGGTATAGGAAGCATTAATACAATCCTAAAGACCATTTAAAATAAGAAAGATACTTGCCTTTAAAGATAGCGAAAATTAAAAGTATGTTTTTGTTCACCCTGTATATTTTTTTGTATATTTTTTATTATCAAGTGTAATGCTTTAGTTAAAAAATAAATATAGTTTAAAATATCTAGGTTAAATATGCATGACAGGCGTGCCTCTTAAATTTTGGTCTACGTTTTGAAGAATTATCTCGTAAACGAGTTGAGTTAGATATAAGAAACCTAACACCAACTTGCCTTTTTTCATAGTTTTGGTGTGTAATTTTTCTTTGAGTCACCCTGTATACTTCAAAATAGTTTTGAAATGTAGTCCTTCTGAACCTGTATAATCATGAACCAAAAAAAATTGAAAATATGTTACCGCTTTTTTTTATATAAACCGACGCGAATGTAATATGCACACTTAAGGTTTATTCCATGTGCCATATAGTTTTTTGGAAAAAATGCGCATACTACGAACGAATTGTTCTTGGATCTCCTAAATATTGCTGTTTTATCGCTTTGCTTATTATAAATAAGAAACGCAAAAAGTCTTAAAGACTAACCTGGAATACAGGGACTAATTTCACGATCCCAGCTTCCATTTCCACAGTAATATGGGATGTCATCCAACCGCATATACCATAACTTACAGTTTACAGCTAATCTAGTATCATTTGGAGGTTCCACACAGCTAATGGTCGATCCGTGCAATATGCAGGTAAAGTATTCACTCTCCGTATCTATTACTGAATGACATGTTCCTTAAAAATAATCAATAAAACAATGAAAACAAGAAACAATCGCAATGTAGTATATATAAGCGTGCAACGTATATATACTTAAATTTGATTTTTTTAACGCTATTGAGGATATAAGCAGAACATCTGTTGTAGGAAATCAGTTAACAGCTGCGCAAAGAATTCAATGTTAAATATATTAAAGAAATTACCTGGTTTCCTGCATTTGGTGCCGTTCAAATGCAACCATTCATCCTTAATACAAAAAAAATCTATTGTGGTTCCGTTATCACAATTCAACGTTAATTTACTTGATAACGAAACTCTTTCATTTACAGCATAGAATGGCATTCCAAATATGCTGAATTTACCGTATGGTATATGATTGGGTAAAGTACAACCTGATGATAGGGTATCAGCGCCCACTCTAGTTTCGAACCTCATAGGAAATTTTATAGCGTCACCGATAGTTGTTTTTAACCATTCTACGTAATTTGAAATTTTAGTATAAATAGCATAATGATTCCAAGTACAACCCGATTCAGAAGCCTGTACAGTGCTCGCAATTCCCATAATGAAATACTTGCCGATACTTTGTGGTTTGAAATAGAAGCCCGCTCCGGCATCCCCATGGCATATACCTTTGCCTAAGATAGTTGATTGTGCAGAGTTAGCTAAGGATTTTTTTTATTTGTACTCACTTCCGTTCATGTATCCAGCACAAAATTTTTCGGTAGAAAAAAATCTTTGGCGAACGTCTACTGGCAAAAAGCGATGACAGTGCTTTTGGTTTCGATATAAAACATCAACTTTACGTAAAACTTCACTTCTAGGTCCGTTTGCCTTAGTAAAACCCCAACCTGTCACCTTTTGCGAAGAAAAAAAAATACAAATATGTTTATTAAACAATGTTCTTTTTAATCACCGTTCCCATACTTCCATCCCTAAATTCGTCTTGATATAGTAAGCTCCAATCAATGCAAACTGGCCGTATTTTGGAAGTTAAAATAAATGGCTCGTTTACTTCAATGAGACTTATATCGTAATAATTATTTTCTCTGCCTTTGTAATCATCGTGAATAATTAGATTTTTGATCTGAAAGGAACCGCTGATAATAATGAGCATTTGGAAGTGTATTTAGTTGTTTAACTTTTTAACTACTGTAAGCATAGGACATTTCGAACATAAAGATTTTTTTATGGGGGTTAGATAGAGCTTTAGCATTTATATGCTCGTCAGGGCTAAATCTATCCCTTAATCACTATCATGATATTCATGATCCTGGAAAAATCTGATTATTACAATTGACCGCAGCGAGATTAAAACCTAAAACCTAAACAAAACCGTAAGACATTCGGCCATCACATACTTTAAAGTCTCATTTTAAAGACAAAGTTTCACCAACAATTTCGTTTTTGGAGATAGCTCCACTCATACCATAAAGAAATATTGTACACTTTACGCTGTTATTGTACAATAATAGTGTAAGTGTAAATGTAGGTATGTAAATAGGCTGTGGCAGCGTACTGTCACCGCGGCTATGGTGCCTTGTGGTGGCCTATAGTGATCCCAATTGCGAAAAATGTGATCGAATGAATCGATTTTTCAACTTTTTAGTACAACGCTTAAATTTTGGCATTTCAATGTCAAAACATTGTTTTTATTTAAGGCCTATTAGTTTCCAATCAAGTATTACATTTAAATGAAGATGGCTTCAAAATAGAGTAAAACTGATGTTTGCTTAAAATGATGGAAATGATCTATATCTACAATACATGCACTTAATTCAGGATACAAAATATATGGAATTCGACAAATACTATTTAGAAACAGCAGATGTGTTACATATGTCTATATAACTGGTAATGCATGCCTACCTCGATGCATAGAATATTAATACACGGACCTACTGTTACTGAACATATCATATTACCAATTGGAGAATTGTCCGAAGAGGCTCAAGACAGAAAGAACAAAGGTAGTCGTTGATTTAGAAGACATTATACTAGAAAATCGACTAACGCTAAAAATAAAGATTTGCTTAATAGGTTATTACTAAGTTCCGCTCCATATTTTAGTTCTTTGAATAACCACGATAAAGGCAAGGAAGAGTGGACGAACCATAATGTTTTATGCTTGCTGACCGTTGCTGAGAAAACATCTTGAAAAAAGTTAGAAGAACAACAAGACCACGACCACAAAGATGAATCTGAGATGGAGGAAGTTTGGCCATATGTGGCTTGATTAATTTTTGTTTTTCTGTTTTTTTTTTCAATAATATTGCACAATACATAAAAGAGAAATCATGTTTAGGTCTTGCATGTGAAATAATTTTCTTGCTAAAAAGTCAATACAATTTCATCACAACAATCTCTTTTTAAATAAAATAATTACTTTATATAATTTAACACTATACAATGCGAGTCTAACTATAAAATACGTTACGTAAAAATTACATAATGCGATTTATCGTAAATTATCTTAACCCTTAAGGCAACTCTCGCTTTAAGGGTACAGTGTACTTTGTATGTAAATTTTGCCCTTATAATCGAATTATATAGCCTAAACGACATATTTGCACCAAAGCGTATTCTTGAAATAGATTTTGTCACAACGCTACAATTTTCGATCACGTTTTTTGCATTTCGGACTACTGTGCGGTCTGCTCTCTGAACTGAGGAAGGGGGGAGGGCTTCCACGCGCAGGGCTATGCTGATGACATCAGCATGCTTGTCTGCAGGAAATTTGGCGGCGTGGTATCCGAAAGGATGCAGATCGCGCTCAGGCTCGTAGAGAGATGGTGTATAAGAGCACCCTCTATAACTTACGCTCTCGCTAGTCTGATGGCATAAAGCAAATCTAAGCTATGCTATAAGTGCGCTTAATAAAGTCCAAAAGATTCGACGCCCCGACAGCTGCTATGGAGACCATTTTTGGGCTTCCTTCGCTGTAGTTGGTGTTGTGGTCTGAAGCAACCCTAGGGGCTTACAGAGCAAAATATAGTGGATGCAAAGTCAGAGACCACACCAGCATCTTCAACTAACATTTAACAGATATTGCAACTGTCCGTAAAGGCGGAGAAAATTTCGCCCGTTTTCAGCTTCTCTGGGGAGTAAAGCGCAGATATCTTCAGTAGAGAAAATGCAATAGCGTACATTCGCAAACCGATACGAAGCCTATCCCCCTGGTTCATCGATGCTTCGAAAACGAGTAATGGCACGGGCATTGGAATCTGGAGGAACGACGAGCGGGATTGCGAAGCTTTTAGCCTGAGGGTCTCCCCCACCATTTTCCAGGCTGAAATTATTGCCATCCTTGTGCTGAGGGCATCTCAAACTGCCTGCGCAAGAATGGAAGGGTAGAAATCATCTCCGACAGTCAGACTGCTCTCAAAGCTTCGCGGGGTGTCAGATTTGACTCTGAGGTGGTACTGGGGTGCCACAAAAAGTTTAAGCAGCTGACGGAACATCTAAATGTTACATTGAGATGAGTGCCAGGTTACTCTGGAATCAGAGACAATGAAATAGCTGACACGTTAGCAAGGGGCGCCAGCGAGCTGTCGTTCTTAGGTTCAGAACCGACGTTTGGTAGCCCATATGGCAGCATTAGAATTTTTATTAGATCCCTTCTTTGGAATAGACTCGACGGCGCAAGGCACTGTAAATCTCTAGGCCGTCATCCGAATGAGGAAAGACCCCGTAAGGCAATCTTTATGAGCAGAGATATATTGAGATTACTCACAGGAATCTTAGCTGGGCATTGCGCAATAAATAAACACATATCGAATGGGGCTAGTGCAGTCTTTCATACACAGAAAGTGTGGGAGTGCGGAGAAAATTCCTGTTGGCCTTCTTGTCAACTACCCGGCCGTGGGCGGTGAGAGGCAGACGCACTTTAGGGTCGATCGGTTGGACGAACCCAGCGTTGGTAAATTAACTTTCAGCCAGATTGCGAACTTTTTTGATAGACCTCACTGAGAGCGCAAAAATTGACATGGGGACAGAATAGGTCTTTCTGGCCGAGTTGCCTTCTTCGGGTTACACCCGCCCATGGGAAAAAAGGTATAGGGTAAGTAGTATAGATGGGATGATCACTTTGCTGAAAGTGATTATTCGCATCGGAACACCTTGTGACACCTAGGATGATGCTTGTTTATTTCTTCGGTCAAAGAGGAACGATGTAAACGTTACACTTACATATTTTATACATAACCAAGCAGTCTGAAGTTATGAGGAAACGTGCGGAAACAAAGAAACCTTTACTAAAAGCAACAGATTAAAAGCTTAGAGTCATTATCAGTAGCTTTAAATTTTCTCGCTTGGTGGAAAAAAAAAGTACTAAACAGGGCATTAAAAAATTCAGAAAATATGACCCCTGTCATAAATTTATGAAACTCATTCAATAGCTTTAATGCATCTCTGGATTTAACAGTGTGTAAAAAACGTAAATCTGTATGCACAAAATGTACCTTGGAAGATTAGATCTTTTCTTGACTAAATATCTACTTTTCATTTTAGGAAGAAACAATTTAATTTTTTAAATTTAAGTTTACATACACTTAACAATTTAATTTTTGAAATTGTTACGTGTATATAAAACATCTATGGAAAATATTTCTTTGTAGAACGAGATATAGAATTGTAATCGAATCTCTAATCTTTGTTATACGTTTGCCTGCGAATATTAAAACTACATGCCTTTCTTTCTTGAGTAGCGTTTTCGTAGTGATTTGGATCTCGGTAATGTTTACCAGCTCTTACTATATACTTCTCCGTATTTTTTGGTGCACCAGTATAATCTGTATAGCAGTGAGCAGCTAAAATATAAAGAAATATATATTATACTTTTAGTAGCAGATAAAGTACAAAGCCCTATTGAATCCTGTATCGTTTTATTATACACGCATTTTCTCACCAACCTGATAGCACATGATAAGGAGTTATAATAGTTCCACCACAAATTGCTGTGATATCAACATAGATTGCTGCAACCCATGGAAATTCATACTTTTCCGTTTCCTCACCTCCTACAATTAATGCTGTTGCGCCTGTTCTTTTATCGCCACATTCTGCAAAACTTTAATTTAATTTAAAATTTTAATAAACTTATTCAAGAGCTGACCTGGTTCGCAGAAAGCTTGCCCAGAATTCCACTCGCCGTATTCATCACAGGTATAAGTAATATATTGTTGACCATTGTTTGAGTAATATGGACGACACTGCTTTACTACAACTGTATTTCTTGCAGAAGAGATGGGACAGTCCTCCTTTATGTCATTTTTAATGCAATGGTTTTCCTCAGATACCAACGATTTCAAAGGTCCACAAATCTCTAATAAAATATAATAGCATAGCAGAATAGTAACGTAATACAGTGGAACCTCGTTAAGTCGGACCCCGCGAACCCGGATCTCCGGATCACCCGGAAAAATTTTGGCGGATAATTTTTTTTTTTTAGAAATGCGCGTTGTATAAATAATAATGTATATTTGTTTAAAATGAGTTTAAAAATATAATTCTTCGGTTTGTTTTGTGTGTGTATTTGTTTATCTACGAAATGAAGTCATTTTCTGTAAGTACTGTCATATTTTTATTTTTTTTTACCCTAGTGTCCGTATAACCCGGATTTTCGTTAACCTGGATCGCTCGTGTCCCAATTGATCCGGGTTAACAAGGTTCCACTGTAATTTGAAAATTTTTTCTTATAGTCAAAGCATAACTTTGTATGCAACATATTCATGTGTAGATACTTAAACAGTTAAAATATATCCTATTTGATATTTAAAAATGTTTATTAATTCATATTAGCATACATATGTTTCACCTTACCAAGGCTCATCAGTACAACTAGTCAACCTAATGTTTAGTAGCTAATGCCTTCCTACAGTTATTGTTATTTTTTATGGATAAATATTGTAGTTTCAGATCGACAATTCCGCAAGTGCCTTCATCATAAATTATACTTATATTATAATATGATTTTTTTACGATAGAAACATCCTGCACCAGTTCGTGTTGCCAATATTTCAATGCGACTACCGAATTTACTGAGGAAACAATGCGAACGCGCCCCCAGCCTTAACAATTCGGTGCGGCCGGTTTGACGCGCTTCAGTGGGTACCTAGCTTTAACACTTGTTTTGAGAGCGAAGTTATAAATTAAACACGACAGCAGTATTTTTAAGCGTAAATATTCGTGGGTTAGTTTATAAAAAATGTAATATTCAAATAAAATACACTATGCAAGGCAAGAGCTTTCATTTCTTAGAAAGAATGCACCTACCTTCTGACGGATTATGTTGGAGATCACTTAATCCCTCACTAAGGAACCCAGTTACTGAAAATATGTGTGTATGTTAATCTAGAAGGTGTTTAGTACTAGCACGCACAATATATTAAATCAAATATTAAAACAAGTGATATTAATAATTTGTTATTGATGCAGGCATATTATAATCTTGTATTGTCAATAACTAATAGGAAAATATGACTTACATATAAACAATAGAAAAATAATATCCATACTGTATTGGTACCTATTAAGATATTTCACATCACAAGTTTAACCAAAAAGAAATTTTGCACTGGCATGGCCACACACACAAGTTTCAGCAGAGAAAATAGAATAATTTATATTCTATTTTATATATGTATATTATAAGAACCTTGAAAGTTTTATCAATATCCGTAGACGGACTTCTTGATACGGAAGGTTAAAAGTGATAACAGTTTTCATAATTCGAAATGTGTAAATATACAATGGCTGCACAGGTTTGCATTGCATAACAGATATAGGGAATATCTAGAGATAAATTCGAAAGCGACTACATTTGGATAATATTTTTATTATTATTTTGTAACCTCATATAGTAGTCTTCGCATTTATTTCTTTTTAACATACCCTTGATGGTCAATATTAAAGAGTTGTTCACTTTACTCATTTTTCTTGGTATTGCTCTGTGACTGGATGAAAGATTTATTAAGCCAGTGGAAAATGTTGGAAGTTTAATCAAAAAGCCCGCCTGGAAAAGATTCATATTTCCATTTTATAGCCATTACTTACGCGGATGATCTTTCGTTATGTTGGGGGATAACCTGGACACCGTAACTAGAGCTGTCTCGGACTCTCTAGGATGTATTGAAAAATGGTTACAGGTTGATAAATTGCAAATTAATGGTGCAAAGTCAGGATTAATATTATTTAAAACAAAAAAATCCAAATTATCCTACTCAGTTAATATTAAACAATAACTTTTACCCTATTAAGAATGTTGAGCGTCTTTTGGGACTCGTAGTGGACGATCATTTAAAATGGAAATAACAAATTGATGTATTAGTTAAATTACTTAGTAATGTCTGTTTTTGTATACGAGAATTGCGGGATCTAGTTGGCACGCACACCTTTCTGGTAGTATATTATTGTTGCTGTTATCCTCTACTTTATATAAACTAAATTTTAACCAGTCATGTAGACGTCTTTTTAAAAATCTTGACTTTGTATGGAATCTACATCTTGAATCATTAATATTTCTCTTTAAAAACAAACAACTGTTTGATCAAAATCATTTATTATGTGATTATCAAACAAGGAACAAAGACGATTACTGTTATCCCAAAACTAAATTAACTTTAACCCAGTATATGTAATCTAATTGTGAGCTATATGTGCTTAATGTTTTTCAATATTTTGCCGAATGAGCTCAAAATAATCAATTCTTTAGCAATTTTCCGTAAGAAATTTCTTGTGTACTATGGACCTCTAGAACGTCCAAAACTTTCTTAATTGAAAATTAATTTGTATTTGATAATTGGTTGTGAAGTATTGTACTGGTATTATATTTCTTTTTTCAATCTAGCTACAATAAATATTATTATTATTATTATTATTATTATCATCTCATGTACACATATGACCTAAATAAAAGTGTGCAACGTTTATACTTAAAAGGTTTTAAGTATACAAATCAGTAGTGAATATAAATAGGTCACATATGTACATGTTTAATTGTTTACTTTAACATGTACTACAGTTTATTATTCTTCTTGTGGTTGTAGTTGAGAAGATCTTAGATCTTAGATCTTTTTGCGTTATAAGTTCGATGACGTTGGGAATCCGGAAAATAATTTAGATTTTAGCATGGTATAAATATTTATGCATTCTTGTCTCTATATGAGTGCTATACGAGATGCTATTAGTTAACAATTCGTATCTACTAATAATAAATAAAATAAAATCCATAGTGTAAGATTGTATTTGCATGTATGGGACGGTGTAACTTTCAGTATTTAACTTTTATGGATTTAATTAGTATCTTATTTCAATCTTCACATTAAATTAAATCCCTTATATTTTAAAAACTACATACATCGTGCTGACAAGACTTTTCGTTGGTATAAGTAAAAGTATAGTGCATTTTATGAAATGTAGTTGCTCTTGTATCCAAAGTGCCTGTATACGAAGGCAGAAGGCGTATGCGCGTAGAATTTGACAACTCGATATATACAAATCCCACCAAAGACGTATAGTTTTGTCAACATGGTGTGTATGTTATACTATTATGTTTTTATAACATTTTCTTAGAAATTAGTAACAAACTTGTGTCATACATAGGTATGTATGTGTTAAGAGATATTCATATTTATCCAAGTTACTGTATTTGTTTCGCAAAACAGGTGCAGTAGCAACACTGTATTAAAAATTCTGAAATTAGGTAATATTTGACATTACGTGATTTACATATAGTTACTATTGTATCTGTTGGGTGATTAAAGCTTATTGAATTATTGGTCGATCCATGAGAATATTCGCAGTGTGCTAATAAATCAGTGAAATAAGACGGCGTTAAAAAAATATCTTATCAAATATTTTGAATCTCCTCTGATATTTTAAAAAATAATTTTGGGTCCCTTAATGAAAAAGAAAAACCATTTTTCTTTCGGTATTCCAAAAGAATAATTTAATCATTAAAAAAAGTAATGTGTCTCTTTCCCCCTCCTCTTTCTCTTTCCGTATGGTTTCAGAAAAGTCAATTTCGGTATTTAAGAATAATTATCAGACAAATTAACACTCAAGTAACAAATTAATGAAATTTTTGCTTTTAACTGTAATAATTAGGATTAATTATTATTATTATTAATTCATTAATTTGTTAATTTTAAGATTTTTACAGTAAGCTGTAAAAGCGTACAATCTTTGCATATTTGCCGTCTTGTCGGCCTTTTAAGATCTAATATCGACGTGTGTTCGGTTATGACGCTTGAATTTCGCATCCCTCGACTAGCTTAAGCGGTAAAGCTCTCGTCCGGCAAACGAGAAGATGCAGGTTCGAATCCTGCGTGAGGAAAAAAAAATCCTTGAAAATATTCTTCCTAATTATTACAGTTAAAAGCAGAAATTTTATTAATTTGTTAATTTCTTACTGTAAAAAGCGTGCAATCTTGCAATCAATTACTTTTATTAATGTTGCAATTATTAATAACTTACTGCTGTGGCCTGGCATCCCGGTTTCCGTAAATTCTGTGATCTTATTTCTCTGATTTGCCTTTATCAATGTTTCGTGGGAGTTTGCTCAAATTCGTTATGTTAATTTTTGTATAAGAGTTAGTTATTGAGTTAATTGTTTAATTTATTTATTTAAATGTTCAGTTGTTTAAATTAATTTCACTCTTTATTATATTTTTATTTGCTCATGTAGCTCATGTCCTTCTTTGAGGAGTTCTTCTATGATCTTTGTGCGTTGCAGCGCACGCACCTGTAGAATTTTATATGTATGCGATTGTTTTACCCTGTGAGGGCAGTTTCTTGAAAGATGCCGTGTAAGTACTTGTAATTTTATTTTTATTGCTGCCATTTTGGTATTTCATTTATATTTAAAGATTTGTTTCGTTAATTCTGATTTACATCATCCATCAAGGAACTCGCTTAGTAATAATTGGTATTATATTCTTGTGTGCACAAATTGGATATAGGATCATTTATTATTTTAGTTCTGGAAGATATATTTAGTTTTAAAGAGTTAATTTTTTTGTTTTTTTATTTTTTGCTGTTTTGTAATTAGTTTTAATCATCTCGGGTTGGGTGAATAGAAGCTTAGTGCTTGTATTTAAATTTTTCTGGTGTTAATTCACTTGATTTGTCCACGTTTAATTTAGTTGGGTTAATTTTGAAACGACGTGGATTTTTGTGAAAAAAGGGCTATCTTCCTGAACTATTTTACCTTTTTGCTTTGTTAAAGGAATTTGCATTGTCCTTTAGTAAAATTAGAATCCCAATGCAGTTTTGATTTTGACCAGGACCTTTTGTCCAAGGTTTTTTTTCTGCGTAATTGTAATTAACAATTTTTTTTTAATAATAAATTTAATTGTTATTAATGTCATTTTAAAATTCTGTTCTTTTATTTTTGATTAAACCTTTTCAATTTTTGGAGACATTAAACAAAGTCAGATTTCTTTCACCCAAAATTTGATTTTCGTGATTAGTTTTAATTTGCGAAGTTAACCCTGAGTTTAATTGTTCTTTTGCGCCTTTTAAGATTTTTATCCGCTGAGCTAGTTACTTTACTTTTCATTTTGCTTTTTCTTTGGTACCATCAGTACACAGTATGTCTATTGTTGTAGCCCTATATCTCATAGCGAATAAACGTGCAGAAATAGAATTGCAGCCGATTGCAGCGATAAGAATCAGGTAAACACACTTATTCGACGAAAGAAGACGGGCGGTTGAAACACATGGGCGTACGTACCCATAGAGCTACTATTTACATCTAGCTGAATAGCAATCTGCGCGCCTTTCCGAAAAGTGACCGTGTAAATTGAAAGTAAACAAAACAGTTTTTTTGCCCAACACCTGAACGGTGCCTTTCTCTGCTACTGACAATGGCAAAATATTAATAATTGATTTTTATCCTAAATTTATCAGTTCTAACCGCATACTAAATTACAATACCCATGTAAAAAATAAATAATAAGAATAAAAAACATAGAATGCTCAGCCTTTCTGATAAAGAATCGCATAACATAGATTTCTCACCTCTTAAACAAACACCATACAATAATTATCCTGTATGGCATATTAACATACTATTATATTCTCATAACAATAATTGAGACCACCAGCTCCTCCCTATTGACATCCTGGTGCATAAATCTCGACTTTGCGTGGTACACGTACCCTTACTACAACTAGGCACGACTAAAGAGAATATCTTGTCTTTGATCTTTTCCAATGAAAATATTCTTGAAAAGTTAGGCATTTTCAATAATTTGAAAGACAAAGAGGAGGAATTTAGTTTGTAAAATCTACTGCAAGAGTAGTCAGTAGTTATAAAATCTACTGTCAGAGTATCCAAAATTAAACAGCAAAAATAAACGTTTACAACATAAATATGAAGTTTCAAGCATTAACAACCGTACAAGTCTTTCACATCATGCCAAAACCTTATGTCATGTTTCTGATTTTCCTAACTCCAAATTTAAGTTATGTTTAAAAAAGACTAATATTGAAATTGATACACGTAAGCACTATCGATAATTGTAATTCCAAAACTGACACCATTAACGATTTCAGTAATTTTTGTAATGTTATCTTGTTTTATAATTCGTTGATTGTTTTGGTGATACCTTTTCCTTTAGTTAATTTTTATAGTTATTGCAATTGTTGCAACTTCCTAGGCAACCTTTCAAAGTTTCTAACAGTGTTTTTGTTTTAATTTAGGTAATTTTAATCTGTGTACTGTTGCTTCTTAATTTTATGCTACTTTTTTACATTCCGGTTCAAAAATAGTCTGTAGCTACGTCGGCAATTTTTACAGTCGATTGTTTTTATTGTCACTCACGCTGTAGTTTTTGACTTAAAAGAAAAATCGTTTATACATGTTCAGCTCAGTTGTTAAGATTTTAACCATTTCTAAATTTCTCTGTAAAACAATCTTACATTAATTTGAAAATTATATTGCTCTACTGTTCGTTGGAATGTTACAGTTTTATGTTTTATATCAGTTTACACTGATTAGATGTTTTAATCGCAACCATATTTCTTAAATTTTGATACATATTTTTTTATTTATTTATTAAATTTTGATTTTTGATAATGTAATTATCACTAATTAATGTTAATATTGAAAAAAACCGAAACGTTTCTGGAAAAAAGCTATGCAATAAATAGGAATTAAGGGTTGCTCAACTAGTTCAAGTTATTCTTTTTCTTTAATTAGCTTTCTGAAAATAAAATAAAAGAAAATCGGTCTAGCAGTTTTTGAGTTTATTTCGGATAAGCAAACAAACAAATAATCAACATGTAATGTGTAAGCAGTATCAACAAAACTACGCGAAATGACCTGCATGTGGTGCTAACAATAAGTGATCCGAGAACACTTTTTATTGCTTTAGTCAACTTCTTTTATTAAACCAGTTTCTAAGCTCTTCGTCGTACATAACCTTATGACGACAGAAATTGATTGGAGCTCGATAAAAAGTATTTCTAAATTTACTTAGGATTCGAGATTTACGTTTTTCAAATAAAATAATTAATTTTTAAAAAATTTTATTCA